>VDFB02000003.1:1936664-2072848 GCA_007258455.2 Sequoia sempervirens
CTTATTTTCACCCACATCCTCTCAGGCACCAAAATTGCTCAGAATTTTGCACTTTGAAGCTCGATTTGAGAATAAAAATGGAGATCTCAAAAAACCAAATGGTATCAGGTTTCCCTCAAAATGAGCTATCCAACGAATATAATTTTAATATGTTTTGATTTTATTATATATTTATTTTTTAAGTTTTATATTAAATATAGGTTTTTCACCGAAAATGAAACTCTATGTTCTTCACATGTGCAAAAATAGAAGATTATAAAAAAAAAAATTTTTAAAATATGAGTGCACTAGATATTGGACTCCTTGATCCAACAAAAAAAAGAAAAGAATAATTTTGATACATATAGTAAAATTTATGTGTTATACGGTCGCGTTATGTCTGAATTATAATTGATTTGACTTTGAAACTTGATTAAAGAAAAAATATTCAATAAAAAACTATCTAACCAAGTGGAAGCACTAGATATCAGAGTTACAAATGTAAATTCGAAAGAATTAGAATTTTATCCTTCATGGAAAAAAAGCTATGCGTTATACGGTGAATCACTTTTAAAATGCTATTTTGAAAAAACCAATTTTCGTGGGAGATGGAAAAAGAAGTGCAATCTGATTCCAAAAATTTTGAATTTTTTTTTTTAGAATCTATAGACAAAATGGGACAAGACTCTAGTTTGCATCATCTTCAAATTCCTCACGGTTTAACCACTATAGGTGCTTGAATGTGAAGATTTAGTTAAAAAAAAAATCTGTGTCCAGTTTGGCCAAAAATTGTAAACCACTATTGTGGGATCACCCTACCAATAAATGTTGTTTTTAGTTGTTTAGCTTAAGTTGTTTGTTAAATGTTGTTCTTGGTTGATTGATTCATTAAATTAAATTATTAAGTAACAAGTATTTTGGTAATCAAATATGAATAGACTTATTAATAATTATAGTTGATAATAAATTAAAAGTGTGATAAAATATTAAATAAAATATTATATAGGAAAGCTACAATTAATAAATAGTGATAAATAGAAAGAAAATAATATGATAATGAATAAGTTATTTTTCTTCTAATTTATTTGCATAATAGTTACTGATTGCATGCACTTGAAAAAATAATTATTTGCTTAAAAAAGAAGAAATTGAATGCTTTTTGGGGATTCTGGAGATATTATTGGATTTTTTTGGGGTTTTCAAAAATAAATCTAACAACCTTCTTTTTGCAAACAACTATTTTTCTATGAGGTTATCATTATCATTTATTTTTTGTTTCTCAGAACAAGAAAATTGGGTCTGCAAGAAAAAATTGGTTTGCTGTGGATTTAGTGTGGGATATCAGGATGTTAACTCTCAATATTTATGGGAGGTAGAGGAAAAATTCGAGGAAATAGTTATCAAAGAAGATAAGGAGTGAATAGCTGAGAGGGGGAAGAAACCAAAGAGAGACAATAGAGGGGCAGAGGAAAAGAGCATTTGAAAATCTTCCAAGAAACTTTGTGAAGGAAATTCAAGCCAAATCAGATAAGTTGTTATTCACACATATTTTTAGTGAACGTTTAGCCTTTGTTACTTGCATCTAATTTGATCTTGAATTATTTCTCTTTCATAGGTTTAAATCCATGATGTTGGTTCATACTCTGTATCAGTCCTCATTTATGGAATCGCATCAACGATTTTGTTTCATGCTTTACTCGTCATTAGCTTTTGTTTGAAAGTTTCTTATGCCTTTAGCATTTCACTTCAAGCACCCTTCTTCTTCGTGCAGATTTACTGTGATGAAGTGCACTTGGGATTTCCCTGAGTTTTCATTCGATTTTTGCATGTGGTGATTGTGTAAATTGTGATTTATGATTGGTACCCCATGTTTGGTTGTTGATGAATGAATATTATGCTTGGATTTTGATGGATTTGTACTATTTTGTGGCTTGATTGATGATTATGTAGTGTGGTTGGAATTTGAATTAACATCATTGTATTTGGTATTCACTGGATTATTTTATCTTGTTGAGTTCGATGATCATGTATATTGCATTCAATTTTTCCTATCCTCTTCCCATCAGCATGCTGCCTAGCTGCGCATTTGGTCTTAATTTGCTTGTTGATTGATCTTGCATATGGAAAAGTTATACCCCTACGTTTTGGCAGCTTGCAGTGCTCTAGGTTTAGACCGTTTTATCCTTGAGTTCTGTTCGATGCGTATTTCTCTCTTATGTTGTTCTTTTGGTATATTATAGTTGATAATTGATGTATAAACAATACGATTGGAATTCAAAGAATAAGCTCAGTAATCAAAAATGATACCTATATGACATATCCATTTCATGAAGTATAGTATTGCATTTGGCATTCATTATAAAACCCCGTCCCGCAACCTAGAGGACGATACAAAACTGCGGAAGCACAACTAATTTTTTTTTAAAAGTTAAAAAAAGATGAGTAAAGTATCCTACTCTAACCACATACATCCTCTAGGCTACGTAACATGTCTACATGTGAACACCATTACTTATAATTAAACCAACCATAGCATAAGAATATTAAACTCAAGATACAACTTACAACAACACATTAAACCATTGCAAGATAAATCTAATACATAGAAATGTAATGAACATATTTCCACAGATACAACACCATTAAATCCAATAATGAATAGATCATAAATATTATTACAATTACACCACAAGGGTTCACCTCGATACAGATGAGGTATTACAATTATACATATGGATCCATAGTTACAATGAAGAAGGAGCAGAACAACTCCAAAGAACCACACGAGCTCCTCGAACAAGAAGATCTTGCCATCACGAACAGGAAGAGAAACTCAACAGTGTAAGATGCACGCCACCCAACCATTTGGTACCCGTAGGCCCAACCCCTATGCTAGGAGATAGTAATAGGAAACCAAGACAACCTATTACCTCTAGACATAGACAATATACAAAAATAATCACATAATAGATAAACAAGAATAAGGGTCACATTGCTTCCAGAACCACAAAATCAATTACCAACACAATACCATAAACTGACTGTTGACATAGGAGGAGTTTCATCACAAAGGTTGCATTGGTTATCCAAAGGAGATCTTCCTAGGTCCCGACCCCCTTCTAGGGTTATCCTGGTAACCTCTCATGATTCCAGCCCCACATGCACACCAGTGATGAATCGGTTATCTTTCGAGAAGACAAGATAACGATCTAGCCATTCTAGGCCTTCCCAACTCATCTCAAGTCTCATACAATCCCTTGAGCCAATGAGCGAGGCTAAATATCTTGTTATATGTGTTAAGCTAATAGATTATTTAATTACCACTTGATTATACTGACTCCCACATGAGTTTTCCTAAGACAACTTTGTGTCTCGGCCCTCGCTGAAAGCCACTCCCCTATCAACAACACATAACTCAAACCACATGCCAAGGGTAGACCGTGCACTAAAAAAAAACAACACTAACCAATACACCTCAAAAGGTAACACATCCCTACGGATGTCCAATACAGAAACCCAATACGTGCACTACCCAAGAATCTCAAAGGGTGAACTAAAGTTACAACAACCCTCTTTACCATTACAACTCTAGAAGACTTAGATTCACATAATGAAAAATACTTTCCCCCCAGTACACAATTACCGAAACACGTGTTTTTAAATACAATTCAAGAACATAATCAAATACTATTCTTCAGATTTCCTAAATCCATTGAAATCAATTCTGCATAGTTAAAATGCACCATTTAAATATAATTCCAACATATAATTAACAACAAGAAAACTATTTATTTATCCACTAATCTTCACAAGTACTCATAAAATTAACTCAATTTCCTCAATAAAATAAATCAATTATTTCCATTAAATTAATCGTGCTTGAAAATCTTATTAAATTACCCATGCATTAAATAAATATATTTAATATATACATATAAACATATTATTTAATTATAAAATTAATTATACTTTTCCAAATCAAATATTATAATTACATATATATACACATAATATATAAATACATATTATGAATAATATGTATATTATATATTATATATATAATATATATATACACATACATAAATATAATATATATTTATTAATTAAAAAGTAACCATTAAAAAATGGCGAAACTGTGCATACGCACCAGGGCCGACTCAATACAGCCGAGCCCTTCCCACTATGGAGTCGGCAGCGTTGGCCACTCCAGCGCTGCCCTCCCTGCCGTCTCCCATATGGGAAGGTCGGCGGTGGGGGTAACTCCCCAGCCCTAACAACATTGAATATATATTTTTAAAAAAGACAAACCCTGCGATTTTCTATAAATCACCGTACGATCTAAATTCTGACTTTTCTCAATTTCATTTAATCTAAAATTTCTTCAGGTAATTTTCATTGTTTAAAATTCAATACTATATTTATATATTAAATATATATATGCATATGTACATATATATCTCTATATATATATATATATATATATGAATTAATCCAAGCACTGGGTAAAATTGGGCAATAATTTTTAACAGAAGAAGTTTTTCTATAGGAAAACTCAGAGGTTTCATTTTCCAAGAAAATTAAAAGAAATAGGAAACTAAATAGAATAATGATTTTCTACAGAGAACTATAATTCTTTTTGTAAAAATCTATTTCGAATGAACAAATACAAAAAGGATATTTAATTATTTTCTACAGAGGTTTCACTTTCACGGAAATCTTTTTAAAAGAAAGAACAAGAACTTCTACAATATTGAAAAATTCTTTCCTAAATATTTCCAATTTGTATTACAGTAATTAAAATAACTTTCCAATACAAAATTCACAAAAATAGTAAAGGAACTTGTTCTAGAAGAAACTGTTGCTTGTTCCAAAAGAAACTGTTGCTTGTTCTAGAAGAACTGTTGCCTTGAGAATTGTTGCCGAGCTTTTCTGTAACTTCGAATTGTCAATGTAGCCAAAACTTCCTCCAGTAAATTTGCCTCTTCCCAGAAAACACACAATACACATCCAAGAATTCTACAGTAAATTCTTAAAGAAATCTTGAGAGAGATCCACAATTTCCTCACCAATTTTTCAACAACCCACACAAAAACTCTCGTGAAACAATTTTCTTTTCTTTTCCCTAATATCTCTTCTGAGAATGAATTTTCAACAATTAGATAACAAATTTCTAACTCCCAGTTATCTTAAACAAAATATCTTTTCCCCTCAATAATTTAGATATTTTTCATTCACATGCATTTAAATATGATAATACAATTTACTAATTGCAATCAATTTAAATATTCTTATTTATTTAATTACTGTTTATTTTTAATAATAAAATTTACTCAACAATATAACCAAATTAAATTAATTAATTAATTAATTTATTCTAAATTCCTTACAACAATAATTCATTTAATTAAATATTTAAATTAAATACACATTTAATCTACCAAATTAAATTTGAACAATAATAAAATACCCAGAACAAAAAATGATAAAACTAAGACCAAAATCAAACTGACGACACACTGTACTAGGGTAAAGGTATGACTAGGTAGCTCGTTACTATCTCCCAATATTACTATTGAGTAGTGGACATGCTCAGACCTGTGAAACTAGGTGAAGCTAGTACCTACAATCCTGTAACCAAGCAAATGTCGCACATGTATACATATAGTAATTCATACACACCGTGAAGAGAGAATCGCAGAAATCACAGGGCACTCACAAACGAGTGATGCAATACCATTCTCTTCACCAATACAATGTCACATCAACTGACAAGATAATATATCAATTAAACTCCAATAAACAAATATAGCAATGTCATCACAACTAAACATCTACGCAACCATAAAGCATATTAACATAATCATTATGCATATAATGTTTAATCACATCAATATAATCTATTATCGCTCCACTGTCAACGATAGAATAACCACAACATAAAACATAGTCCAAAAAAGTATCTGAGCTATCAAGAAAACATAACAAATTGGAGGGGTGTCACATTCGCTACCTTGCATTGCATCTTCATTTTGAATTAGGTGCATTTCTTTGACTATATTTCATTTCATGCTACCATTTTAATTTCATTTAATGGATGCTCCTTATGTTTGGCAGTTATGGCTATAAACTAAACTTGGCTTTCAAAGCTTTGTGCTGCATTTGATGCCTTGCATGTCTACAGATACTGAATAATTGTGAACTGGTTTTCTGCACCATACATCTGGTTTGGTCACTTCAATTTTTATTTCGATGGTATTTGTTATGTTTGAAGTTCGCCGTATATTTAATACTGAGGTTCAATGCTTTTATTATGTTGTAAGTTTGCTGCATTTTTATTGTGTTTAGACTCTGCCAAATATACCTTTCTTGGCATTATTTGAAATTTGATAGACTTTCATTATGTTTGTAATCATTGTCCTTGATTTTTGTTGCTTGCAAATCAATTTTATTTGTGATAGCAATTTCATAATGCTATACTGTGATTCTTACTCTGAGATGCATACTCGATTTTGTATGTTGCACTCAATGAATAAACTTAATGATTGGTGTTCGATGGTAATTCAACATATTTGGTATTTATTCACTATGCGTTAGATTACGATGAATATGTATTGCACTTAGTATTCTTGTATTTTATTCCATGGAGATATATTTTAGCGACTTTTGATATTATACATTTAATAAGCATGCATTATACTTGGTTTTTGGTGAATATACAATATGATAAGAATTCGATATGGTTGGTTTTTGAAGTGTATATTTTATTCTGAGCATTCTTTGTATTGTGGCTTATATGTTTTCTATTTACTACTTTTAACATTAGAATTCTTAAGACTCGATAGATCTCCCATGAGTTGGTAATTGCTGCTTTTTGAATAGGTGTAGGTCGACTAATATAGTTATTCCTATTCAAAGCATAAGAAAAGTTGTCTATCTAGATTATATTTTAAGTATTATGTGTGAAGAGTAGATTGCCGAGCCAAGATAGGAATAGTAGACAAATGAACAAAATAATCAATCCTCTCAAATTCAAGATTAAGAATTTCCTTAATTCTTAAGAGGGTTATAAGTCATGTGGCTCAATAATACCTTTATCAAGTATTTATGCATGTATACTAGAAATACTTATCTCTATGGATTTAGTTGATATTGCATGATTGCTTAATGAAATTTGATAGTTGATTGAGATATTTATAGTCAATTAGTTATTGTCTAGAATCATTAATCACAAGATGATAACCTTTTACTTATAGAGAATCATTCTCAATAGTTATTGATGGAGGTTAAAATGTTTATATATATAAACCATAGTTTAGTAGAAGATTATTTTTTCCTTGAGATTAATTGATTTTATTTATATAAGTGAAATAAAAGTAAATAGAAAAGAAAAGAATAAAATTTTATTTAATAAAACAGTTTTAATTTGATAAGTGGTTATTAGGTAGTGTATTCAACTAAGGGAATTGGTTATTTCTTAATTAGGTAATTTAGAGTTATGGGGAAAGTTGATATCACACAAAGATATGATATTAAAATAGGCTTATATAGTTTAAATGATTTAAAGTAAATATTAGGTGAATTGGTTTTTCCCAACAGTGGAAGATTTTATGTTAAGGAGAGAAGAATGCTATTTAGTAAAGAATATTTCTACCTATGTAATTAATTGGTTTTGTTAGATAAATAAACTGGAAAAAAATTAAATAGGAATAAAATCAAGTTACTCATAGTTAGATTATTGAACGATGCGTGAATAAATGAGGTAGATTATCTTCTCGTAAATTTTGAATGATGATTTCTATTAAGAATTATTTTATGTGGGTAAATTCTCTATGAATTGGCTACTAGAATAATTGTTGATATAGATGTTTATGAATTACTGTGTTAAGTGACCATTAAGTGAAATATGTGGAAATAGTGTTTTCGTAGTTATATTGCTTGATTGATCACTTGCATTCAATATGGTGTTTGTTTAGTGGAATCAAGTTTATTTTGGTTTACTGTTCAAAGTGGGTTTTATTGTGTAAGTTGGTTAAGGTTGGTTTCTAGAGGCCTAGGAGGGGGTTTTCTATGTGTTGTAAAATGATGGTTTCTTTTGGAAGTGGTTTGGTAATGTTGAGTTGTGTGCAAGAAGATCAATAACTTGCACTGTGTATAGCTTCTTGTGGTTGGGATCATATGTGTGTGAGATGGTTCATGGCTTGCACTATTTTGGATTCATGTGAATTTGATGGGTATGCATGATGGATAATGCCCTTCTTGTTAGTAGGGTTTACTAGTTGCAAGTAGGGGGAGTGGCTCTCAATGGGGGCCAACATCTCGTGAGAGACTATCAGGATAACCCATTGGAGAGTTTCTTAATCCAGTGATAACCTAAATAATGAATTAGGGGGATGGGTATATTTCACATTAATCAAGATAATTGGATGCCTCACCCATGCCTGTAGTGCTTGTTTAGGATAAGGATGGGATGAGAAGGTCTGGTTGGAAAGATCGACTTCCTTTTCCTCACAAAAGGAATGTTGGTTCCACATCTGTCACCCTATGGGACCAGCGTCTAGTGAGAGACTGTTAGGATAACCATAGATGGGGGCAGACATCTAGTGAGAGACTGTTAGGATAACCCATATCGGGACCATGCGATGACACTCTCCCCTATTGCTCTCTAGCATTCGCTAGACATTATACCTTCCCTTCTATTGTGCGAGTGCCTATAGAAGTGGAGTCAGTGTTGTAAGTGATGTATTTGTTGTATGTAATGTTAATGTTGTTGCAGTGTTGTGTTGTAACCATGTATAGCCTTGTTATGTTAGCCTTCTATCTTCTTGAATATTTGTTAGTAGTGGGACCTTGTGTTATCTCCTAGCACGGTGGGTGGACCTTAGGGTTCCACATGGTCAACAGGTTGGTGCTTTTTCCTCCATTGGGTTTCCTTGCTACTTGTTCATATGTGTGGTGGTAGTACCTTGTGTAGCGGATTCCAATTCATGATCCAGTTCGAGGAGATAGTGCTTTTATGTATATGTATTGGACTTGTATATCAGTTGTACCATTATTTGTACTTTGATGTATTCTTCCCAATTGTATTCAGGGAAGCATTATTGTATGCAATTTATTGATGTAATAGATTATGATGTATTCTCATGTAATGGAATTTGTATAAATTTGTTAGTTATTTATAAATGATCTTTAATGCTGTTTATCTGATGTCATGTTATGGTAATCCATAAAATGTAGAATCATTTTATGTGATGGATTAAAATGAAATCTTGATTGTTAGAAATTTCATGACTAATGAAATAATTCTAGTTCTTGTTTATTGATGTGTTAGTAGTGTAGTCATGGAACCTTAGAAGACTTAGGATGAGATTGTATGTTATGTTAAGTTATGCAGTTCACTGTTATTTCTTGTAAAAAAAATTGTTCCGTTATTTAGTCATGTTTTGTGTTGTCCTCTAGGGTTCCTTGGCAGGGCATTACACTTGGTATCAGAGCCCAAGTTTTAACAATGGTCACTCTGGATACATATGACCCCATTATGTTGTCCTAGTCGCTTAGAATCTTGAGGCTATGTTTTTTCCCTTCATTCATCCTTGCTTAGCAACTTGAGATTTATCCTTTGGTGGTGTTTGTCCAATGGTGTAGATAATTAGTGGAAAGGATAGGACCCTTGGTGTAGTGCACAATGCACCAATATTCTTTCTATTGGGGATGCATTATGGATCCTTGTGTAACCTTGTGATGTGTTTCCTGGTGATGTGAATTTGTGTGTGTATGTGAAGAATGCATGTTATCTATCATGAATATAGTGCGTATGAAAGGATAAATTGTGTTTTCATGCTTCTAAAAAGGTATAAAATCATGATCTTATGTCGCATATGTTATGAAATTTAGTGTTGAATAATGAATATAGTGGAATTCCTTTTTTGTAAATGATGGATATTTAATGGAAAATGAGTGCTTTGTGTGCAAATTTATGTTATGTTTTATGGAAGTGTAGCATTCTGATGTAACAAATCAACTTGATGTATTACATGATGTTAGATGCATTGTTATGATCAGTATGTATTTATTCTATCATGACCATTATGTGATTATCATTCTGATTGATATGTAGTGGATGGTTTACGAGTTGATTTGATTACTGAGTGTTGTCTTCGGATGTGTCTTGGTGAAAGGGACATTGTCGCATTACTCATTCATGAGTACCCTGCTATGCTGAGATTTCCTTTCATGGTGTGCCTGATTGTATGAGTATATATATAAGTTTGACCATTTTCTTTGCTGCAGGTTGCAGGTACTAGGCATCAACTCCACCTAAATTAGTAGGTCTAAGCATGCCTCAAACCCAATGGAATAGTTGTTCCATAAGATCCCCTACCCTAGCCATCATCCTTGAGGAGGATGAGTATCCAGTCCATTACCTCATCAACGTTGTTAGATGTTTGTGGTCAGTTGGTCCTGTTTCTCAAACTTGGTTAATGTTTAGGGAATTGTTTGAAATTTTGTTTGCTTGATTATTTGATGTTGCTTTTATTTACGTTAAAGGAAAGGTGAACGTGGTATTATTTAACAAAATTTAGAACTAATGTGTGTATGTTTTATTCTAACCTTGCAACTTCCAGGAGTAAGTCGAATCTTAGGGGTAGAGGATGTAGTGCCCCTCCATGATTCACCCTTTCATGATGTTTGATAAATGTTGTTTTGGGTTGTTTAGTTTAAGTTGTTTGTTAAATGTTGTTCTTGGTTGATTGATTCATTAAATTAAATTATTAAGTAAAAAGTATTTTGGTAATTAAATATAAATAGATTTATTAATAATTATAGTTCATAATAAATTAAAAGTGTGAAAATATTATATAGGATCAAGCTGCAATTAATAAATAGTGACAAAGAGAAAGAAAATAATGTGATAATGAATAAGTCATTTTTATTCTATAATTTATTTGCATAACAATTACTAATTGCATGCACCTGCAAAATTAATTATTTGCTTAAAAAAGAAGAAATTGAATGCTTTTTGGGGATTCTGGAGATATTATTGGATTTTTTTGGGGTTTACGAAAATAAATCTAACAGTCTTCTTTTTTTAAACAACTCTTTTTCTATGAGGTTATCATTATCATTGATTTTTTGTTTCCTGGAACAAGAAAATTGGTTTTGCAAGAAAAAATTGGTTTGTTGTGGATTTTGTGTGGGATATCAGGATGTTAACTCTCAATATTTATGGGAGGTAGAGGAAAACTTCAAGGAAATAGTTATCAAAGAAGATAAGGAGTGAATAGCCAAGAGGAGGAAGAAACTAGAGAGAGACAACAAAGGGGTAGAGAAAAAGAGCATTTGAAAATCTTCCAGGAAACTTTGTGAAGGAAATTTAAGCCAAGTCAGATAAGTTATGTTATTCACACATACATTTAGTGAACATTTAGCCTCTGTTACTTGCATCTAATTTGACCTTGAAATATTTCTCTTTCATAGGTTTAAATCCATGATGTTGCTTCATACTCTATATCAGTTCTCATTTATGAAATCACATCAACGATTTCATTTCATTCTTTACCCGTCATTAGCTTTTGTTTGAAAGTTTCTTACACCTTTAGCGTTTCCATTCATGCACCCTTCATCTCCCTGTAGATTTACTGTGTTGAAGTGCACTTGGGATTTCTCTAAGTTTTCATTCGATTTTTGCATGTGGTGATTGTGTAACCTGCAATTTATTATTGGTACCCCATGTTTGGTAGTTGATGAATGAATATTATGCTTGGATTTCAATGGATTTGTACTATTTTGTGGTGATTGATGATTATACAGTGTGGTTGGAATTTGAATTAACAAAATTGTATTTGGTATTCACTGTATTATTTATCTTGTTGAGTTCGATGATCATGCATATTGTATTCAATTTTTCCTATCCTCCTCCCATCGGCATGCTGCCTAGCTGGGCATATGGTCTTAGTTTGCTTGTTGATTGATCTTGCATATGGAAAATTTATACCCTTGCATTCTGGCTACTCACAGCGCTCTAGGGTTAGACTGCTTTATCCTTGAGTTCTATTCGAATGTTTGTTAGTAGTGGGACCTTGTGTTATCTCCTAGCAGGGGGGGTGGACCTTAGGGTTCCACATGGTCGGGAGGTTGGTGCTTTTTCCTCCATTGGGTTTCCTTGCTACTTGTTCATGTGTGTGGTGGTCGTACCTTGTGTAGTGGATTCCAGTTCATGATCCAGTTCGAGGAGACAATGTTTTTATGTATATGTACTAGAATTGTATATCAGTTGTACCATTATTTGTAATTTGATGTATTCTTCCCAATTGTATTCAGGGAAGCATTATTGTAAGCAATGTATTGATGTAACAGATTATGATGTATTCTCATGTAATGACATTTATATATATATATATATATATTAGTTGTTTATAAATGATCTTTAATTCTTTTTATCTAATGTCATGTTATGGTAATCCATATAATGTAGAATCATTTTATGTGATGGATTAAAATGAACTCTTGATTGTTAGAAATTTCATGACTAATGAAATAATTCTAGTTCTTATTTATTGATGTGTTAGTAGCGTAGTCATGGAACCTTAGAGGACTTAGGATGACATTATATGTTATGTTAAGTTATGCAATTCACTATTATTTATTGTAAGAAAAAATTGTTCCGTTATTTAGTCATGTTTTGTGTTGTCCTTTGGGGTTCCTTGGTAGGGTGTTACACTTGGTATCAGAGCCCAAGTTCTAACATTGGGCACTCTGGATACATATGACCCCATTATGTTGTCCTATTTGCTTAGACTCTTCAGGCTATGTTTTTTCCCTTCAGTCATCCTCGCTTAGCAACCTGATATTTATCCTTTAGTGATGTTTGTCCAATGGTGTAGAAAATCAGTGGAAATGATAGGACCCTCGGTGTAGTGCACAATGCATGATATTCCTTCTATCGAGGATGCATTATGGACCCTTGTTTAGCCTTGTGATGTGTTTCTCGGTGATATGAATTTGTGTGTGTATGTGAAGAATGCATGTTAGATCATGAATATAGTGCATATGAAAGGATAGATTATGTTTTCATGCTTCTGAAAAGGTTTAAAATCATGATCTTGTGTCACATATGTTTTGAAATTTAGTGTTGAATAGTGAATATAGTGGAATTCCTTATTTGTAAAAGATGGATATTTAATGGAAAATGTGTGCTTTGTGTGCAAAATTATGCTGCGTTTTATGGAAGTGTAGCATTCTAATGTAACAAATCAGCTTGATGTATTACATGACGTTAGATGCATTGTTATGATAAGTATGTGTTTATTCTATCATGACCATTATGCGAGTATCATTCTGATTGATATGTGGCAGATGGTTTAAGAGTTGATTTGATTACTGAGTGTTGTCTTTGGATTTGTCTTGGTGAAAGGGACAATGTCACATTACTCATTCATGAGTACCTTGCTATGCTATGATTTTCTTTCATCGTGTCCTTGATTGTATGAGTATATATATATGTTTGACCATTTTATTTGCTGCAGGTTGTAGATACTAGGCATCGACTCCACCTAAATTAGCAGGTATGAGCGTGCCTCAAACCCAATGGAATAGTTGTTCAGAGATAACATAATATCCTCTACCCTAGCCATCATCCTCGAGGAGGATGGGTATCTAGTTCGTTATCTTGTCAACGTTTTCAGATGTCAGTGGTCAGTTGGTCATGTTTCTTGACCTTGGTTAAGGTTTAGGTAATTGTTTGACATTTTTTTTTGCTTGATTATTTGATGTTGCTTTTATTTACGTTAAAGGAAAGGTGAACGTGGTATTATTTAACAAAATTTAGAACTAATGTGTGTATGTTTTATTCTAACCTTGCGATTTCCAAGAGTAAGTCGAATCTTAGGGGGGGAGGATGTAGTGCCCCTCCATGATTCACACTTTCATGATGTTTGATAAATGTCGTTTTGGGATGTTTAGTTTAAGTTGTTTGTTAAATGTTGTTCTTGGTTTATTGATTCATTAATTTAAATTATTAAGTAACAAGTATTTTGGTAATCAAATATAAATAGATTTATTAATAATTATAGTTGATAATAAATTAACAGTGTGATAAAATATTAAATAGGAAAGATGTAATTAATAAACAATGATAAATCAAAAGAAAATAATGTGATAATGAATAAGTCAGTTTTCTTCTAATTTATTTGCATAACAATTACTAATTGCATGCACCTACAAAATTAATTATTTGCTTAAAAAAGAAGAAATTGAATGCTTTTTGGGGATTATGGAGATATTATTGGATTTTTTTGGGGTTTTGAAAATAAATCTAACAACCTTCTTTTTGTAAACAACTATTTTTTTGTGAGGTTATCATTATCATTGATTTTTCATTTCCTGAAACAAGAAAACTGGGATTGCAAGAAAAATTTTGTTTGTTGTGGATTTTGTGTGGGATATCAGGATGTGAAGTCTCAATATTTATGGGAGGTAAAGGAAAAATTCGAGGAGGTAGTTATCATAGAAGATAAGGAGTGAATAGCCGAGAGGAGGAAGAAACCAGAGAGAGACAATAGAGGGGCAGAGGAAAAGAGCATTTGAAAATCTTCCAGGAAACTTCGTGAAGGAAATTCAATGCCAAATCAGATAAGTTATGTTATTCACACATATTTTTAGTGAACGTTTAGCCTCTGTTACTTGCATCTAATTTGATCTTGAATTATTTCTCTTTCATAGGTTTAAATCCATGATGTTGCTTTATACTCTATATCAATCCTCATTTATGGAATCACATCAACAATTTCGTTTCATGATTTACCAGTCATTATCTTTTGTTTGAAATTTTCTTATGCCTTTAGCGTTTCCCTTCATGTGCCCTTCCTCTCCCTGCAGATTTACTGTGTTGAAGCACACTTGGGATTTCTCTAAGTTTTCATTCGATTTTTTCATGTGGTGATTATGTAACCTACGATTTATGATTGGTACCCCATGTTTGGTAGTTGATGAATGAATATTATGCTTGGATTTTGATGGATTTGTATTATTTTGTGGTGATCGATGATTATGCAGTGTGGTTGGAATTTGAATTAACAACATTGTATTTGGTATTCACTGGATTATTTATCTTGTTGAGTTCGATGATCATGCATATTGCATTCAATTTTTCCTATCCTCCTCCCATCGACATGCTGCCTAGCTGCGCATATGGTCTTAGTTTGCTTGTTGATTGATCTTGCATATGGAAAAGTTATACCCCTTCTTTCTGGCTGCTTGCAGTGCTCTAGGGTTAGACCACTTTATCCTTGAGTTTTGTTCGATGCATATTTCTCTCCAATGTTGTTCTTTTGGTATATTATAGTTGATAATTGATGTATAAACAATACAATTGGAATTCAAAGAATAAGCTTAGTAATCGGCAATGGGCACCTGTATGGTGTATCCATTTCACCAAGTATAGTATGCATTTAACGTTCGCTACCCTGCATTGCTTCTTCATTTTGAATTCGGTGTATTTATTTGACTATATTGTGTTTCATGCTGCCATTTCGATTTCATTTGTTGTATGCTCTTTATGTTTGGCGGTTATGGCTATAGACTAAACTTGGCTTTCGAAGCTTTATGCTACATTCGATGCCTTGCATGTCTACAAATACTGAACAATTGTGAACTGGTTTTTTGTGCCATACATCTGGTTTGGTCACTTCAATTTTTATGTCAATGCTATTTGTTATGTTTGAAGTTCGTTGTATATTTAATGTTGAGGTTCGATGCTTTTATTATGTTGTAAGTTTGGTGCATTTTTATTGTGTTTAGACTCTGTGAGATAGACCTTTCTTGGTGTTTGAAATTTGATAGACTTTCATTATGTTTGTAATCATTGGATGGTCATTGTCCTTGATTTTTGTTGCTTGCAAATTGATTCATTTGTTATAGCAATTTCATATGCTATGTACTGTGATTCTTACCCTGAGATGCATATTTTATTTTTTATGTTACAATCACTGAATAAACTTAATGATTGGTGTTCGATGGTAATTCAACATATTTGGTATTTATTCGCTTTGTGTTAGATTATGGCGAATATGTGTTGTGCTTAGTATCTGTTTGTATTTTATTCCATGGAGATATATTTTAGCGACTTTCGATATTATACATTCAATAAGAATGCATTATACTTGGTTTTTGGTGAATATACAATATGATAAGAATTCGATATGGTTGGTTTTTGAAGTGTATGTTTTATTTTGAGCATTCGATGCTCTCTATTGTGGCTTATATGTTTTCTATTTTTTTCTTTTAGCATTAGAATCCTTAAGACTCGATAGATCTCAAGTGAGTTGGTAATTGCTGCTTTTTGAATAGGTGGAAGTCAACTAATATAGTTATGTTTATTCAAAGCATAAGAAAAGTTGTCTATCTAGATTATATTTTAAGTATTATATGTGAAGAGTAGATCGTCTAGCCAAGATAGGAATAGTAAATAAATGAACAAAATAATCAATCCTCTCAAATTCGAGATTAAGAATTGCCTTAATTATTAAGAGGTTTATAAGTCATGTGGCTCGATAATACCTTTATTGAGTATTTATGCATGTATACTAGGAATACTTATCTCTATGGATTTAGTTTATATTGCATGATTGCTTAATGAAATTTGATAGTTGATTGAGAAATTTATAGTCAATTAGTTATTATTGTCTAGAATCATTAATCATGTAAGATGATAACCTTTTATTTGTAGAGAATCATTCTTAGTAGTTATTGATGGAGGTTATAATGTTTATATATATAAACCATAGTTTAGTAGAAGATTATTTTTGCCTTGAGATTAATTGATTTTCTTTAGATAAGTGAAATAAAAGTAAATAGAAAAGAAAAGAATAAAATGTTATTTAATAAAATAGTTTTAATTTGATAAGTGGTTATTAGGTAGTGTATTCAATTAAGGGAATTAGTTATTTCTTAATTAGGCAATTTAGAGTTATGGGGAAAGTTGATATCATGCGAAGATATGATATTAAAATAGGCTATATAGTTTAAATGATTTAAAGTAAATATTAGGTGAATTGGTTTTTCCTGACAGTGGAAGATTTTATGTTAAGTAAGGAGAGAAGAATGCTATTTAGTAAAGAATATTTCTGCCTATGCAATTAATTGATTTTGTTAAATAAATAAACTGGAAAAAAATTAAATAGGAATAAAATTGAGTTACTCATAGTTAGATTATTGAAGGATGCATAAATAAATGAGATAGATTATATTCTCATAAATTTTGAATGATGATTTTTGTTAAGAATTATTTTATGTGGGTAAATTCTCTATGAATTGGCTACTAGAATAATTGTTGATATAGATGTTCATGAATTAATGTGTTAAGTGACCATTAAGTGAAATATGTTGAAATAATGTTTTTGAAAAGGAAAAAACAGGTTTTACAGGGACCTGAAACCACCAAGTTTAATATGTTGAAATAATGTTTCCGTGGTTGTATTGCTTGATTGAGCACTTGAATTCAATATGGTGTTTGTTTAGTGGAATCAAGTTGATTTTGGGTTACTGTTTAAAGTGGGTGTTATTGTGTAAGTTGGTTAAGGTTGGTTTCTAGAGGCCTAGGAGGGGGTTTTATGTTTTTTTATTTCCAATGATGGTTTCTTTTGGAAGTGGTTTGGTAATGTTGAGTTGTGTGCAAGAGGATCAATGCCTTGCACTATGTATAGCTTCTTGTGGTTGGAATATGTGTGTAAGATGGTTCATGGCTTGCACTATTTTGGATTCATGTGAATTTGATGGGTATGCATGATGGATAATTCCTTGCTTGTTAGTATGGTTTACTAGTTGAAAGTAGGGGGAGTGGCTCTCAATGGGGGCTGACAGCTAGTGAGATACTATCAAGATAACCCATTGGAGAGTTTCTTAATCCAGTGATAACCTAAATAATGAATTAGGGGGATGGGTAGATTTCACATTAATCAAGATAATTGGATGCCTCACCCATGCTTGTAGTGCTCACTTAGGCTAAGGATGGGATGAGAAGGCCTGGTTGGAAAGATCAACTTCCTTTTCCTCACGAAAGGAATGTTGGTTCCACATGTGTCACCCTATGGGTCCGACGTGTAGTGAGAGACTATCAAGATAACTGTAAATGGGGGTTGGCATCTAGTGAGAGACTATCAGGATAACCCATGTCAGGACCATGTGATGACACTCTCCCCTATTGCAGTCTAGCATTCCCTAGTTGTACCTTCCCTTCTATTGTGTGAGTGCCTCTAGAAGTGGAGTTAGTGTTGTAAGCGATGTATGTGTTGTATGTATTGTTAATGTCATTGCAATGTTGTGTTGTAACCATGTATAGCCTTGTTATGTTAGCCTTTTGTCTTCTTGACTATTTGTTAGTAATGGGACCTTGTGTTATCTCCTAGCATGGGGGGCGGACCTTAGGGTTCCACATGGTTGGGAGGTTGGTTCTTTTTCCTCCATTGGGTTTCCTTGTTGCTTGTTCGTGTGTGTGGTGGTCATACCTTGTGTAGTAGATTCCAGTTCATGATCCAGTTCGAGGAGACAATGATTTAATGTATATGTACTGGACAGTTTGTATATCAGTTGTACCATTATTTTAATTTGATGTATACTTCCTAATTATTGTAATCAATGTATCGATGTAACAGATTATGATGTATTCTCATGTAATGAATTTTGCATATATTTGTTAGTTGTTTATAAATGATCTTTAATGTTCTTTATCTAATGTCATATTATGGTAATCCATATAATGTAGAATCATTTTATGTGATGGATTAAAATGAACTCTTTATTGTTAGAAATTTCATGACTAATGAAATAATTCCAGTTCTTGTTTATTGATGTGTTAGTAGTGTAGTCATGAAACCTTAGAGGACTTAGGATGTAGTGCTCCTCCCTGATTCACCCTTTCATGATTTGGATCATTTGATTTTGTGTTTGGTTGTTTAATTTAAAATCATTTGATGAACAAGGTTTTTGGATGATTGATGCATTAAAATATACCATTAAGCTAAAGGTATACATTTGATATATAGGTAAGTAAAAATGTAAATGTAATAAAATTTAATAATAAAATTAAATAAATTGTATTCGATAGAAAGAGTAATATCGAATAGAAATTTAAATAATCAAAATGAAATATCATGGAAGTGTGTTACTCGAAAAGTAACAGTTGCCTAGAATTATGGGTCACTAAGGCCATGAATAAATAATAGTGGGAATGGTGGGGATATGAATGCAATTTAATTGTGACTGATAAAAAAGAAGAATTGGTTTGGTTAGTTACGGTTCTATTCATCTATTCAATAAAATCCCTACCACCTCTATTTTTGTAATGGACAGGCATTAACTCATCAAAAATCCTTGAAACTGAAGGTGATTCAACCAACATAGATGGAGCTTCAAATTGGTCGAACAAATGTTGGAGTTTTTCTTTTTTGACCTTGGAGGAGTGGTACTGAGGTTGAGAAGAGAGAGCCTGCCCAAAGCGACAACTAGGAGCAAAACTAGAGCATTGGTATTTGAGATAGAGAGGAGAGAGAATAGAGCCCCACGTCAGGTTATAGTCAGGAGCATAGGTGGTGGTTGCTGAGAAAAAAATGCAAGCATTTGTAATAATGCTCCGGTGAACCTCTTCCAATCAACATAGGTACTAGCAAAACTTAACTTTGAATCTCTAATCCATATTTTCAACACCCCCTTCATTTACTAGGGATCCCTATTGTTTAAATTGATTCTCCTTGTTTCATTACGTGATGCACTTAGACATTGAAGCACACAACCAAAGAAGAAAGATCTCTATGTGAGTTCTTAATTAATTGAAAAAGGCCAGTTTGATCCATTCTAATGCCAAATAGATTTCTCCTAGTGCTAATCAAAATGAAGTCTAGAAACCAAAACTCCTTTCGATGATTTAAGAAATTAACATTACATTTTTCCTAATAGTTCTAATATGTTGATATTTTAATAAAATTTGATCATATCTCTAACTTAGACCAACTGATATTGTTAGCTTCTTTGAAGCTTTCAACTATAGTCTGTTTCCAACTATCACTAACACTACCATTGACAATATTTGTAATGATAATCCATTGGCCTAAGGGTTATGGTTGAACAAAATTAGCGCAAGACAAAACCAATCTCAAAATGCAATTTAGCATTAAAAAATGTGAGATAGCATAATTCATTTCCCCAGAACACTTATGGCTAGCATAAAGCTAAAAATACCTTTTTACAATACATACCATCTTGGATATCGAGAGTGTAAATCATGATGTTTTCGCCCATCGTCTGCACTTTCCTCCCAGTGTAGTGATCCAATATATATATATTCCCTATGTAAAGTATAGGAGTCATATTAAAATAAATGTGAAGTCTTTGGATCCATGATCGGGGATTAATCTTCCTTGACCCATCAATCTGGGTATGGCAATCTTTGGTATCCGAGGTTGAATTCCAACACTAGGGTAGTTGTTCTTTCCTTGCTACCTAGGTCGGTTAGCTCCTCTCCTCTTAAGTTGTATGTTAATTTGAAGTCATTCATTGTTGGCCATATAAGTTCTCCATAAACTTTTTTATAGTATCTTATTTAAATATCTAACTTCTTTTCTTGTGTTCTAACTCAATCCTTACTAGAGACTAAAGAATTAACATTTCCCTATTTGATGTAACATCTGTAAGCTTACACAAATAATGTACGTGTGTGAGATAAAAGCTCAAACCTAGGATTGGGAAATGCACATTTTTCTTCCTTTGGAATGGCCCAAAGGGAATGTTTGAATTCTTCAAATTGAGTGAATGATGTGTCTTTTCTGCCTCAAAATGAACCTAATTATTAGTAAATGCCTCTTGTTGTAACTGCAGTCTTTGATAACCGTTGTCTATTTTTAGTCTGTAACTACTTATTATTTTTAGACTATTTTCAATAGGGAACTCTTAAAGGTATCTAGTAGTATTTAAGTTGTTTGTTTTGAGTTAGTGTTCTTTGAATTAGGAAAGTATTCAATTTTCCTCTCACTGTAAAAAATATTTTGGGTTAGTTTATCTAAAGGAATGTTTTCGTTAATTATTGACTAAATTTAATATCTAGCATTACACTAAGTCTTGCTTGAGTAAAATTAGCATTTTTACATATGTTAGTCAAGGAAAGATAAAATTAAGTATAGAAGTCAATCTACTATCTTGAAAATAAGTTGGTATGGAGTTATCACCTTTCCTTTTAGCCAGTGAATTATAAATCTTGAGATGTACTTCCCATTCCAAATTTTATGTTCTTATATATAGGTGTCAGTCCTATTCTTAAATAGAAGTTAGTTCTTTTAAAATTGTGGATTTCCTTCATAAATAATTAATAGTTGATATATGAAATCGCTATGTAACTTAATTGTTAATTTATCATGTAATTGGATATTGAGTTCAAGTGTAGTTGCGGTAGATGGTTTATTAAGTGAATGGGTGGCTAAGTAAATGAGTTTCATGAAATGTCAAAATAATGTCTTATATGGAGTATCTCGTGATTGTGATGTGTGCTTGTTTTGAATGTGTTTGATTATTGGAATTGGAGTGATATTGGGCGATTTTGCAAATCCGTTTTAAGTGGGAGTAATTGTGTTTAACTGCATTGGCTAGCTTCTAGAGGCTTGGGAAATATGTTATTGGTTGAATTTATAAGTTAGAGCTTGAATTGGTTGATATTATTCTTGCTATGTGTTGTTGTGGGTCTTTAGCTATGCACTCCTTATTTGTTTTATGGTTTTGTAATTAGAGCGAGATGGTCCATGCCTTGATCGGGATACATACTTTTGTGATTTATCATTTTATGTGCATGATGACTTTACCCTGTTGATTTTATTGGGTCTCCTAGCTGCTAGAAGGGGGGAGTGTCTCTCAATGGGGGCCGGTACAAAAAGTGGCGTGAGGGTAACCCATATGGAAGTTTCTTAACTCAGTGATAACTTAAAATGAATTAGGGGGTTGGGTAGTTTACACCTTAATCAAGATAAGTGAATGCTTCGCCCATTCCTGTAGTGCTCGTTTAGGCTAAGGAGGGGTTGAGAAGGCCTAGTTGGAAAGACCAACTTCCTTGCCCTCATGAAATGAAGATTGGTTCCACATGTGTCACCCTATGGGGCCGATGTCTAGTGAGAGACTATCATGGTAACCATAGATGGGGGCTGGCATCTAGACTATCAGGGTAACCCAAGGATGGGGTCTAATGTCTAGGCCATCAGGGTAACCCATGTCAGGACCATGTGATGACACTCTTCCCTTTGTAAACTAGTATTCCCTTGTTTTTTCTCTCCCTTTGGTTTGTGATGTCCTCTAGAAGCAATGCATGTTCTTTTGTGATGTTATTGTTGTTGTAATGTCAATTGTGTCTATTAAGTCTTGTTATGGCTATTTGTGGTCACCTTGCTTGTTGTTGTGGGACCTTATTACTATCTCCTAGCATGGAGGGTGGACCTTAAGGTTCCATATGGTTGAGTGGAATGTGCCTTGTACTCCATTGGGTTTCCCTTGATGTGGTTTGTGTTTGTGGTGACTACTCTTGATGATTTGGACAACTGCACTTGTTCTAGTTTGAGTGGGATATTTTCATGTACTTGTACTATAATTCAATTGTATCATGTATTGTAACTCTATTATATAATCTCCCCAATTGACCTTGGGGAATTACTGATGTAATTAATTTTAAACTTTCTCTTGTAATAAAAAAAATGTAATTGATGATATTGTATATGATTGTTAATTAAATGATTCTTGAGGTTGTTTCATTGATGACATGAAATGGATTCTTTCATTGGTTGATCGTATAATGTGATGGATTTAATGTACTCCTTAATGTTAGACAAATATTGTATAATGGATTAATTCTTGTTAGTATGGATAATGGGACCCTAGTAGTGTAGTCATGAAACCTTAGAGGACATATAAGTGTTTGTATGGTTGGGAATCATTTTAAGAGTGCACTTCTTCCGATGGGCATCGACATGGGACGAGAGGTACTCAAGATTTGATATCTTGAGGAGTGACTTCTAAGGTCTAGGTATCTTGAGAAGTCACTTCCAAGATATCATATCTTGAGGAGCTTCTTAGTGCGACAAGGATACTTGAGTGCGGATCGAGAAGGCGGATAGTCTTGTTGAAATTATTGTATCATCTACAATCTTTAGTATGTTGCAATAAAAAAGGAAAAAAATGTTCTATTTTTATGTGTTGTAGCGTATTGTCCTCTAGGGTTTCGTGGTAGGGCATTACATAGGATGAGATTGTATGTTATGTTAAGTTATGTAGTTCACTATTATTTCTTATAAAAAAAATTGTTTTGTTATTTAGTCATGTTTTGTGTTGTCCTCTGGGGTTCCTTGGCAGGGCATTACATGTTCCCTTATTTTCTGTTAGTTGTTTTTGCAAACTTCTCATTTTTGGGAGTTTCAAGAGGGAGCAACAAGATTTTGTTACGTCTGACAGACATTGGGGTGTGCTTGTACCTTGATTGTAAGGAGTGGTTGATCATAAATTTGACTCCTATTGCAATGCATGCAGATTTCAACTGCTTGAATTCTCCCTCTTATGGATGACTAGGCCTTCACATTGAGTGGGGATCAACTTACATTTTTGCCACACTTTAGATGCTCAAACTTTAATGTTTAGTGTTATTGCGGCCATATAAGCAGAGCCCAAATTTAATGGCCGTAATAATTATTTTAATTGTAAAATATAATTATAATTCGAGGAAGATTTTATGGTGTGAAAAAGGAGTTTTTTTTAAAGAATTGTCCCATTTTTTATATGATTTAAGATGCCTCAGCTTGACTATTTGTAGTGTGTTCCACACAAAACTATTCACTATCATTTTGGTTGTCAGGAATTTCAAGGCTTAAATTTGATGTCATGAATCTTATATTGAGTAGATTATCATATTTACTCTATTAATTGTAACACCTCTGCTTCAACAAAAGTCCAGGGCTACTCATTCCAACTATAAATGCCCAGTTCTCTGAAATAAAATTTCATAGCGTCAATCACATATATTCATATAAGATAGAGGGTTCATATAACTAAATTAAGAAGTTATGGGTTGTTTTTTTTCCTAGTTTACATACATTTTCTTTCCCAAGTGAGAACTACAATTTGGAGGTGTGTGCAAAATCAAATTTTCCTTTCTCTGAAAGTTTAAAGTTAACATTGATGTTGGGCTTTAACATAGGTTTTCAGTGTTATGTTTTCTATTTTGTAGATCAAGAGTGATAATATTAGTAACGACGAGAATTCCAATTCAGAAGTGTATTATGAAGAAATAGAATTTGCATTTCCCATTTTGTTCTTGGATAAAAAGGACGAGTTCTCTAAAGAAGAGGAATTCAGTTTCCAAATTTTGGTTAGAAGTATAGAAGAGGAGCTTTGCTTTAAGAACTATTGGCCATATGCATGAAACTAACAACATATTACAGGAATGGATCAATTTATTTTTGCTTTTTGTATGAATAACACAATTGTGAATCAAACAAGTTATTAATATCTGCCAAATAATTATAATGTTTCCTCCTTCCATTTTCCTAAAATTAAAAAAATATTTTTATATAATATCCCATAATTAACAAAATTTAGATGTTGATCTTATAAAAAAAATTCCGTCACTGTAATCAATTTTTAACTTTCCTTAATAATATTACAATTCAAATATAAATAGTGATAAATTTTTTATTATATTTATATAAATATTATTATATTGATTATTTATTTTATTTATTTAAATACAACAATAAAGTGAATTTTATGATCAATTAAATTAAAATAAATTTGAATTTGTTTAAAAGACATCACCAAACATATTATATAAATTTTTACTGGTAATTGATTAAACGGTAAAAATATAATTTGATTTGAGAATATATTGTAGAGTATAATTTTATTATATCTACATAAACTTTGTTGTCTTTTCCAATCTTAAAATGGATCTTCTCTCATAAATACTACAATCATTTGTATCATGTAATGATACAATAGTCTAAAATTAAAATGTTTTTTTAATAATAGAATAGAAATAAATTATAAAAGAATAAAAAATAGTTATTCCTTTTAAAAATTCTAAATTAATGTATTTAAAATTAGAAAAATAAAAATTAAATAAAAATAAATTATTCTAAATTTACTATTACAAATAAAAAATATTCAATATTTTTTAAAAAATTGAAAACATTTCAAAAAGAAAAAAACAATTTAAAAATACAAAATTAAATAGAAAAAATTATAATAAATTTATTATTACATATAATAAATTAAAAGGTTGGGGATGACCTCGCAGTGCAATGTCAAGTTGCAAGCAACAAATTCGCTATTGTCTTGAGTTTGAATCCCACCATAGGAAGGTGGGACAAGCTATCGCTGGCTAGAGAATCAAGGGAATGATGGACAATGCATGGATGACAGAGGAAAGCTTGTGCAAGGATGGCAGTGATCAACACATAGAGGAGTGTGCGAGTGGTGGATGGTGTGCGCTGCTGCGGGGTCTGGGAGCCATAGGGATTGATGGTGAGGTGGAGTTGGCAGGGGTATTTAGACAGAGGATTGGCATTGGGTCTGTAATTCCCCGCCACACAACCCTAGAGGAAGTTGCAATTAACTACTCAAACGTGCTATTTTTTTTTTGTTTAAGCACAAATAACATGCAAGTTCACTACCCATTGCCAACAACCTCTAAGGTTACGAGACTAAGATTACTTAAAACCCAAACAAGAAACATGAATTGAAACCATAACCTTTAATTACTAAAAAATTAAGTTCACATACATTCCATACATGATAAATTACATCAAAGAATAAAAGATACCACATGTTTTCCAATAACATAATTTAACAATAAGATTAAAACTCTCATTCCTCGAATGAGGTAAATCCAATAAACATGGTTACATATTACATATTCCACCTCAATAAAAAATGAGGGGTAATGAATTACAATAAAAACTGAAATGAATAAAACATGAAACAAACTGGATCCCACGAGCTCTCCAACTGGAAATCTCATCGAAACAAACAAGAAGAAGACCAAACAAATTAAGGTGCACGTTCCACCCAACCATGTGATACTCGAAGGCTCACCCCCCATGCTAGGAGATAGTAACAAGGAATCCTATACAAGACCATCAACCTCTAGACATAGGCTAACTCACACTGACACAACCAATCACATGAACCATACAACCATATGAATAACACAAGTACAACTCTAACATCACTGACATAAGTCACATTGCTTCCAGAAATAAAACAAATCGAGTATGATAAGAAGACCATAGACATAAAACCAAATACCAACTGTTGTCATAGAAAGAGTTTCATCACACAGCTCGACATGGGATATCCTCTGGGAATCTTCATAGGCTCTGGCCCCCACTATGAGTTGTCTTGGTGGCCTCTATCGAATCTCGGCCCCCATACTCACTCATGTGGAATCAAATACCTCTCGTAAAGACAAGATAGACGACCTTGCCATTCCAAGCCTTCCCACTCATCCCAAGCCTATACGAGCACTTGCGTCTATGAGTGAGGCTTAATTATCTTAATTAGTGTGAAAAACTATCCAAACTTCTAAGTATATTGTTTTAGTTATCACTTGATTAAACCACCTTTGAAGGTTTCTTAGTTTACCTCTTTGGGATTTGGCGCCTAACAGAAGCCACTCTTCTACTTGACAACATACCGAACAAAACCAATTACCAAGGGTGCCAAAGTGCATACAAACTAGATAAACAATCACTCCAACTCTAGGAGCCAACATATAAAGAAAACTCACTCCAAACACTGGAGGTAATAAAAGTCAAAACCCTCTCCAAACACTGGAGGCAACAAAACAAAAAATCCTCTCCTTCCAAAGGAGGCACAAACCACATACTCCACTCCTAATCCAAAGGAGGCACAAACCATCCCCGTTCGTGAAAATCGGGTAAAACAACAAGATACAATTATACGCACTACCCAAGGCAATACAAAGGCTGACTAACATATTACGACAACCCACACAATTAAATGAAAACCCCATATGGAAGACTTACATAAACAAATCACTCTAATTTCCCAACAACGACAATGAGAGAAAACACATAACAAAAAGATACTTCTGACAATTAAATAACCTACTTTAGGATTTCCTAAATCCAAACAACGCAATGACATATTGCATGTAATCAATTAAAATAGGATTGACTAAATCCAAGCAAAGCAATACAACATCGTTTGCAAACATCCAAAGCAAGTAAAATTGCATTTGCAACAATAAGTATTTCAAAAACCCTAGTTGCTCTTAAATAATAATAACATTTACTTCTATGATCCAGAACCTATCATTTAAAAATAACTATTGGTCCCTTGCAAAATAAATCATTTCAAAATCAATTAATCTCGCTATTAAACACCTTTCATTTAAATCCAATATTTGTCCTTTCAAATATATTATTTTAAAATAAAATCAATAACTTGATTATGAACACAATATTTTAAATTCATCGATTACACATTTCATGAAAATAACTAATCTTATCGTACATTCGTTGCAACCAATAAGAACTATAAATAATTAATAATTGCTTTCCTAAGAAAATTTCATTTTATTTAAAGCAAATAACCATTTCTCATATTTAAATATTCATCTATTAAACCACGTGCATATTATCCGTTTTCCTTCATTACCCAAAATGATCAAAATCAATTTTTTAAATACAATCATTTTATTACAACATCAATATTTTTTTACATCTATTATAATAACATAATCATCTTAGGATCAATATATTTAAATATAAATATATGTTACACATACATATATAATGGTATAATCAATGTATATACAATTATATATATATTTAAATATATAAATATTATTTAAATATATATTTCTAAAATCAATTTATATTCTCAAACATTTAAATCAAAACCCATTTTTGCTAGTTAAATACACCAAGAAAAATATACATATATATTATATATATTAAAATAATATATAAAAAATATATATACATATATTTTTAATTTTATAAAACCTATATATATATATAAATAAAATAATAATAATAATAAAAATATATATTTATATAATATTATATATATATATATTATGAATAATATATCTATAAAATATATAATATAAATATAATATTTATAATAAAAAAAAAATTTAAATAAAAAAGCGAACCCCCAAAGGAGGAGGACGCAGCCATAGGCTGCGCCAAGCCTCCCTTAGTGGAGGCAGCGCTGCCTGTGGCAACGCTTCCCCCACACATAGTGTGGGGAGCGCTACCACAATAGTGCCCTCCACTGGGGCGTGGCTGTGGCAGCCATAGCTGCTGCCCACCCTCAATAAAAAAAATTATATATATATTTTTTTAATTTCATTTTTTTATATAAAAAAAACAACACAGAGGAAAATTCCCCTATTTCTGGTAATTTCCAGAAACCATAAAAATTTGATAGAAAAATTTCTTCAAACAGGGAACAATTTTTCCAAATAAACATATACCAAATTTGTATATATAAAAAAAACAAAAGTATATATATATATATATATATATATATATATATATATATATATATATATATATACTTATACAAAATTTTCATTTGACATTCAAATTGAATCAATCTTCTACAAAAAATTTACAACAAAATTAGTTTTCAAAAAAATAATTTCCTGATTTGAATTTCTAACTTGATATGGAACATCTCAACTCTCAAACAGAGGTTTTCTAATCTCTTTTTGTTCCTAATTCCATTTTTCTGTTGTGTGAGTTTGTTTGCCACAAGAATCTAAATTCTTTCAAGATTTCAATAGGGTTTTTAAAAATGTTTGCAACAAGTTTTCAAAACTAAAAACCAGATTTTCAAAACAATAAAAGAAACAAGAAAAACCTGTTTGAAGCTTGAAGGAGAATCTAGTGATGAGTTGCAATTCCAATTCTTTCAAAAACCTTTTCAAATCTTCACTTCAATCCCAAAATGCATTCCAAAAACAAGAAAACCCTCTTTCCTCCTCACAATAATTTTTTTTTCTCCAAGCAGGAATAATCCCCCAAATTAAGTCAACTTTCCCCAAAATAATATCCCAGATATATATATATTTTTTTTCAAAAGAAAAAAAAATCTTTCAACACTATAGATATTTTCATGCATTTACAAAATATCTTACTTTTAATAACTTAAAACAAAATTCCTTTTCAAATAAATTTAATTCTTTTAATTTATGCATTTACAAGATATTTGCATTTTAATACTTTATAGCACAATTTAAATTTTAATAGATTTAAATCATTTACTTTATTATAAAATTTCTATTTCAAAATGAATTTAAAGCTTTTAATAATTTCTTTTCAAAAAGCATTTAAAATTTTAGAATTTTCTTTTCAAAGAATTTAACACTTTTAATTCCAAAATGGATAACTTAATTCATTTCAATACAATTAATTTAATTAATTAATAAAATAAATAACATTTCTAACATTATAACTAGACTTATTTAATAAACTTAAATACATGAAGCCATTTATTTACCTTTTCAACTTGAAATTAAATAAAGCAAGGAGAGATGAACAACAAGAAGTAACTCAACCCGACTAAAACCCAATGACACACTATGACTAGGGTGATGACTTGGCATGGAAAACCTAGCTACTATCTCCCAATCGAATACCATTGGCCAATGAACATGCTCAAACCTGTGAAACCAGGTGGAGTCGATGTCTTGTACCTATCAACCTGCGAACAAAGAGTATATCAAACATGCATATATATAACATAATAAAACACACCGTGAAGAGGAAATCGCGGAATCGTAGGGCACTCGCAAGCGAGTGGTGCGATCTCGTCCCCTTCACCAATACACTCATCATAGACTGACAATTCCATCATAAGCAAATATCTCATGCAATAACATGTTACAATAACTAATAATCATTACACCAATTAAAACATGTCAAATAAAGCATCAGATAAGATACATCACATCACACAAATAGACTATCGCTCTATAAATAGCGATCAAATAACACACACATGATAAAGTGTTTCAATAACCAAAAGCATGTCAAAGCAAACAAGGACACACTATCCAGCCAGAAAGCAAAATAGAGGGGTATTACAGGGTCCTATAGGGAGTTTGGTGGGAATGCAAGCAGGTGAAGTAGACAAGAGGAATGGCGTCAGGTCCTACAGGGAGCTTGGTGGGAATGCAGGCAGATGCAACATATGGAGGAATGATGCTGGGGCCTGTAGGGAGCTTGGCGGGAATGCAGGTAGGCGTAGGAATATGAATTTTGGGGATGAGGTCCCCCAAATGTGGCCTCAGTGGTTCATAGCTCTAGTAAAAAATGACGGGTGTTGCTCGTTAGCAGCGATTTATCGAGAAAAAAATTTAAAAGGTTCAATTAGAGTTAAATTAGGGTTAAGGTTATGTTAGGGTTAGGGTTCTTGATAAGGTAACTTAATTAGCATTAGGATTAGGGTTAAGGTTATGTTAGGGTTAGGGTTCTTGATAAGGTAACTTAATTAGCATTAGGATTAGGGTGGGGTTCAATTAGGTTTAGGGTTATACGATAAAACTAGGGGTAAAGGTTAGGGTTAGGGTTGGGGTTAGGGTTAGGGTTAAGGTTCAATTAGGGTTAGGCACAATTAAGGTTAAGGTTAGGGTTAATGCTAGGTTAAGGTAAGGGTTTAGGTAGGGTTAAGTTTTAGTTAAGGTTAGGGTTAGGTTTCAATTAACAATAGAACTAGAATAAGGGTTAAGATTACAATTAGGGCTACTATTAGAATTCAAATTATAAATAGGGAAGATTATGGTTATGGTTAAAATTAGAATTAGGGTTATAGTTATGGATGAGGTTAGAAAGAGGATAAGGATTTGGGTTAAAATTTAATTAGGGTTAGACTTAGGTTTAATAGTAAGACTAGAATTCAATTAATATGATTAGGGTTCAATTAGGGTTCTAGGATAAATCTTTGGGTTAATAGTAGGGTGGAGGTTAGGTTTAGGGTTAAATTAGGGTTAAGATTCTAAAATAAAATTTAGGTTTAGGGTTAGGGTTAGGATTCAATTAGGGATTGTGTTATAGTTTGGGTTTAATTAGGTTTAGAGTTTAATTAGTGCTAAATTTCAACAATGTTAGGGTTAGGGTTAGGTCTGTAATGTAAATCTTGGGGTTAGAGTTGGGGTTAGGGTTCATGTCTAATTAGGGTTAGAGTTAGAGTTGGATTTCTATTGGGGTTAGGGTTAGGGTTAGCAGTTACAAATTGAGATCAGGGTTAGAGTTTGTTGTACCCCAAATTAATTTTTTTGCTACACTTAGGCATTTTCAGGAAATGAGTAAAAGTCTTGTCAAAACTGTCAAAAAAGGTCAAAATTGGGGTTTACATGTCTTGCATGAGGGGAAAAATCTTGAAATTTTCAAAATATGATGATTTGGGTCTGCTTTGAGCGACCAAGTCTACAAAACCCAGATCTTAGTTTTTCGACCCTACTTTTTAGGAAAATTTCTATTTTTAGAAACTTTCTAAAAATAGAACATTTTTTCTGTGTTTCTTTCGAAACGAATGCTTGCAAAATTTTCTAAAAATAGAAATTTTCTAAAAATAGAAATTTTCTAAAAATAGAAAGTTTGGATTCTAGGGTTCAAACTGATTTAGATTGGTCGAAAATACTTCCTCATCAGGCTGGTGCAGTCAGAATCACAAAACGATCAGTTTTTCCCCTGTGGGTTTATTCTACCTTTTTTTTAATTTCAAAAAGAATTTTGGGAGCTTCGAAGCCATTAATGGAGGTCAATCAGCTTCTAGGTGTTAGATTCAAACATAAAAACATTGGATGTGCACGTAGATCAAAGAATGGAGAGAGGAGGCTGTGAAAGTTGAAAAATGCAAAATTTTGGTTAACACTAGAGATTCTAAGCGCCCTAGCTTAGTCTAGGCGCCCAAACACTCATGCCTTAGAAAATTTTTCATCCTCACATAGTTGAGGCAAAGGCAAGCACATCAAACAAAGGAAGAATTTGAAAATTTCAAAATAAAAACTAAGTCTGCTAGCCATGGGCGCCCTAGAGGGAGATAGGCGCCCAACTTTTCAAGGCATCAAATGATGAAATTAAGGTTTGAAATTTTCAGAATAAAAACTAAGTCTGCTAGCCATGGGTTCCCTAGAGGGAGGTAGGTGCCCAAATTTTCAAGGCATCAAATGATGAAATTAAGGTTTGTGTTCCTAGACAATGTTGCTCAGAATCTTCTAAGTTCCATAGTGAATCCATCATCATAGTCATTTGATCAATCAATCATCTAGAATTCAAAATCAAACGAAGAGGTCTCAAACAAGAAGCATAATGCAATCATGAAATCGTCAAAAACTATTCTAAGTTTGGAGAAATTGGGTGCCCTAGAAGAAGATAGGTGCTTAGGGTTTTGGACGCCAAAATCCAACAGTTAGGGTTTACAAATATGCTAAATCTCTTCAGGATTCTGCTAGCTTCGTAGTGGATGTCTTCGTCAGATCATCAGACTTGTTAATCACCAACAAATCTAGATCAAGCTGAAGGTATAACATGAAGATTCAAGTTTGAAGAATGAAATTCAAGTAAAAATGTCTAAGTTTGGAGGAGTTGGGCACCCAAGTGAATTTGCAATTGACATCTCCAACATGACTTCTTCATATTTGAAGTAGCTCTCCAATGAAACTATCATCAAGTCCATCAGAGTTGATAATCACCAGATATCAAAGGAGAAGCAGAGGGAGAAACATGAGAAAAATGTCAAAAGTCAAAAGCAAGGGTGAAAAACATAGAAAATAAACTAACTCTGGAGGAGTTGGGCGCCCCAGCTAGCCAGGGGTGCCCAAGATTTTGACCCCTAGGATGCAGCTTTCAGGAGACATCACTCCCAAGATGCCCCCCTTAGATTTAGGTAAGCTACGTAACAGAGCCATCAGCTAGATCATCGGACCTTCCGAACTCCTAGAATCATGAACTCATCAGAAGAACATAAGAGAGTGACAAGTTGGGAAAATATTCTAACTCTGGAAAGCTTAGGCACCCCAGGTGATCATGGGCACCCAAGGATTTGAGGCCTCAAATCAACTTTTCTGAAGATGCAACATCTAGAAGACCCACCTTAGAATTAGTCAAGCTATCTAGCGAATCTAACAACCAGTTGATTGGGTCAATCTAACTCTCGGAATATCAAGATCAACTGAAGGTTTGAAAGAAAGTATAAAATTTGAAAATCATGAAAAATGATTAACACTGGTGATCACGGTGCCCAACTTTTTGAAGGGTCAAATAATGTTTTTATCCAAAGTTGCCTCTAGGATAATCTTCTTAGAATCAGTTAGGCTCTACGATGGACCACTCTGTCAGTTCACAGGATCCTTTGAGCATCCAAAAGTCAAAGTCAAATGGAGGTCAAAATCAAGCAAAAAGTTGAAATTTCTAGAAAATTGGCTAAGTCTGGAGAAGAAAAGCACCCTAGGAGAAGATTGGCGCCCAAGGCTCAATGCCTTAGAATTTTTTTCAAGTTCTATCTTTCAACATCAGAAAGCGTCTACGTTCGATGAACCTACTCAGGATTGGATGCAAAATTTTTAAATGAAAAAATGAAAGTAGTTTTTATCCTAAAAACCTATTTAAGAAAGCTTTTGGATTCCATTATTCATTTTTGCAGGTTGGCATCTAGAGCAAGAAGATTTTCTCTTTTCTTTCAATGAAGATTTGAAGACCCAAACGACATGATTTTTTGGTGTGCTTCGTAGTTCCAAGATTAGTGAGGAAAGAGGAATGCATTTTTGTGCTCCAAACCTCTAGGGCGTTGCTTTTTCAAAACAACCACTCAAATTTTTCTATTTCTGATTACATGGGTCTCTTCGCTTTTTCATCCTCTTCAACATTCAGAAAATTTTCCCTCTTCTAGAAACTTCTTTTTGGCTGCTTTTTCAGGATGGATGTAGCTTTTTCAATTTCTGAGTATCTGGGTTTCTCTAGAACGTGATTTTCTACAAAACCCAAGTCCCAACTTTTTCAAAGAAACTACTTTTTCAAGGTAGATCAAACTTCTATTTTTAGTAGCACTCTGGTGGATGTGGATGATATTTAAAGCAACAGTCATCTAAAAGCTTTCTTCCAACTTTATTTCTATTCTTGTCTCAATTCTTATCCAATCTTTGAAGAAGAGAAAGAAAACGAGTTGTAATAGTTGGCATTTCCCTTTTTTATGCTTTCTTAGGTGGTTAGATGTCTATCTTATTTAGTTTTAGAAATAAAGCTTGCATGTTGGCAAGCCTTAGTTGTAAAATCAAAGATATTTTAGGGTTCCCTACTCCTCTGCTTGTGTATAAATAAGGGTAGCCTAGCCCATTATTTTCTTAATGGTTATTGCGATAAAAAATTGCAAGCCTATAATGCTGCAAGTTGTTATTCAGTGTCAGTTTGCTTTGTGTAAGAGCAAGTTTGCAAGCCTCTTTAGTTGCAAGTTCTTGTTCAGTGCATGTGTCTTGTGTCAATGTGTTCTAGTTTGATGGCTAAATTGTAAGCCTATTTTGCTACAATCCTACTGTCCCAGAAGTGTAATCTTTTGTTCCTAAAATTTGAGAAAATAAAGTCTTGTGCTTGCTTTGCTAGCCTGATATAAAGTCTCAGATTTCTATTTATTGTGTTATGCTTATATAATCTCCATTTCAGCTTGCATTGAAAGTAAGTAGATGTATGCTAGAAGAAGAGTTTATCTAAGTATTTTGTCAGAAAATCCTTCCTTGTTCATTTCTAACTCTCTTGCTTTGCGTTTACTTGAGAAGTTAGAAACGTCATTAGAGTAGGCTTAGTTGTAGTTGAGCTTCTAAAACAAAAAATCCTAGCCACGACACTTAAGTTTTATAACCTTGTGCTCTTAGTTGAAAAAAAGATAGGCAAATTAGTTTTAATTTAATTTCTTATGCAACATCAACAAAGAGGGAGCTTCCCCTCCTAATTTGAAGAGTAGTTTATTTGTGCATAGCTTTTCATTTCTAATCCACATTCCAGAGCCGTAAATTAAAATTCCAACATTTTTTTTGGGCCCACCGTGGGGCACGAGGCATAAAACTTCAAGAAAGCTTACACTTTATGACACGAGAATGAACATTTGGTACCCTATTGCGTGATCCAGCCAAAAGCAATGGGTAATAACAACAATAGTGCTAGCAAGAATTTGAGATGTCCACCCCCATTACCTTGGGGTAATAACATTGGACCTTTGGCTTTGCAAGTAAATCATGAATTACCTAAAGGGTCAAGGAAGCACTTTCCATAGTTTCACGGTGATGAAACTCAACATCCCGATGATCGTCTTTCCGCCTTCTCAATTGCTTGTACCATCTTGCGCGTGGCACATGAAGACATCACAATGTGTCTCTTTGTGGAGACTCTTGTTGGGAATGTTGCTGATTGGTTCAATCACCTAGAGCTGGGCATTATTACAAGTTGGGAAACTATGAGTAATAAATTCTTGGTGAGATTCAAGCCCGCTGAAGATAGTCATCTATTGTTTTCCCAACTTGCAAATTCAAAGATGGAGCACAATGAGCCCATGAGGGAGTTTGTAGCAAGATTTAATCGTCTTGTTGCATGATTTTCTTCTACAGTTAATCCATCACCAGAGATTTTGATGAGCTTCTTCATAAATGCTCTTCCATCAAAGATAGCCTTCTTCTTGAAGACAGAAAGACATACAGAACTGGCGGATGCACAAAGACACGCCATCGAGCTGGAAGATAATATGATCATTTTCGACATAATGAAGAAGGATTCAATCAAGCCTCTAGTTTAGAGTTCTGTAGATCCATTTCTACAAAAGGTAGCCAATGAGATGCTTGCACTACCACCACCAAAATATCAACCTCAACAACAGTATCAACATCAACAGCCATATCAGTCAAAGAGAAATTATTTTCAGCTTTACAACAATTATAGGCCACAATTTCTAGCACCTTCACCAAGACAAACAATTGAAGCTGCACCACATGCAGTATTTTGTTCCTTTCATGATACCAATGAACGTACCGGTTCTACATGTCCTGAGAACTTAAGAATGAATTAGATTATGGGAGATGCTGATGTTGCACCCAGTTCCAGTTTCATCCCAATACCAAGTTTGAATTTTGTCTTAGCATAGACATACAACTTCAATGGTGACTCCGCTCCGGGATACTTTCAAAGTGAACCCGTTATTGAAGAAAAAGAAGACCTCCGCCACTACTCTCTTGCAGAAAATCACAAAAGACACTCTTTTCCCATGTTCACAAGTACTGTTCAACACTTGCAAGCACAAAAGGAAGAAGAAGAGTGGCGAGGAGCTAAAGAACAAGTTAAAGAAGCAGTTGCTCAAGACCCATTTCTAGCCAAGTTTGACATTGTAGACTCCTTGATGAAGACGAAAGTGCAAATTTCTTAGCTAGAATATCTTCGTGATCATCCTGAGCAGTTGGAAAAATAATACATGTAAAGAAAGAAGCTTCAATTCAGCTTACATTGCTCAATTCATCTGTTCCGATGAGAGAAAATCCCAAAAATTTCTATATATCTTTGTTTATAGGAGGATTTAAATTGAGCAATTGTATCATTGATTTAGGAGCCTCGAAAAAAATCATGCCTCTACAAGTGATGAATGCATTGGGACTCTTGTGCACAGAAACTCATAACAAGTGTTATTCACTTTAGTCTAAGCCAGTGCCATTGGTTAGACAATTGGAGGATGCCCAAGTAAGATTGGTGGCTTGTCCAAAGAAAAAGATAGAGATGAATGTCCTAGTGGCTGACATTCCAGCCAGCTATGGGATGTTGTTGAGCCAGTGCTTCTACATAAATCTTGGTGGTGTGATACAGTTAGATTGGTCATCTGTGACCATTCCTATGAAGGAAGGCATAATCAAGATAGAACCTGAACCCAAATCCTAGTTCATGGTGGTAAAAATCCCAAATCCCCCAGCCCAAACTCTATATCAAGAAATGAGTCTTGGTAATTGTGTGATACTGTCATAAATATGAATTGAAGGCTAGAACATTGCTTGTTCTGAAAGGAGACTGGTAGAGGGTAAAAAGTTATGGAAAATGTATTTAGATGAGGGTTGTTCAGTTGTAGCTTCAGAAGAAGGGAAAATGATCATATCCCCTAAAGGATTGCTACAATTGGAGTTCACTGAAGCTGAAAATGAGGCACTTTTTTTGGGCCTAAAAAATGCTAAAGACATGGCAATTGAACTCCTATGTGTTAAAGGGGATGTGGAGTTGATTGATGAGCCAATCAAAGGATATTTCCAAGTCATAAAGTATCATCTATGACGTTATAGAAATCAGGTGTGGAATGCGATCAATTGGTTTGAAGAGTTCAACAACAGAGACATCCTGAAGATTGACAACAAAGACATCTCAAAGATGAACGACAACAAAGTTAGTGACTCAGTGGTACCTACTTCCTTCCTTACGCCATATTCTAACTTTTTCCAAGGTGCCTCTACATGGATGCATGAAGATATGAGAATCTTCATCCCAGAAGATTTGTCTCCTACGATACCCAGGAGAAGAGAAGTAAAGCCTTTTAGGCATAAATGACATCCTTCAAGGATTGAGTAATTTTCTTTTGTTGTTGTGATGTGTTTCCCCTTTCTGTAATGTGTTTGTTATGTTGTGTTTCCCCTTTTTGTAATAATTTCGTCATGTTTTAGGTGATTAGGCATCTTGTTTTAGGTGATTTTTAGGGAAGTCCAACTATTAGGTGATTCTAGGAAGTCCTATCATAGGTGACTTAAGGAAAGTCTTGCAAATAGGTGATTAAGAAATGATGCTAACTTTGATACCCAATGGATAAGGCACTGGTCTATACTTAAAAATATAGAGATTCTTTGGTTCTCCTATGTCATAAGTATCCAACATGGTCCCTAGATAGAGCCAAATGTTGTACCCCAAATTAATTTTTTTGCTACACTTAAGCATTTGGAGGAAATGAGTAAAAGTCTTCTCAAAACTGTCAAAAAAAGGTCAAAATTGGGGTTTACATGTCTTGCATGAGGGGAAAAAACTTGAAATTTTCAAAATATAACAATCCGGGTCTACTCAAAGCGACCAAGTCTACAAAACCCAGATCTCAATTTTTTGATCCTACTTTTTAGGGAAATTTATATTTTTAGAAACTTTCTAAAAATAGAACTTTTTTTGGGTTTTCTATGTTTCTTTCGAAACAAATGCTGGCAAAATTTTCTAAAAATAGAAATTTTGGCTTCTAGGGTTCAAAATAATTTTGATTGGTCGAAAATACTTCCTCATTAGGCTTGTGCAATCATAATCACAAAACGATCAGTTTTTCCCTAGTGGGTCTATTTTTCTTTTATTTTTTAATTTTAGAAAGCATTTTGGGAGTTTCGAAGCCATTAGTGGAGGCCAGTTAGCTGCCAGGTGTCAGATTCAAACATTCAAACATTCGACATGCATGCAGATCAAAGAATGGAGAGAGGAGGCTGTGAAAGTTGAAAAATGCAAAATTTAGGCTAACACTAGAGATTCTAGGCACCCTAGCTTAGTCTAGGCACCCAAACACACATGCCTTAGAAAAATTTTCATCCTCACATATTCGAGGAAAAGGAAAGCATGTCAAACAAAGGAAGAAGTTGAAATTTGCAGAATAAAAACTAAGTCTGCTAGCCATGGGCGCCCTAGAGGGAGATAGGCACCCAACTTTTCAAGGCATCAAATGATGAAATTAGGGTTTGTGTTCCCAGCCAATGTTGCTCAAAATCTTCTAAGCTCCACAGTGAATCCATTGGCACAGTCATTTGATCAATCAATCATCCATAATTTGAAATCAAATGGAGAGGTCTCAACCAAGAAGTAGAATGTAAATCATGAAATTGCCAGAAAATATTCTAAGTCTGGAGAACTTGGGCGCCCCAAAAGAAGATAGGTTCCTAGGGTTTTGGAGGCCCAAATCCAATAGTTAGGGTTTGAAAATATGCTCAATCTCTTCAGGATTCAGCTAGCTTCATAGTGGATGTCTTCGCCAAATCATCAGACTTGTTAATCACTGACAAATCTAGATCAAGCTGAAGGTATAACATGAAGATTCAAGTTTGAAGAATGAAATTCAAGTAAAAATGTCCAAGTCTGGAGGAGTTATATGCCCCAGGTGATCATGGGTGCCCAAGATTTTGGAGGCCTAAATGAGTGAATTTGTAGTTGACATCTCCAACATGACTTCTTCAAATTTGAAGTAGCTCTCCATCGAAACTATCAGCAAGTCCATCAGAGTTGATAATCACCAGATATCGAAGGCGGAGTAGAGGGAGAAACATGAGAAAAATGTCAAAATTCAAAAGCAAGGGTGAAAAACATAGAAAATAAACTAATTATGGAAAAGTTGGGCACCCCAACTAGTCAGGGGTGCCCAAGTTTTTGACCCCTAGGATGCAGCTTTCAAGAGACATCACTCCCAAGATACCCCCCTTAGATTCAGGTAAGCGACATAACAGAGCCATCATCCAGATCATCAGACCTTCTAAACTCCCAAAATCATGAACTCATCAGAAGAACAAAAGAGAGTGACAAGTTGGGAAAATATTCTAACTCTGGAAAGCTTAGGCGCCCTAGGTGATCATGGTCGCCCAAGGATTTGAGGCCTCAAATCAACTTTTTCGAAGATGCAGCATCTAGAAGACCCCCCTTAGAATCAGTCAAGCTATCCAACAAATCTGATAGCCAGTTGATTGGGTCAATCTAACTCCCAGAATATCAAGATCAACTGAAGGTTTGAAAGCAAGTATAAAATTTGAAAATCATGAATGAATCGTTGATTTTTGGGTAGGGCTTATAGGCTACTCTTGCATTCTTAGGATGTTTCACCTAAAAGGAGAGAGATAAACCCCACTCAAAAGTCTAACTAGGTTCACTCAAATTATGCAATGTATGATGTTATTTAGTCTAAATGAAATGATCTAAGTGTAGTTATATGAACTAATTGACTAATTATGAATGCAAGATCAAAAAATTATACAATGTTGGAAAACACAATGTGATATGCAAACATGAACTATGTATGTACAAGATGCAAAACAGAAAAGAAGGCTGATTCAGGGTGCACCTGGGTAGAGAATGGAGAATCTGGAGTATGTTGAATGCTATTTGAGATCACTGAAAATCAACAGTGGGACTCATTCACCATTGATGGTGAATCAGTCCTGCTTCTAATGAAAACTGTCTGGAAATTGGTTTTTGAGTGCCGGGATTCGAAATCTGACAAAATCTAGATTTCCAGCCTTTAGGTGGGACTCATTCACCACTGATGGAAAATTAGTCCTCTCCCAAAATTTTGAGAAATCAGGGGACAATTTTGCAACACCAGATCTGAAGTTGTCTGCTTGTTGGGTTTACAAAGTTAATTCTACAGAAAATAGACAAAATTTCTTCTCCAAGCTTGAAATAAGGTTGATTTGACTTGAAGCACTTTGTTGAATTGTTGACCACTTTTCAACACCTAATTTCTTGTTAAATCTGCTTACAAAAGTTTTCAAACACACATGCAAGAGGGGGAAAATGGTTGAGGGTTAGAGAATAGGGGTTTGCCTTGGTCAAACCCCACTTTGGTAATCAAACCCTTAATGAAATGATGAAATGTAAGAGAATGATAAATAAATAACATGCAAATGCTATCAACTTACCAAAACCTTATTGAAGAAAATATGAAGTAATGTCAATGGCTGCTCCAAGACACTTGATTGATGCTTGATTAGATGATGCAAAGTGCTTGAATGCTTGAATTAGTGAACCTGATGAATTCTTGAATGAATGGGATGTAAAATGGATGCAAAATCACTTATTTATACATTCTTGTGCCTTAGTAATCCATTGATACCTCATCATAGGCCGACATCAAGTAATTTTGAATAAAAAATCGGAAGGAAATTTGGAAAATTTTGAATTTGGAGCTAAGAGGGACTCATTCGCCACCCATGGCGAATGAGTCCCACCTTGGACTTGAAAGTGGGTGTCAGGAATTAAGTCACATTTAATGTTATTTGTCAGGTTTACATTGAAAAATACACTTAATTAAGCCTTATAAGGGCATAAAGGGGTCAAATAAGGCATAAGAAAGGTGTAAATAGTGAAATTAAGCCTAGAAAAGCATGAAATCTTGTTACAAGATTTTACAACACTTCAAAATAGGACTTGATAAGTGATGAAAAGGTGATTTTTAGGTGAATTGCAATGAATATAGTTTAGAAGAGTGTAGAAATGTTTTACAACAGTTCACAACACCTTCACAAGACACCATAATTTGAATTTTTAGGACCTAAATATGAACATTTAAGCCACATTGCAACATTAAATTAGAGAAAAATAGACCAAGAATCATGAAAAGAGGCCTAAAAGTCCATGAAAATTCCAAGGGGCTATTTTTCTACGGTGCATTTTGCCCCCACTTTAGTGAGAGGATGAACTTGCTTCAAAGTCACACTAAAGTAGCCATGCATATCGAGAGGAAGGTTCTAATGTACTTATGTTAGCAAGATGCAATGACAATGATCAAGAGGGATGATGAATCCCCCAGGATGAAGATCCCATGGAAAACTAAACATAAGAACAAAGGAACACATGTGTTGAGAAGAAAAGTCAAATGAAGCTTCGATCATCTGTCCAACTAGTTGTGGATTACATCTAGGTTGTTTGTTTGAAAAAGAGAATGCATACTCACTTTGGGGTGAAAGAACTCATGGTGGTCCGCTGGGTGAGAAGGCCAAAAAAGGTGAAGTACATACGCTAGTTGGTATGCACTCACAAACACATAGGTGGCTATGGGGAAAGTTGTGCCATTGGATGGGCTTCCATCTCAACCATATCAAAGTTATACCTCCTGATAACTTTAACAAGGTGCCACAAAGGAAAATGTTGGTTCATGCTTCATGAGACAAGCAAAGCTTTGTATGCTTAGAACTCATGCAAAAAGAGAAGGGTACCACAGACATGCAAGCTACATTATGCAAGGTGGTAAAAATGCAAAATGTAAAATGTAAAAATGTAAAATGTAAAGTGTGAAAAGATGTTCAAAGGAGTCTTGTTAAGTTCATGCAAGGTCTGTCACTTAGGGAACATTGTGTCTAATGTCTCCAAGAGAGGACTGATGAATATTCACAACTTAGGGGATGCAGTGCATCACATCGGACCACCAAGAGGATTGTAATATGCTAAGATAAATCACACTTATGAAAGAAATCACACCCAATGTCATCTACAAAGTGACGAACACATCATATGAAACGACAAGGCTCCACTAAGAACCAAAAATGCTAATGAATTGATGGTAATGTATGCCCCCCAATTTAAAGGAATTGTTACACACCGTTCTGTGAGAAATTACTTTAAAGTAGCGAAGGAAAGAAAATGAAAAAAGAAAACAAGACATGAGAGCCAAATTGGAAAACCCTATGCCAAGTCATATATTTCTAAGTTAGTCTGCGTCATTTAAACAAAATAGAAAACAAAAGAAAATGGAGTTTCCCACACAAAAAGAAACACACCAAACACATAAGGGATCTATGGATTTGGGGTTAGTATGTTCGTTGCTGCAATGTTTTAATTAAAGAGCTCAGAACTGTCATCATTCCCCAAAGCACATAGAACTGGAAGAATGACACAAAGAGAGTGAAAAAAAAAGAAAAAAAAAGTTCATTTTGGGTCAACATGGAAGAGACATCGCGGTCTCAATGTCTTGTGTCATCCCCAAAAGGAAAACACAAGCGAAAAGAAAAATGAAAAAGGCGAAATAAAAGGAAAATATTTTGGGTCAACATGGAGGAGACATTTCGGTCTCAATGCCTTGTGTCATCCCCAAAAGGAAAATACAAAACAAAAAGGTAAAAAGGAAAAGGACCTTGTGGGTGAACATGGAAGAGACATAGGGCGTCTCAATTTTTTATCATCATCCCCAAAAGGAAAACACAAAAAAAAAGGTAAAAAGGAAAAGGACCATTTGGGTCAACATGGAAGAGACATAGGTGTTGGCAAGAGACACTACAAATGATTTTTGGTGTTGTCATTGATGGAAACCCTAGTTGGTGACAGATCCGCTGACATCATTTGCTCCCACTGGTAGTCAGATTGAGGACAGTCAGGAAGAAAAGAGCATCCAACAGTTTGGTGATCATCAATTCACTTATATATTTATAGTTATTATTTTGAGTTGTGGACCTCATGGGAGGTTTATCAGTACATCTAATGTGTTTTCTGGAAATCTTAGTGCCTCGTATTAAGTCTTGTGTGAGTTTGGAGATTCGGTTTGTTAATTCTCTGTTTATCATTATCTTGGGGCCGACTCAGTTGATGTAATGTGTTGCAAATATTTAGGAAATATTTATTTGAATTTTTTTGTGTTTGCTCATCTTGATTTGGGTCTGAGCTAAGATGTGGCCGACCGTTGTGGATGCACATTGGATAACTCTTAAGATTTGAGCCAACAAGTTGCTAATATTTTCAAGTTTTATTTGGAGCCGACATGTTGCGATTAAATTGCTAGTCACAGATATATATGTATGATCTCCTATATCATTTTGGTAGTGTGTGTGGTGTGTCAATGTCAGTAGAGTGTTAGAGCTATTTTATGCACAGTTTCACTTGCACATAAAGATTTTGTGAAGCGAGTTAAAGCAGAGTAGAGAAAAAGTTTGGTATCAGTTAGAAGGACAAAATATTGACATCTGAGCCTAACCAGAACTGCAATCAAGCATTTGTAGATGCTATTCCTTCAGTTCATTCTTTTGGATCTAATCCAAATCTCTTTAAGGCAGTGTGCCTGACTGCAAGTGCATTCCCATATTGTAAAATTTTTGAGTATACTCAGATTATATTGTGGATTGGCCATCCACTGTGGTTTTTCCCTTAACAGGGTTTCCACGTAAAAATCATTGTGTTATGGTGTTGTGGTTATTTTCTTTCTATTTCTACATATTTCTCCTGGTTGAATATTTTAAGTGGGTTAATAATCATAATGATAAAGTCAATTTTTGTAGAACACTGATTCACCCCCCCTCTTAGTGTAGCTTGTTTCAAACAATTGGTATCAAAGCTAGTTCCTTGAAAGAAGTCTAACAGCTTGGGGAGATCTTGGAAAGTGTTTTCAATGGATACAAGCAGTCTTCAACAAGAACTTATGGTGGCCCTGGATGATCTTGACCAGTCAAAATATGAGAACTGGGAATTGTAGGAAAATATTTAGAATGCAGAAAAATTCATATAGTCATTGAAAGACAAAATCAATGAATCAAGGGAGAAAAGAAAGGAATTATGTGATCAAATCAAGCAGAAGAACTGAAGCATGGAAGATGAACAACTCAGTCATGCCTTAAAGGAGAAAAAAAAAGAGTGTGAAAATTTTTCTAGAGAAAATGCTTCCCTGAAACGTGAGATGGAGTCCATCATGATGAAAATGACCAAGGAAATCGAAGATAGAAAGAAGAATGAAGAAAATCTTGCTCAATCCTTGAAATAAAAATCTAAACAATGCAGCCGATTGGACAATGAATTGGAACAATCTAAAAACAATGAGGAAGTGCTTGAAAAACAACTAGATGATCTCAAAGATGAACTTACTACTGCAAATGAGTATAAGGAGAAATTCAAAGCCAGTTCAACCAAGCTTGATGAACTGATTAAAGGTTAGAGGACTGATTGTGACAGGTGAGGTCTTGGATATGAAGAAGGAGAAAGTTTCAGATTTGGACAAAGGAACTCTAGACAAAATAATTTTGGACAAGGAAGATTCTGACAAGGAAATCAAATGAATGGAGCCAGAAGAAATCTAGTGAGATAACGAAATGCTCAAAGATTCAATGGTTATTGTGTTACTTGCAATAAATTTGGTCATATGGCTTCTTAGTGTAGAAGCAGGATGAATCCAAGTGGACCATCATTCTTAGGTTAGTGCTTTAATTACTATAAGTATGGTCATAAGTAAGTGAATGCAAAGTTGTGATGAATAAATTTCATAGAGATGTTAGATGCTATGCATGCAATAGATTTGGGAATATTGCTAACCAATGCAAATCAAGGAAAAATCAGTGGAACAGTTGGTCTGATCAGAGAAATGTTGTGTGCTATAACTGCAACAAATTTGGGCATATTGCTAGATTTTGTTGGAACAAAAGAGGTCCGGTAAGACAAAATACACAATAGGAAGTCAAAGGAAAAGGGAAAGTCACTACAGATGTGATTGGGAGGCAAATGCAAAAGAAATGGGTGAGAAATAATCCCTCTGTCGAAGGAAATGTGCTAGCACCAGAATCTTCTTTTGGTAATTCCTCCGGGAATTAGTTTTAGGCCTTTGGCCTGGGGGAAGCTGTTAGAAAAATCCTTCAACCCCCTACAAGTAAGTGATACTGGAATGTGGACCAGTCCAGTAGGTGGATCAATGCTTTTTAGATGTTGTTTAACCAAATTGGAGCTAGTATTGCAAAGTTTTGGGGATCCACAGAAAAATCATCTGTCTCAGTGCTTGAAATTAGAGTAACCGGATGAACTAGGGTTAAGGAATTTATTGCGAAAAGAAGGGTTAGTTGTGTGAGTGATAAAAATACATTTTTATCTTTCATTTGTTGCTTTGCATTTTGAAGGAAAGCAGTTTGAAGAGCCCTGGAGTGAACCTTGTTGAATTGTGAAGAGATTCAAAGCGTGGAGAAGAATCTGAGAACGAACTCCGATCCAATAGAAAGGAATTTTTTGAAAAGCTTGTGAATTTATGAATTTGCAATCATGTCCACTCCTCTAGTAGTCAAAGTCAAGGACAAACCCCGTCCTAAATTGAAATGGCACCCTTATAAGTCTGTTGAGACAAAACCCTTAGGAGTGTTTTCATCTGTGTCGTACAGAGTTTTGCACATTGAGGATATTAGGGCATATATTCATGGGAACATTGAAGAGTTAGGAACCTCTCAATTAATGAGTTTATATTCCCATCGTATAATTGGAGAATATTTTATTGTAAAACCAAAATTTCAAACCCTAGAAGAGAAGTTTGCGCAGTTTGCGAGATTTCCCGTATTTGAGGAAAATGAATGGGTTAGATACATTTTGAGCCATGTTCAGGCCAAATTCATGTGGCTAAATATACCCTTCAAAATCACAAAAGAGGCCACATGTGCAGTAACGGGTCTGAATTCCATCGGTAGAATTCTAGTCTTGAAATTCGTAAAGCATGACAAGGTTACTGAGGAAACAGGCATGAAATGGGATAGAAGGGCAATGAAAATAGAAGAAATTTCTGAAGTAGATGTGAAATTCACATCAATGTTCATTGGTTACAAGATATACCATTCTAACCGGGACAATTTTGTATCTAGTACGACCATCTATGCAGCTTATGAAGTGGTAAAGAAAATGCAGATTATGACTTGTGCGAGTTGCTCAAAAGTCAGTTGTTGGAGAATCTAAGAAAAATCAAGAAAGACAAGAAAAATACTTTCAAATATGGCAATCTACTATTGTGCTTATTTTTCTATTTCATGAATGAAGTTCCAGGCATTGGAAAAGTACATTGGAAAAATGATGAGCCTGTAGCTATTCAAATAAGGAACAAGTTGTTTGGAATTGGTGATCGTCAAGTTAGGAATACTACCCTTTGGGGGTACTTCAAAAATTTCTAGAATATGATGCATTCCAGGGAAAGAATTCCCACCTCAATTGTGGAACAGTACAAAGATACTATCTACTTCATGGTAGATATTGACCAATGTCATATGGAAGTTGTTGATCCCAAAAAAATTTGGATCATGCCAATGGGATACGAAGTAGAGGAAAACATTCTGAAGATTTATGTAGAACACTTTTTGAATTCTCCTCTAGATTAGGGAGAAGAGAGGTTTGGAACATATGTAGAGAAAAGTATGCAAGTTCATGAGGAATTGAAAAAATTGGTGATAGTTAGGAAAGTAAGGAAAGAGATAGAAGTTTTTGCAAAAAGGATGGGCTACCTGTAGAAGCTTTGAGAGAAGCAAGAAGGAGGAGAGAAGAGGAAAAATCAATAAAATTGAAAGAAAAAAAAGAGTCTACTAGTCCTAGTGCATCCTCTACCCTCACTAGATCTACAAGGAGTTCCCCTGCAGCCAAGCTAGCTCAAGACATGCCTTCCGATAAAAGGAAGAAGAATAAAAGTACAAGAACATATAAGCTTGTTTCAGAAGATGAGGAAACATAATTAGAAGAAGTCTTGAGAGAATTAAAAGCTACTGGAACTCAGGCTGTTGAGTTAAACAAGAGCAAATCTTCCGGAAAAGAAGAAAAGGAAAAGAAGGCTAACGTTGATAAACCTGGTATGTTAGTTGATGAAGTTGTGAATGCAGTTGTCAAGGACGGTAATCTTAAGCCCCTATGTGAATTGTATGAAAATTTTGATGAATCAAGTCAAAGAATTCTAGAAGAAGCTACGATAAAACCTATGAATTTTTTTAATAAAGTTCTTGTTGAGATTATGTCTGGCTTACCCAAGAATGTGTATGATATTTTGGAGTTGAGAAGGTTAAGGGCTAGAATAGAATAAGAGAATCCAAGGAAGAGAGTTCTTGCAGATTTGTGTCCAGAAATGTCAATTGAAGAGATGGATTCACTTCTTGAAAAAACTAAAAAGGAATTTAAGAGAAAGATAAGGGTGAATAAACTCATGATTGGTGAAACTGATACTATTATTGGTGAAATTGATGCTGCTATTGGTGAAACTAAGGAAATTATGGAAGAGTTTCTGTCAAAGAATAAGATTAATGTTAAGGAAATGAATACTGAAAATGTTATAGAAAATGAGGTAGTGAATGAGGAGGTAAATGTAAATGAAGGAGAGAATGTGAATGAGGAGAATATGAATGTATCTGATCCTCCAGAAGTTGAGGATATTTTGATTTCTCCTAATGTGAAAAATTCAAAGACACCTATGGAAATTGAAGTTCCTAGGGTGGTATTAGTTGAAGAAAAGGAGGTACAAAATGAAGAGGTTGAAGTGGCTAAAATCAATCTGGAAACAGTCTCAGAAGAACCCAAGGCTGAAGAAGAAAAAGTTTAGAAAATCATAGTGGAGGAAAGAGACACTGCCAAGGCAGTGAAGAGATCTCTAATGGAGCAACATGAATATTTTGATCCTGAATTGGATGAAAGTTCAATCAATCTATCTACTCTGTCCCCAATTCAAATGATGAATGTTGCATAAATTTCTCAAGCTAAGGCTAGTGAGAAGATTATGAAGTCTCACATAGAGGATAGTGAATTGCTAAGCCTTGCATCTGGAGTTTTGTAGAAATTAATGCCTACTCATGTCATGGACCCATCAAGTTCCTCTTCCGACAAGCTAAAGAAACTCATAAATGTTGTACGTACTCAATTTGAGTCTCTTGAGAAATCTGCTGAGGATAAAGTGCAAAAGGAGTTTAATAGAAAAAGACTGTCAGTTGAAGGCAGTGATTGCAAAGGATAAGATTCTGTTTGCTACTTGCATGAAGAAGACTCAAGGTTTTGTATCTGAAGCTGGAAAATCCTATAATTCATGTTTAGTTCTATCCAAGTTTACTGAGGGTGATTAGAAAAAGGTGAAGGATCTAGAAAATCAATTAGCTACCATTTCTACTACTTTTGATCCTTTAGTTGGTGATGTGGTTCAACAAGAAGGTCAAGTAACAACCCTACTTGAAAAAATAAGATGCTTGAAGAGTGAAAATGACAGGATTGTTGGGAGAGTATGTGAACTCAGAGGACTAATTTTTCTAAAGATTGAGATAATGGTGAGTGCTTTGAAGGAAGTGAAATCTACTGTAGCAGTTAGTGATCCGGAGAATCTTGAAACTGCAAAGGCTCAATCCTATTTAATGTGTGGTCACATAACAATTTTGGAAAGTCTCAAAAAGGTTTGTGATGAAAAATTAAGAGTGCTGAAACAATATTTTTCAGATATTTTCAAACTTTTGTAAGTTACAAGTTCATGCCTCAGTTTTGGAATTTTGTTTCGGTTTCCCCAGTTTTTTCCATTGATGTCAAAGGGGGAGAAGTGTACAGTGAAAAATGTATAGTCATCATAGGGGGAGTTTTTTTTCCCAAGATTGAAGTTTCCTTTTGGAGTTTTGTAATGGAAGTGTAACTCATGTTGGTTTTGATCTGACACTTGGTCATTTTTCACTAAGTGTTGCCATCAATGCCAAAGGGGGATATTGTTGGCAAGAGACACTACAAATGATTTTTGGTGTTGTCATTGATGGAAACCCTAGTCGGTGACAGATCCGCATGAATTCATTTGCTCGCTCCAACAGTCAGATTGAGGACAGTTAGGAAGAACAGAGCATCTGATAGTTTGGTGATCATCGATTCACTTATAGATTTCTAGTCATTATTTTGAGTTGTGGACCTCATGGGAGGTTTATCAGTACATCTAATGTGTTGTTAGGAAATCTCAGTGCCTCGTATTAATTCTTGTGTGAGTTTGGAGATTCAGTTGGTTACTTCTCTGTTTATCAATATTTTGGGGCCGACTCAGTTGATGTAATGTGTTGCGGATATTTAGGAAATGTTTATTTGAATATTTTTTTGTTTGCTCACCTTGATTTGGGTCTGAGCTAAAGTTGTGGTTGACTGTTGTGGATGCACATTGGATAACTCTTAAGATTTGAGCTAACAAGTTGCTAATATTTTCAAGTTTTATTTGGAGCTGACATGTTGCGATTAAATTACTAGTCGCGAATATATATGTATGATCTCCTATATCATTTTGGTGTGTGTGCATGGTGTGTCAATGTGTATTGTGAATATCAGTAGAGTGTTAGAGCGATTTTATGCACATTTTCACTTGAGCATAAAGATTTTGTGAAGCGAGTCAGAGCAGAGTAGAGCAGAAGTTTAGTATCAGTTAGAAGGATAGAAGATTGACATCTGAGCCTAATCGGAACTGTAATCAAGAATTTTTAGATGCTATTCCTTTAGTTCATTCTTTTGGATCTAATCCAAATCTCTATAAGGCAGTGTGCCTTCCTATTTTGAGTAGTGAGCTCTAGGCAGTGTACCTGAATGCAAGTGCATTCCCATATTGTAAATTTTTTGAGTATACTCATATTATATTATGGATTGGCCATCCACCATGGTTTTTCCCTTAAAAAGGTTTCCATGTAAAAATCCTTGTGTTATTGTGTTGTGGTTATTTTCTTTCTGTTTCTGCATATTTCTCTTGGTTGAATATTTTATGTGGGTTAATAATTAGAATAATAAAGTCAAATTTTTCATAACACTTATTCACCCCCCCTCTTAGTGTAGCTTGTTTCAAAGAATAGTGCATCTCTACGCTTTGCGTCATCCCCAAAAGGAAAATACAAAAAAAAAGAGTAAAAGAAAATTCATGACACATGGAACAATAGAGGTACAAATAGAGGAAGTGTACAAAGAGATAGAGAACATCAAACAAATGATACGAGGGAACACGAGACACACATACAGTCAAATAAAAAGGAAAATAAATATAAAAGGCTAGTAGGGTGAATGCAAGTCAACCATCTAACAAGTCATCCACCTCCCAATCATGTTTAGTGTATTGCAAGGGTGGTAGATTGTCTAAAGGAAGAATTGCAAGTGCCGAACTAGGAGATGTGACAGGTTCTTCACTTGGTTGAGAATATTTATCATTTAAGCTCATCTTATATGAAAATAAAGAGTTTAGATTGTTATGAACTTCTTCATCTATTTTTGTGATCTCCTCGTCATCATCATCATCAAGATTGATTACAACGGGAGGAAGAATGGTTCTTTCCAAGGAAGGATGTATTAAAATTTGTGGGTATTGGATTGGTTCATTTTGTTGTGGGGGCTGGACTATACTATCTTGTGGCAGGTTGGGAGGAAGAGGGTGATCATCTATTGCTTCTGTCAAAGGAAGAGGTTGGTTTTCTTTATTTTCTTCCATTCGGGACTGACGAGCAAGGAGACGATGACAACACCTACGCTCCCTAGCACCGTGGTTTCGTTTGATTTTAGTTTGAATTTTTTGAGGTGTAAGAGCGGGTTGATCCATCATAGGTTCCTTTTCTTTCAAAGGGGGAAGAATGTAAGAAACCAAAGAAGAAGGGTTAATCACTTTTTCTTTAGCTTTATATACTTGTTTAATGCGAGGAGGCAGGACATGATTGGTTTCAATTTCTCTTGGTCGTTTAAATGATGGTGGGGAAGTTTCTATGGGTGGTTGTTTAGAAGGGTGTGTGGTTTGTTCAATATCAAACTCAAGCAAGAGAATGGTCTCATCTAGAATAGGAGGAGTAGAAGTGGATGGGGACATGTTACGAAGACACAATTCGGCTATTTGTTTGGCTTTGAACTTTTGATAGGCTATTAAAAATAAATATTTATGCGGGGTGATGGGTTCCATAGGTTCAGGCCAAAAGGATTCTAGGGAAAAATCACCTTTAGATGACAATGGATTAAAGCCCTTATGGTGTATGGTAAATATTTCATTTCCATGTGGAAAATTCAAACATTTGTGAACAACTGAAGGGACCACTTTCATCAAGCAGAGCCAAGGATAACCTAGCCATAGGCAAAATTGATCTAATTATGGAATAATAGAAAATGTTACATCCAAAGTTTTGGGTCCTATTTGTAAGGGGAGTATGGTTGATCTGATCGTAGGGCATGCGAAACCAGTATGTGTTTTAATCCATGCAATTGGTTTATTATAATCATCTTGACATAGCTCATGTAATACTAAAAACTCTTCTATGATCACATTCTTGCTACAAGCGGGATCTATTAATATCCCATTGATGGGCTTATCATAGATTCAGTCAGCTATGCAAAGAGGACCATTGAGAAGTTTTTGAAGTATATCTTTGGAAGAAAAAGTGATATCAAGATTTTTGTTGGTTGGGCCCTTATGAGGGATAACATCTATTGCACCCATAAGCTCATCCATAGGATTAACTTGGGTAAAATTTGGACTTATATCATGTTGTTCATTATTTGTATCAATGTTCATGACTTGTGAGTTTGAAGGTTCACTAGCTTTGACAAATGAAATATTGTGTTTAGGAATGGGGTCAGTAAAGATTTGTAAATGCTGGTTAGGGGGTGTAACAAACTTATTTCCTTGGTCATTGACACCCGCAATGGAAAAATGACCTGAATCAATGAGGTCTTGAACTAAGTGTTTGAGATGATTACATTGTTCAGTGTCATGGCCATTTTGGAGATGAAAATGGAAATAAACATTTGGTTTAAGGTGAGTGGTAAGGGTTTGGTGGTATCAAGTGGTTTGATAGTAGGCAAAGTGATCATCTGTTGTTGGAGAAATTGGTTCATTGTATTATGGAGGGTATTGTGTAAGGGAGTAAATTGTCTCTTCGAGTCCCCATAGGTGTAAGGCACCACTGCTTTAACAATTGCTACATGACTTGGAATAGGTCGGGTTTCCGGTTGAGGAGGTAGATTGAACCGTAAAAAGTCTCTGTTTGGTTTACAAAATTTGTGTGTGTTATTTTGGTTATTTGGTTCAGACTTCTCAACTCAGTTAGAAGTGGACTTTGAATCACGACTAGAAACTGAGGCATGATAATCACATAGTGTTGTGCATAAATGCATAAATGAAAGAAATTTCATCATAGTTAACTTATCCTAAAGGTTTGTGTGCAAATTTTTGATAAACATCTTCTGCAGATGTGAATTAGGAATTTTGACATTAACTTGAGCATATAACGACTGATAACGTGAAATGAAGTTAGTTACTTTTTCATCAAAATTTTTCTTACAACACATTAGATCAACCATTGTCTTTTTAGGAGTCATATGAACTTGGAAGTGACTTATAAAGGCATCCACAAGTTCATTAAATGATCAGATGGAATGATTAGGTAAATTTGAAAACCACTCTAATGCAATGTCCTTTAAGGTTCTAGGAAAAGGTTTGGCTAATAGCTTATAGTCAAGGACAAAATCATTGCACAAGGCTATGTAAGCATTGACATGATTAATAGGGTCTCCTTTACCTTTGTATTTCTCAAACCTAGGAATTTCAATCCCTTGTGGCATCGGGGTTCTCAAGATCTCTAAAAATAAGGGGCTACTACAAACATGATATGTGGGTGGAGCATTTTGAATTTGGCTAATTGTGGATATTTGTTATTGCATGAATGAAACGGTGTTAAAGAGTTGTGTAATGGTAGGATCAGTGTAAGTGGTATGAGGTGGAAGGGAAAATGGTGATGGAGTGTATGTAATGTTAGGAGAAGTGAAAGGGACACTAAGAGGGGTGAAGGTCGTAGAGGGGATTTGCGATGCCACAAAAGAACTAGGAATTCTAGTTGGAATTGTGAAAGAAGGAGCCACATGACTAACTTGTTGCATAGTTGTAACTTGATAAGTGGTATAAGTTGGTATGGATGTGATGGTTGAAGGGGGAGGAATGTGAGGTCCTCCTTGGCTTGCAACTATGTTTGCTGATTGGGAATTAGAAGAAGCATGTTTATTGTAAATCTCAACAATTCTTTTCATGACTTGTAAGCCATCATCACTTTCAATCAATTGACGAAGGTTTTCTATGGCCGGTATGGCAATGGTGGAAATGTTTTCAAGGGACAAGTCTTGTTGTAAGTGTGCAAAATCCTCATGAATACTAATGAATTTTTCTTCCAGGATGGAATTTTTGTGTGTGTTAACATTCATTGGATGGAAAGGTGAGGGTATAGAAGTGGTATTGTCCATGCCTAATGCACCATTGTCCATACTAGGAGTAGGAGCTCTTGAGATCCCAAGGTCCACAACAAAAGTGCTATCACGAGAATCCATGAGTCTAGAACTTCGGCTCACTAAAGTATTATCAATGGGGCACAAAACACTCATACAAGTACCACAAAAGATTGTGTGAATGAAAATGTAAGGTATTCTAGGAGTGCAAAATGAAAATAACATAAATTCTGTAAACTAAAATAGAGAACTAACAATAGAGAACATAAATGCAGGAAAATGCCAAAAAAATGCCTGAAAATGTGATATGAAATGTACAGGTGGACTGATTCGCCCAAGGTGTTGAATGAGTCCAGTTATGGCATTTTTTTATGTTTTTCAAAAAATTTAAATTGATTGTAATGTTTTTCAGATGCCAATGAAGGATGCAGATACAAATTTTCAAAATTTTCAATGATATGCAATGCAAAAATGAAATCTAAATGAGTCTTTCACTAATGCAATTTGAAGAAACCCTAGAATGTAAAAACAAAACAATACCCTAATTGAATGCTAATGCAAATGAAGTCTAGGATGAAAAATGCAATTGAAATCAGAAATGTAAAGTGCTCAATATACAAGCTCACCAAAATGAACTGTTGATTTTTGGGTAGGGCTTATAGGCTACTCTTGCATTCTTAGGATGTTTCACCTAAAAGGAGAGAGATAAACCCCACTCAAAAGTCTAACTAGGTTAACTCAAATTAAGAAATTTATGATGTTATTTAGTCTAAATGAATTGATCTAAGTGTAGTTATATGAACTAATTGACTGATTATGAATGTAAGATCAAAGAATTATGCAATGTTGTAAAACACAATGTGATATGCAAACATGAACTATGGATGTACAAGATGCAAAAAAAAAAAGAAGAAGGTTGATTCAGGGTGCACCTGGATATAGAATGGATAATTTGGAGTATGTTGAATGCTGTCTGAGATCACTGAAAATCAACAGTGGGAATCATTCGCCACTGATGGTGAATCAGTCCTACTTCTGATGAAAACTGCCTGGAAACTGGTTTCTAAGTGTCAAGATCTAGAATTTGACAAAAGATGGATTTACAGTCTTTAGGTGGGACTCATTTGCCACTGATGGAAAATCACTCCTCTCCCAAAATTCTAAAAAATTAGGGGAAAATTCTACAACACCAGATATGAGGTTGTCTGCTTGTTGGGTTGACGAAGTTAATTATGTAGAAAACAGATAGAATGTCTTCTCCAAACTTGAAATAAGGTGGATTTCACTTGAAGCATTTTGTTGACTTATTGACCACTTTTCAACACCTAATTTCTTGTTAAATTTGCATACAAAATTCTACAATTCACATGCAAGAGGGGAAAAATGGTTGAGGGTTAGAGAATAGGGGTTTTCCTTGGTGAAACTCCACTTTGGTAATCAAACCCTTAATGAAATGATGACATGTAAGAGAATGATAAAAAATAACATGCAAATGCTATCAACTTACCAAACCCTTATTGAAGAAAATTTGAAGTTATATCAATGGCTGCTCCAAGATACTTGATTGATGCTTGATTAGATGATGCAAAGTGCTTGAATGCTTGAATTAGTGAACTTGATGAATGCTTGAATGAATGGAGTGTAAAATGGATGTAAAATCACTTATTTATACATTCTTGTGCCTTACTAACCCATTGATACCTCATCATAGGCCGACATCAATTAATTTTGAATAAAAACCCAAAACGAAATTTGATTTTTTTTGAATTTGGAGCCAAGAGGGACTTATTCGCCACCCATGTCGAATGGGTCCCACCTTGGACTTGAAAGTGGGTGTCAGGAATTAAGTCACATTTAATGTTATTTGTTGGGTTTACATTCAAAAATAAACTTAATTAATCCTTATAAGGGCATAAAGTGGTCAAATAAAGCATAAGAAAGGTGTAAATAGTGAAATTAAGCCTAGAAAAGTGTGAAATCTTGTTACAAGACTTTACAACACTTCAAAATAGGACTTGATAAGTGATGAAAAGGTGATTTTTAGGTGAATTTCAATGAATAGAGTCTAGAAGAGTGTAGAAATTTTTTACAACAGTTCACAACACCTTCACAAGACACCATAATTTGAATTTTTAGGACCTAAATGTGAAGATTTAAGCCACATTGCAACATTAAATCAAAGAAAAATAAACCAAGCATCATGAAAAGAGGCCTAAAATTCCATGAAAATTCCAAGGGGCCATTTTTCTATGGTGAAATGAAAAATGATTAACATTGGTGATCATGGGCGCCCCCGGTAGCTAGGGGCGCCCAACTTTTTGAAGGGTGAAATAATGTTTTTATCCAAAGTTTCCTCTAGGATAATCTTCTCAGAATCAGTTAGGCTCCGTGATGGACCACTCCATTAGTTCATAGGATCCTCCGAGCATCTAGAAATCAAAGTCAAACAAAGGTCAAAATCAAGCAAAAAGTTGAAATTTCTAGAAAATTGGCTAAGTTTGGAGAAGAAAAGCACCCAGGAGAAGATTAGCGCCCAAGGCTCAATGCCTTAGAAATTTTTTCAAGTTTTATCTTACAACATTAGAAAGTGTGTATGTTTGATGAACCTGCTCAAGATTGGATGCAAAATTTTTAAAGCAGAAAATGAAAGCAATTTTTATCCTAAAAACCTATTTAGGAAAGCTTTTGGATTCCATTATTCATTTTTGCAAGTTAGCATCCAGAGCAAGAAGATTTTCTCTTTTCTTTCAACAAATATTTGAAGACCCAAATGACATGCGTTTTTAGTGTGCTTCGTAGTTTCGAGATCAGTGAGGAAAGAGAAACACTTTTTCATGCTCGAAACCTTTAGGGTGTTGCTTTTTCAAAACAACCACTTAGATTTTTCCGTTTCTAATCACATGAGTCTCTCTGCTTTTTCATCCTCTTCAACATTCAGAAACTTTTCCCTCTTCTAGAAACTACTTTTTGGCAGCTTTTTCAGGATGAACGTAGCTTTTTCAATTTTTGAGCATTTGGGTTTCTCTGAAACGTGATTTTCTACAAAACCCAGGTCCCAACTTTTTTAGAGAAACTAATTTTTCAAGGTAGATCAACATTCTATTTTTAGAAACACTTTGGTGGATGTGGATGAGATTTAAAGCAAAAATCATCTAGAAGCTTTCTTCCAGCTTTCTTTCTATTCTTGTCTCAATTCTTATCCACTCTTTGAAGAAGAGAAAGAAAACAAGTTGTAATAGTTGGCATTTCCCTTTTTTATGCTTTCTTAGGTGGTTGGATGTTTATCTTGTTTATTTTTAGAAATAAAGCTTGCATGTTGGCAAGCCTTAGTTGTAAAAGCAAGGAGATTTTAGGGTTTCCTACTTCTCTGCTTGTGTATAAATAAGGGTAGCCTTGCCCATTATTTTATTAATGGTTATTGTGATAGAAAATTTCAATGTAACGCTCCGCCACACAACCCTAGAGGAAGTTGCAATTTACTACTCAAATGTACTATTTTTTTTTTTGTTTAAGTATAAAGAACATGCAAGATCACTATCCAATGCCAACAATCTCTAAGGTTACGAGACTGAGATTACTTAAAACCCAATCAAGAAACATGAATTAAAACATAACATTTAATTACTTAACAAATTAAATACTCATACATTCCATACATGATAAAAATTTCATCCAAGGCATAAGAGATACCACTCGATCCCAATAAAGTACTTTACAATAAGATTACAATACTCATTCCCCAAATGAGGTAATTCCAAAATACAAGGTTACAATTTACAACTTCCACCTCGATACAAAGAGGGGTATTAAATTACATTAAGACTGATAGAATAAAGCATGAAGGACTGGATCCCATGAGCTCTCCAACTGGAAATCTCGTCCACACGAACAAAAAGCCAACCCAACAGATTAAGATGCACGTTCCACCCAACCATGTGATACCCAAAGGCTCACCCCCCATGCTAGGAGATAGTAACAAGGAATTCCTAGGCAAGACCATCCACCACTAGACACAAGATAACTAACACTGACACAACTAGTCACATGAACCATACAACCATAAGAATAACACAAGTACAACTCCAACAATCACTGACATAGGTCACATTGCTTCCAGAAATAAAGCAGATCAAGTATGATAAGAAGACCATACACATAAAACCAAATACCAACTGTTGTCGTAGAAAGAGTGTCATCACACAACTCGTCATGGGATCTCCTCTGGGAATCTTCATAGGCTCCGACCCCCACTATGAGTTGTCTTGGTGGCCTCTACCGAATCCCGACACCCATGCTCACTCATGCGGAATCAAATACCTCTCGTAAAGACAAGATAGATGACCTTTCCATTCCAGGCCTTCCCGTCTCATCCCAAGTCTATACAAGCCCTTGCGTCCATGAGAGAGGCTCAATTATCTTAATTAGTGTGAAATACTACCTAACTTCTAAGTACATTGATTTAGTTATCACTTGATTAAACCACTTCTGAAGGTTTCCCAGTTTACCTCTTTGGGTTCTGGCCCCTAACAAAAGCCACTCTTCTACCTGAAAACGTACCAACACGAACCTAATCACCAAGGATTCCAAAAGGCATACAAACAAGATAACGATTACTCCAACTCTAGGAGGAACATATAATGAAAACCCACTCCAAACACTGGAGGAAACAAATGTCAAAACTCTCTCCTAATTCAAAGGAGGCACACAACATCCCCGTTCGTGAAAACCGGGTGAAACAACGGGTACATTAAGACGCATTACCCTAGGCAAAAATGAAGGTTGACTAACACAATACGACATCCCTCAATTAAATGAAAATCCCAACTAGAAGACTTACAAAAACAAATCACTCCAAAGAGAACAAGCAACTCAATTAAAGAGTTCCCTAGCTTCTGGAAGAAAAACTTAGCACTTCCAAGGTACACTCATAGATATACAAACATAACAATATTTCCCATACAATACCAATATGAATACACTTAAACCAACAATCATATAATACACGTTCTTTAAAAACTAAGGATGTCTTTCGACATAACGATCTTTTCTCATAAACAAGAACCACAGTCCATAAATGCATCATACACTTAATCTCTTAACTATACATATACATTCTAGACATTATAATTTTTCATGAACCTTATCTATTCCTTGCAGTATAGAAAGCAACCATCATTCCCTATTCACCATTTAAGGCAATAGAATATAAGAACTTTTAAATAACATTCTACCCATTATAATAACATCATAATAAAATAACTCTTTTCTTTACACACATTAAATATAATCAATTTTGCTCCTAATTATAATCCATATAACTTAACTATGTACATAATCCTCACATTTAACAAATCATTTACAAAAACTTCAAGATTCCATTAAATCAAACAAGTCGTTGAAAACACATTAACCATATTCATTTTGATTACAACCCTAACCTTTAACAATAATTTAATCATTGCACTAACCTTAATTTCCAAAACACAATAGCACTAGTTTTAAAATCAAAACTCACATAAACAATATCTTCATTGCCCAACACCGAGAACGAAAGAAAATGTCATTCAGGAAGCATTTCAGGCAACTAAATAACTTTTGTTAGGACTTCCTAAACCCAATCAACTCAATCAACGTTTCTTACAATTTGCTCAAAAGTAACTAAAGTTAAACTTGCATAGTTGAGAAACCTAAAATTGATGATATAACTCTATGTTTCTCAATCATACTAAAATGTCAAAATTAACTTGCTAGATAAAGTCATTTGATTAAAAAAAACAACAATTTTTTTATTTCGACTATAATAATGAATAGTCACCTTAAAATAATCTATATTTAAATATAAATACATATATTAAATATATGGCTAAAAGTATATACTTGATGTATATACAATAAATATACATATATATTTAATATATGATTATTATTTAAATATAATTATTTAAAATCAACTATTAATTTTCCAAACCAATTATTAAACAAAATTTTATTTTAAAAATCATATTATATTATAATATATATACATTATATATAATATATAAAATACTATATATAATGTATATATATTATATTATATATAACTATAATATAAAAATAAAATAAAACAAAATTTAAATTTTAAATAATAAAAAAAAGAACTGCCCACATGGGCTACGACCCCCACAAGGGAGGAGGACGCAGCCATAGGCTGCGCCCAGCCTCCTTAGTGGAGGCTGCGCTGCCTAAGGCAGCGCCCTCCCTTGGGGGTTGGGTGCGCAACCTTAGTTGTCCCCTCCCCAAACTTTATATTGTTTAAATTTTGTTTTTATATGAAAACCCTCTTAAAATAAATAAATAGAGATCTAAAGCTATGTTTCCTGGTAAAACAAAATACCAGAACAGAGTATATATATTTTTAATTTTAACAAGGAAAAGAGATCTGGTAAAATAATAAAAACAAACACCCAGCATAAAATTTCAATACATGAATATATAATATATATATATTTGCACATATATATATAAAATGCATTGATAAATAAATTTTTTCATTGATTTACAGTCAAGTTGAACAAAGTTTTTCTACAGAAAGAGAATTTACAAGCACAAATTCTGTAGGTTTCAATTTTCAAAAAACAAATGGAAATATCTTTTATTCATCTTTTCATTCTCTATTGTTGAATCTTTTCTGTTGTTTCTTCTTCCATGATCTAGAAGTTTGCAAGTTTGGAAACAAAATCTCATGGGTTTTCATTGATCTTCAAACATAATTTTAACAATTTTCCAACAGCATAACAAAATTCAAAACTCTTTCAAAATGAAACAAGAATCAAGGAACCTGAATTTTTTCTCCAAAGCTTGAAGAAATCAAATGGTGCTTCCAGATCTATTTCCAACCCACCAAGAAATTCAGCCTCCTTCCTCAAAATTCAAATCAAGCCACAGCCAAAACTCCTTTCCCTTTCAAATTGGAAAATCCCCATTATATGAAATTCTATTTGCTCAAATAGAATTCTTTTCCTCAAATTGGTCAAAGCCCTAAAATAAATATCTCATATATATTAAATATATTGCAATTTGGAGATATTTTCATTTTTTAAAATTTTAAAACAATTTGCTTTCAAAATTTATATTTCATGCATTTCAAAATTTCATGTTTTTATTTAAAAACCAAAAATCTCAAAGTTGCAAGAATATGTTTTATTCAAAACTCAAAAAGTGAAATATAATCCACATTTCTATTTTCATTTTAAATTTAACTTAAGTATATAACATGATTCCCATTTCCATTTAAATTTGAATCTAAATAAACAATAATGGCAAGATAACTATTTCCTTTAATTTATGACCATTTGGCTAGTTTATCAATAGACTAAAATTTATTTTATTAATTAAACCCAAATGATCAATGCAATAAAATAATATTCAACATTGAAACTAGATATGTTAAATCATCACTTAATCCATACCCACCATTTAATAGCCTTTAAAATACGAATTGAAAAAGCTAACCAGAGAGGAATGAACCAATAAAAAAAACAACTAAACCCGACGACAAACTATGGCTAGGGTGACGACTTGGCACGAAAAACCTAGCTACTATCTCCCAATCGATTACCGTTGGTAAATGGACACGCTCAACCTAGAAATCAGGTGGAGTCGATGTCTTGTACTTGTCAACCTGCGAATAAAGAGCATATTGAACATGCATATATATGATATAATAACACACACTGTGAAGGGGAAAATCTCAGAATCGTAGGGCACTCGCAAGCGAGTGATACAATCCCATCCCCTCCACCAATACACTCATCATAGACTGACAGTTCCATCATAACAAATATCTCACGCAATAATATGTTACAATAACTAATCATCCTTACACCAATTTAAAACATGTCAAATAAAGCATCAAATAAGATACATCACAACACACCAATAAACTATCGCTCTATAATTATTGATCAAACCGCACACACATGCTACAACATCCCAATAACCAAAAAGCACATCAAAGAAAACAAGGACACACTGTCCAACCAGAACGCAAAAGGGAGGGGTATTACATTCAAGCCTATAATGCAACAAGTTGTTATTTAGTGTCAGTTCGCTTTGTGTAAGAGCAAGTTTGTAGGCCTCTTTAGCTGCAAGTTCTTGTTCAATGCATCTGTCTTGTGTCAATGTGTTCTAGTTTGATGGCTAAATTGTAAGTCTATTTTTCTACAATCCTACTGTCCTAGAAGTGTAATATTTTGTTCCTGAAATTTGAGAAAATAAAGTCATGTGCTTGCTTTGCTACCCTGATATAAAGTCTCAAATTTCCATTTATTGTGTTATGCTCATATGATCTCCATTTCAGTTTGCATTGAAAGTAAATAGATGTATGTCGGAAGAAGAGTTTATCTAAGTATTTTGTCAGAAAATCCTTCCTTGTTCATTTCTAACTCTCTTGCTTTGCATTTACTTGAGAAGTTAGAAACGTCATTAGAGTAGGCCTATTCATAGTTGAGCTTCTAAAACAGAAAATCCCAGCTACGATGCTTGAGTTTTATAACCTTATGCTCTTAGCTGAACAAAAAGATAGGAAAAATAGTTTTAATTTACTTTCTTAAGCAACATCAGCAAAGAGGGAGCTTCCCCTCCTAATTTGAAGAGCAATTTATCTGTGCATAGCTGTTCATTTCTAATCTGCATTCCAGAGGTGTGAATTAAAATGCCAACAGAGTTGAAGTTAGGGCTAGGGTTTGGGTAAAGGTTGGGATACAGGTAATAGATTAAATGGTAAAAATATAATCTGATTTGAGATTATATTGCAGAGTATAATTTTTTTATATCTACATAAACTTTGTTCTCTTTTCAAATCTTAAAATGGATCTTGTCTCATAAATACTACAATCATTTTTATCATATAAAGATACAATAGTCTTAAATTAAAATGTTTTTTTAATAATAGAATAGAAATAAATTATAAAAGAATAAAAAGAAATTGTTCTTTTAAAAATTCTAAATTAATGTATTTAAAATTAGAAAACTAAAATTAAATAAAAATTATTCTAAATTTACTATTCCAAATAAAAAATTCAATATTTTGTAAAAATTTAAAACATTTCAAAAGAAAAAAACAATTTAAATTTACAAAATTAAATAGAAAAAATATAATGAATTTATTATTACATATAATAAATTAAAGGTTCAATTAGAGTTAAATTAGGGTTAAGGTTATGTTAGGGTTAGGGTTCTTGATAAGGTAACTTAATTAGCATTAGGATCAGGGTGGGGTTCAATTAGGTTTAGGGTTATACGATAAAACTAGGGGTAAAGGTTAGGGTTAGGGTTAGGGTTAAGGTTCAATTAGGGTTAAGCACAATTAAGGTTAAGGTTAGGGTTAATGCTAGGTTAAGGTAAGGGTTTAGGTAAGGTTAGTTTTTAGTTAAGGTTAGGGTTAGGGTTCAATTAATAATAGAATTAGAATAAGGGTTAAGATTACAATTAGGGCTACTATTAGAATTCAAATTATAAATAGGGAAGATTATGGTTATGGTTCAAATTATAAATAGGGAAGATTATGGTTATGGTTAAAATTAGAATTAGGGTTATAGTTATGGATGAGGTTAGAAAGAGGATAAGGATTTGGGTTAGAATTTAATTAGGGTTAGAGTTAGGTTTAAGATTAAGACTAGAATTCAATTATGATTAGGGTTCAATTAGAGTTCTAGGATATCTTTAGGTTAACAGTAGGGTGAAGGTTAGGTTTAGGGTTAAATTAGGGCTAAGATTCTAAAATAAAATTTGAGAGGGTTAGGATTCAATTAGGGTTTGTATTATAGTTTGGCTTCAATTAGGATTAGATTTTAATTAGGGCTAAATTTCAACAATGTTAGGGTTAGGGTTAGGTTTGTAATATAAATCTTGGGGTTAGAGTTGGGGTTCATGTCCAATTAGGGTTAGAGTTAGAGTTGGATTTCTATTTGGGTTAGGGTTAGGGTTAGCAGTTACAAATTGAGATCAAGGTTATAGTTGAAGTTAGGGCTAGGGTTCGGGTAAGGGTTGGGATTAATTATTGTTAGAGTTAGGGTTTAATTATGGTTAAGATTTTAGTAGGATTAGGGTTAGGATTCAATTGGTGTTCAATTACAGTTAGGGCTATAAGATAAAGCTTAAGGTTTATAAATAGGGAAGATTATGGTTATGGTTAAAATTAGATTTAGGGTTATAGTTATGGATGAGGTTAGAAAGAGGATAAGGATTTGGGTTGGAATTTAGTTAGGGTTAGAGTTAGGTTTAAGATTAAGAAAAAAATTCAATGATGATTAGGGTTCAATTAGGGTTCTAGGATAAATCTTTGGGTTAACAGTAGGGTGAAGGTTAGGTTTAGGGTTAAGATTCTAAAATAAAATTTGGGGTCAGGGTTAAGATTCAATTAAGGTTTGTGTTATAATTTGGGTTCAATTAGGATTAGATTTTAATTAGGGTTAAATTTCAACAATGTTAGGGTTAGGGTTAGGTCTGTAATATAAATCTTGGGGTTAGAGTTGGGGTTAGGGTTCATGTCCAATTAGGGTTAGAGTTAGAGTTGGATTTCTATTAGGGATAGGGTTAGGGAACTAGCAGTTACAAATTAGGGTTATGGATCAATTGGGATTAGGGTTCAAAAGGGTTCAATTAGAGTTAAATTAGGGTTAAGGTTATGTTAGGGCTAGGGTTCTTGATAGGGTTTAATTATCATTAGGATTAGGGTGGGGTTCAATTATGTTTAGGGTTATAGGATAAAACTTGGGGTAAACGTTAGGGTTAGGGTTGGGGTTAGAGTTAGGACTCAATAAGGGTTAGGGTTCAGTTAAAATTAGGATAACAATTAGGGTTATAAATTAATTAGGGTTAGGGTTAGGGTTAGGTTTAAAGTTAATATTAGTGTTCAATTAAGGTTAGGGTTTAATTAGGGGTAGGGTTCAATTAGGGTTTTGGTTTAGTTATGGCTTTAGTTCAATTAGGGTTAGAGTTCAATTAGGTTTGAATTTCAATAGGGTTAGGGTTCTAAGATAAATATTTATTTGGGTTAGGGTTGAGGTTAAGGTTTTCATTCAATTAGGGTTTGATTTGTATTTCTATTAAGGTTAGGGTTAGGATTAGGGTTACAAATTACAAGTTAAGATCAGGGTGAGAGTTGGATTTAAGGTTAGCGTTTACTTTTTGTTCAATTAGGGCTAGGGTTCTAGAGTAAATATAGGGGTTAGGGTTAGGATTGGGGTTAGAACTCAATTAAGATTAGGTTTAGGGTTATAGTTTTGGTAAGAGTTAATATTCAATTAGGATTTAATTAGGGTTACTGTTAAGGTTTATATTCAATTAGGGTTAGGGTTCAACAAGGGTTATGATTATGATTCAATTACAATTAGGGTTAAAGTTAGGTTAGGGTTAGTGTTAGGTTTTAATTAGGGTTACTGTTAGAATTAAGGTTGCCATTAGAATTTCGATTATGAATATAGTTACAAGTATACTTAGGGTTATAGTTAGGGTTAGCATTAGAAGTAGTATAAGGTTTAGGATTATTATTAGAGTTGAGGTTGGAATTAAACCCTATACCTAACCCTAATTTTAAAACTAACATGAATTCTAATTGTAACCCTAATCCTAACCCTAACTAAATATATATTTAACCATAACCTTAATATAAATCTTAACCCTAATCATAATCCTAACCCTAACCCTAATTCTATATCTAACTATAACCCTAACCTTAACCCTAATTGTAACCTTAACCTAAAACTGAACCCTAACCATAACCATAACCCTAACCCTAACCATAATCCTAATTCTATCTCTTACCATAAACCAAACTCTAATCCTAACTCTAACCATAACCCTAACACTAACCCTAACCTTAATCATAATCATAATCCTACCCCTAACTCTAACCCTAACCTTAACCCTAATGATAATCCTAACGTTAAACCTAAATCTAATTAAATATATCTAATTCTAACCCTAACCATTACCTTAATTGTAAACCTAACCTTACCATACCATAACCCTAACCCTAACCATAATTTTTTCTCTAACAATAACCTGAACCCTAATCATAACTCTAACACTAACCCTAACCCTAACCTAAACCCTAATCATAATCCTAACCCTAACACTAATATTATCTCTAACCCTAAACATAACCCTAACCCTAAAGATAATTCTATCCATAATCCTAACCCTAAACCTAACCCTAATTCTATATCTAAACTTAACCCTAAATGTAACGTTAACCCTAAACCTAAACATAATTTTGTAATGAAAAACCTAACCCTAACCCTAATTCTACATCTAACCATGGTTAAAACCCTAACCCTAATCCTCTTTTTAACCCTAACCCTAACCCTAATTATAATCTTAACCCTTACCCTCATTTAATCTCTAATTATAACCGTAACCCTAACTGTAACTCTAATTCTTTCTCTAACCCTAACCTTCATCCTAACCCTATCCCTATTCATAGCCCTTGCCCTAATCCTAACCCTAACCCTAATTATATCTCTATCCCTAACCCTTCCCTTGATCCTAAATCTATCTCTAATCTAGCCCTAATCCTAATTTTGACGCTAACCCCAACATTAATTCTAATTGTATTTCTAATGGTAACCCTAGTCTAAATACTAACATTAACCCCAACCCTAATCATAATCCTAATTTTATTTCTAACTGTAATCATATCCTAAGTCTTAACCCTAACCCTAATAATTTTTCTTTTCATGTTGTCTTGCGAATGTTACTAGCATATATATATTATTAATAATATATATAAAAAGCGTTGAGAGATATCCTTCTTGAGACATCTATTTTTTAATCAATTATTCACATAAAAGTGCAATAGACACCTCGAGAAGGATATCTCTTGGTGTTTTTTATATATATTATTAATAATATATTTCTATATATATATGCTAGTTAGTCAAGAGGCTCTACAATGAAAGCACAAACCTAGTGTAAACAAAAAATCTTCACACAAAAATTGATGGGCACACGACAACTAAATGCATGAAAGTTTTGCATGGAGAATGAAATATTTTTCATGTATTTGAAATAGTCACATCAAATGCTAGTCACATCAATTTTGCATGGAGAATGAAACATTTTTGCATGCATTTGCATGGAAACCATTACAAATGATCGTGACATGCAATAATAAATGAATACAATTACATATGGTATTGGATATTAGAAATACACGTTTTTATCTTCTCTGCAAGATATCTTGCCATGAATAGTGCTCATGTTTTTTTGAGGAATCCTTAGCCTCTTCACTCCTGCCCTACAAAACAAAGCTTCTCATACAATCTACCTTCCTCTCATCATGCCCATGAATTGCTTCACTATAAACCATTTCGAGTCCATGCATGCATAACCCGTCATTAGCAGATGTAATTCCACACTAGTTTTCATCTTCTCTGGATGTCGAATTCCCAAAGCTTTCATGAGATTCATCATCCAAAGCCCTTAGATACTCCTCCCAATTCCTCTCTGCAAACACATCAATAAAAAATAGATCTCTAGCAATGGGGATTTCCCCAAAGATCAAAATAGATTGAGATTTTAACCAAAAAACATACCATTGTTATACAAATCAGCCACTGGAAGACCTAAACCCAATCTCAAATCGGCCTATTCAAATTGGTTGCTACCATGGGCATGATTTGAATCTGAATATGGCGATAGGCGTGCAATATAATCATGTGTACTCATTCTTAGAGATCGATTACTGATGAAATTATTAGAAGAAAAAAATGATAATTTATTCATGATGGTAGGGCTAATTTTGTGTGTTTAAATTTGTTTTATTTTATAATAGTTAAAATTTCAATACCATTTGATTCCTTTTCTCCTTTAATCACCATGATTTAAATTAACTGCTTTAGGTATTTTAGAAGGGGTCTACACTGGTATCAGAGATTTCAAGGTCAGTGTTGGAGCTTTCAGGAAGTGCAAAAATGTAGAGATTATAGAACAAATGGTTTGACAAATGCACAAAGCCGAGGAATTATTTTTCAGATACATAGGAGGAGTTCCATCATTATAATGAAGTTTATGCATTTTGATTAAAGAACAAAAATGGTAATTTAACCAATGAGTTCTCTGCCCCTCTAACGAAAAAAAAAAACATATTTCTTTATTTTAGCTGCATATTTTTATTATGTCTGTTGCAGAATTTTAAATAATTTGTATTCCTTATGTGTAAGGGTCTTTCCATGGCATTATTTTTTTTGATATATTTTAATTTGATGGTTTAATTATTTTTTAATTTTTTTGGTTTTGAATATATAAATTTTGATTTCATTGATTATTTAATTTAAAATTAAAGCTCAATACAATTCAATAGAACTAAAAAATCTAGAAATAGAGATTTATTTCCTTGCTAACCTATTAAAAAGATATATAAATCAAGAGCTTTTGTACTTCAAAATATTTATGTTTTTTTTGAAATTAGAATGTAGTTTAATTTTAGAATATGAAATGTTTGACATGAAAAAAATAAAAAATAAAATAGAAAGGTTGCTTTTATATTTAAATATTTCTTTTTTAATTTATTCTAAAACTACAATTAGTAATTGCTAAATTATTTTAAAATGAATATGTAATTTTATTTAACTCATTTGTATTAGACAATTGCTATAATTTAATAATTTTTTTAACAACTGACTAATTAATATTTTATGAATTTTAAAAATTATAACTTAATTTATTTTTATAATAAAATTTAAGTTTTGAAAATATTGTGGTGATTTGATTATTTATTTAATCTATGATTAATTATTCGTATTTTAAAAACAATCTAATCTAATTGAATCCACATAATTCAATTTTACAATGAGATTTAAGCTACGAAAATATTGCCATGATGTGATTGTTTATTTATTTATTTACTATATGATTAATTATTTAGATTTTAAAAATAATACAATCTAATTAAACCTAAAAATACAAAAGTAGGGATGTATTTTTCTTGGAAACCTATTAAAGAGATTTAAATTAAAAACTCCCCAATGTAAAATATTTAATATTTTTTAGAAGTTAGAATTTAGTATAATTTTAGAAAATGAAATGATTTGGGTGCAAAGAAAAAGAATACAATCTTTAAAAATATTGTGTTGATTTGATTAATTATTTCTTACATGGTTAATAATTCTAACCATAATAATATTTTATTTCACATAGAAATAAAATTATAAATTAAAATACTTATTTTGTTTTATATATTTATCAAGAAATTGATTAGATAATTAGGATTAAGGTTAGGATTAGGGTTAGTGTTAGGGTTAGAGATAGATTTAGGGTTAAGCATATGATTACATTTAGCATTAAAATTCTAAAGCTAAAACTAATTCTAAAGCTAACCCTAATTCTAAATCTAACACTAACTATAATTGTAACTTTAACCTTAAACCTATTTATAACCATAACCCTAACCCTATTTCTATCTATAACAAAGGTTAAATCTAAAGTAAACCTAACTGTAACACTAATTGTAACTCTATACCTAACCCTAACCCAATCTTAAAGCTAACACTAATTATAACTATAACCCTAACTCTAACTCTAATCCTAACTCTAACCTTAACCCTAACTCTAATTTTAACCCTAATCTTAATCCTAACCCTAACTCTAAAACCAACACTAATACTAACTCTAACTTTTACAACAAATTTAACTCTAACCCTAACCCTAACCATACAAAATAACCCTAATTAAAGTACAAACCTAGTGTAAACAAAAATCCAAACCCTAACCCTAATTGTAACCAAAACCCTAACCATACCCATAACCCTGTCGTTAACCCTAATTATATCTCTAACCCTAACCTTATTCCTAATCTAAATCTTAATCCTAACCCTAACCCTTACACTACAACTAACCCTAGCCCCAATCTTAACCCTAACCCCAAATCCAACCCTAACACCAACCCCAACCCTAACCCTAACCCTAAACCTAAACTTAACTCAAACCTTAATTTAATATCTTACCCTAATCCTAGGTGTAATCCTAATTGTAACATCCTGCTATGCAACCTCGAAGGGTAAGAGCCAAAAGAGGACAAGATAATTTTTTTTTGAAAAACTTAAAGAATAACTTACACAAAAGTTAGAATCACAATACGATATAACAATCACAAACATAGCCAAGCATGGCCGAACATAACCCCAAGGAGAGGACTAAACCACCCTCTAGAGAAAAATACAAACAGAACAATATATGAGCTCCTGGGAAGATGCTCCGGAATGCTAGCAACGCTACTCCGAAACCTTAACAACGCTGCTCTGGAACTTCCAGCTTGGCGCTGGAACTTCTAGCTCGGCGCCAGAACTTTCCAGCTCGGCTCTGGAACTTCAAGCTCTGGCGCTAGAACTTCCAGTTCGACGTCGGAACTTTCTAGCTCAGCTCCGGAACTTCCAGCTTAGCGTCGGAACTTCCAGCTTGGCGCCATAACTTTCTAGCTCAGCTCCAGAACTTCAAGCTCTGCTCCAGAACTTGATCAGCGTTGCTCTGGAACTTGCAGTGCTGCTCCGGAACCTTAGCAGTGCTGCTCTGGAACTAATGCAGCAACAACATAGACCAAAAATTGAAAGCAGAGATGCTTCAGAACTTGTACAACCGCAACACAGGACATTAACAAAAGGCGGCGATGCTCCAGAACTTTAGCAAACAGTAAATAAGAAGGAAAAATGCAACCAAAGCTTGGATTTTTGCATGGAAAAAGATGAAGGGCCATTATGATAATCAAAATACAAGCAAGTCCAATACCAACACCGGAACTCGTAAATTAAATGGAAAATATCACATTTCTTCTCATTAATTTATAAGTTTACATCTTTTCTTTCAAGAGAGTACAATATACATAAATGAATGCACGTAGATACAAAGGCATAACCAAGAATAAGAAACATCATCTGATAAATCATGAACAAGAGGGAACACTTCCAACTGACACTCCAATAACCTGTACGCCGGTCTCCAATGGCGCTGGCAACGCCTCCTTACCATGTGGACTCAAAAGAGGCCACCCCACCGTGATCAAAGGTAGTCACAAGGCCCAAGCAGAAAAGACAAGGCAAGGGAACATATGGCCAACATTCACATCAGATACGGAGCAAACATGGAATCCAGTAAATTAAGCCAATGTCACAACTCGTAAATGCTCATACAGTAACATATCGGGAACTACTCATGACTACTAAGGTATGAGGCACAAGAGTATAGACCGGATGAGTAAATCTCAAACATGCCAGAATCAACGCCCTGCAGATGGGTAACTCAACGCTCTGCAGATGGATAGGCCTTCTCATTTATCCAAACGAGGAATCCAAGAACAACATGAAACAATGAAGAGAAGCCATGATTTTTAGTCAAAGAAACCATCTCAAATAGCCAAGTTTATATTGTTGTAAAAGACATGTTTAATAGCTGTACTCAAACATGAAAAGAGGTATAAAAATACATAAAAAGATAAAAGTGCCCAGATCTAAAATCGGACAACAACCCAGTTCATATTTCAACGTTCCTACATGGAATCCAATTTTATTTTACATTTTTATTAGATAGTTAAGGAGCAGCAAACAAAAACGTCATTTAGAGAGAGGGCACAAATTTGGGCAAAATTGAAAGTGCCCGGATCACGAATCTACTCCCAACCCAGTTCAGATTTGGGCTTTTCAAGTCAAAATTCACCTTTGATTTTTGAGTCTAGGGCTAGAATGAAGGGCTGTACCGAAAAACGTCATTCTTCCACACAAAGCAAGCAAAAACACAAAAATTTAAAAGTGCCCAGATTTCAAATCTATTAAAACCCAGTTGAGGTAATGGCATCCTAGCATGAATTCCACCCTCAATTTTCATTTTTATCAAGAGGGTAGCGAGCAACATAAGAAAAAATAGGTTTTTTTCATATAAATTTGGGCATAAGAAAAACAATCAAACAGAGCCCAAAACATATTTCTCTCATAAACCCAATTCGAATTTGTTGGAGATCTACAATTTCAGTCACATAGAAACCCCACACAACAAAAATCACCGATTAAATCAATCCAACATTCATTTAGAAAAAAAACAAAGCAAAGACGAAGGATTTCACCAAATTTTCATGGGACAGCAATAACCCAGAATAGAAATAAAATTTACCAGCCAAGCATCAATGGAAAAACACAGAAATTTACCTCGAATTGCCCCAAATTGAAATGACGAATTTTCTCAAAGGTGAAAGCATGGACAAGCTCCAAAATCAAGCAGCAAACAAAAGTAGGCAAGCTGATTTCAATAATTTACTGCCCACCATTTTTCTTCTTCAAAACCTTTCACCATCTCACAACTCCATCACCAAACATAGGGTTTCTCTCCCCATGCCCAAAACAACAATTTCCTCAAAAGAATCCCCCTCAAAATAAAATTTTCTCCCTTTATATTTTCCTTACTCAAAGATAATTTTTTTCCCATACAAAACTCCCTTTTTCCTTTTTATATTCTTCCCCCTCCAAAACCAACAAAAAGAATAAAAGCATTTTTATAAAATTATGAATTAAAGCTCCACCAAAAGGAACAACTAATTAAAATCACAAAATAAGTAATATTAGAATGCACATGGCTCCCCCAAAAGGATTAGTAATAATCATTTAAAATTTCCAAATGAAAAATATCATTCTCTCGAATGATCAATAAAAGTCATTTTAAATAACATATTTAAATCTCAAATCAATAAAATACTTTAAAATTCCATATATGAAATCATGAAGAGACGTCAAAGAAACCACATCAAGACACCGATGACCAAGACAATATACCTCAACAAAACATACTGGTACACCACATGCAACAAAAAGGTGCGCTAGAACTTACAGCTGAAAGGTGCTTCAGAAGTTACCGTTAGGTAACTAGATGGTAAGACATCAACAAGGAAACACTGCCCTAATAGGGTACAATGGGCTAGGATGGGGGACGTTTGGCCTGTGACTACCTCTAGTAACCACCATTGGGGAAGGTAAGCTTAGATCTGTGAAGCCAGGTGAAGTCGGTACCTGGTACCTGTAACATACACACAACATAGTACCTATGCATATACATATATATATAGCCAAAGCACACACTATATCCTAACTGTAGTTAGCTACCATATATATCAATTACTTGCATCATCATAACTAATCATAATAACCTTTCACTAAATCAACAATATCTAACCTCATTATAATAACATTTAACATTTAAAATATCAAATCAAGAATTAAAATACTATCTTACCAGCCTGGGTTCAGAGAGGTGTTACACCCTCCCTCCCTAAGATTTGACTTACTCCTGGAAGTCATGTAAACTTAATATGCAACCATGGCACACATTAGTACTCAAAATATAATAATCAACATTAAATGATTGTATTTCATTCCAAGGATCATAAATATAAGATTAATCATTCATCACAAAACGAAATGGAAAGGACATCCATATATCATTCACCTTTCTAAGAATCACTATCAATATTATTACATATGCCTTACTCATAAAATCTCAACATGAAATAGAGTAACATGGTTAATCTTGCTAACATTACATGAGACACAATTCTCAAAATACGCATTAATTCCACAAGAAAAGGGTAAAGAAGATGCATAAGCACTCAATTCTTCCCAAAATGCCATAATTTGCAACAATATTTGTTTCCGAAACACTTCCAATCTCACACATGAGAACATATTTAACATCATTTTCAGCCCAAATATAACAATTTACACTTCCTACAACACAATAAACCAACTTTTAAACTTTTCATACGAAACCATATCCAAGATGAAACATGCCTTTATGCATACATACATACTTACATCACTGGAAATCACATCACAAGGCTACACAAGGGTCCATTTGGACACTGGTAAGCAACATACTAATCCATGATACATAATCCATGAGCCAAGAGTCAATATCCATCTCACATAATCCATACCTCACACTCAGTGGTTTGATGGTGTTAGGCCACACACACACGGTGAGACCATCCAAACAAGACCACAATGACCTATCTCTTGTTGAATAAGGTGGTTAGCCTCCAAGAGATAGTCATCACACATAGGTGGGTAGTGGATCCTAGCTGTGTAACAACCTCACATACCCCCATCCTCAAGGTTCCCTATGTCTACTTCCTCGTATACACTCAACTGAGTCCGGCTCTCCCGTTCTCGATGAGGAATCACATTACAACACAAGACCAGCATTTGACAACAACAGATAGAAAACTAGTTTAGCCACCAAATATCATAAATAATTATAAAATAAAGATCCAGTTGCAGAATAAAGCAAGAAATGCACGCAATTTCAACACTAAATCATGTGTAACCTCAAGGGCTACGAGCAAACAAATTTCACAATCTGTGGCTAAACCATCGCAAACAAGATAAATCAATTTTTTTTTTCTGGTCTTCAAAGTCAAATGAAATCCATCAATAACCAAGAGAAGATTCACAATCTCCGAAATGGCACAATACATAACTATGTGACTAAACTAGCCACCAAACGAGGAAGGAGGGAACAACATCTGACTATCGCAATAGCCCCTCATGTGTGGCAGAGTGAACACACCAACCACATGGCATGAAGTGTACTCCTTGGCTACACATCGCATCGTGTCGTCACGCGACATGGACTCGCCAAGTGGCCCACGCTCTGCTTGGCTATCCGCATGGAATGTGCACCTCATCCCATCCTGCATCGCGTCTCAGCGTGGCATGGTCATACGCCAGCCGGAGAAGGCACATACTGGTTGTACACCGCATGGTAGTGTGTCTGTGGCTCCATAGAAGTAGACACATGCATAACACACCCCACATAGTGATACCTCATGGGAAGGGAACATGCAGGTACTCGCCGTAGCTAGAGGTATACATGGCATCATGGTAGAACACGTGCAGATATGGAATAAATAGTGCATATATGAATTTATAAATATGGGGATACTCGAGTCTCACCTCTCTGGTGGATGAGGTCGACTCGCTAATGCTAGCTCAACGTCCCTATGGATGACCAAGCAAAACTAACAAACCAATGCTGATGTACAAAAAACTATGGGGATTAGGCTAGCACATATGGATCAAGTACCCTGATCCATCATAAGGGGAAGTAGTGAGTACTTTCCTTGAGATCGATTGAGCTGAGACTGCTTTGCGCCGCAACATGCGTATGCTGTACACTCCGCCCAAGGAACTTTGTGGTTGCTACTACCCCATCATGGACTAAGGGACTAGAGAACCAAAAGAAGAGATTCTACGAAACTAACTTTTGGTTACTCTTAGTATATATGTAAATTTCAATCGCACGTGGGTTGGCCCTCAATCAGGTAACAAACATACAAGCTCACAGAATGGTATGGTTAATCCCACACCCCAAATACAACATATCCTCCATGGGTGGGTACACAGTCTCACCATCCCATGGGCACACAAAGCAAGTACGGGGTATTCACAACACTCAACATGTGCACTAACACAGGATGTTCACATAACACGGAGTACCTTTTTCCAATTTCCTCATACCAAATAAAACCATTATCCACCTCTAATTATGCAAGAGCAGTACAATTCTCCAAGAACATGTACTCCCAACATCCATACAATACATCATAGTGCTACATGGAGTAAATCAACAGTTCCATGATAACTCTCTCACATTCACATTCACATTTATTAAGTGATAAATCACCTTACTACACACATATGCTAACCCCATTTATTTCCCACACATAGTGCAATATCATTACAATATTTACTCAAGACAGGATATGCAACATTATCACTTCAACATTCATTTAACATTTTGCATTTTGAATCCAAGTACAATAATTTAACATCTACATGATTTCATAAGACTTAACAATAAAGTTGGGGACTATAGGCCTCACCAACTAGATGCACCTATTATGCAATTAACATTAACATGCAAATGTTTCACTATTCCCTTTTCCAAATTTTACTTAATGCAAAAAAAATTTCTATTCATATTATACATGTTCCATGACTATGAATGCAACTTGGGGACTTAGGTCCTTTACCCAAGGTTGAACTAAAAAAATAAACCTTCATGAATGAATAAACGTTTTCTCATAGGAGACAAGCATACCATGGGTTTCAATACACCACACATTCAAAGATAATCATCTTCATTAAACCAATGAGAAGAGAGAGAGGGAGAGAAAGGGATTTACAATTCTGAAATAGCCACGAATGCAAACATGGTGTCATCATCATATAAGCACTTCCACAAAAATGCATCAATCATACGAGATCACACAATAATCTCCATGAACTAACAACATGATCATGAATTTTCTATCACCATATTTCATAATTTCAATACAATATAATGAGAAAAACAACTTCAAAGCCTCATAGGGTCAATCAAGCCATCACTTGCACAATGAGGTAAAGCACACGAAGACATGCACTGAAAGCTTTGCATGGTAATGAAAAACAACATGACTCAAGAAGAGAATACACACAAAGGGACTTCTTGGAACCCTCAAAGTCAAATAGACCTTCCAACAACATAAACAAAGAAACCAAGCAAATACAATTTTAGGCAACACATGTCACCTACAACCCACCAACAAACTAAGGTCCAACATGCCCACTTGCAACATAGGATAAAGAAAGTAATCAATCTCAACCTTGGGAGACTCTCAACCAAGGGAATCACTCCAATCCCGTGGGGTAAGGAAAGACCTAGGAGGCATCATTCCACCACAATACAAGACAGGGTTGGGAAACTCAACCCTCTAAAATGCCATACCAAAGCACTCAAAACAAGAGGTCCAATGACTACCTCGCCACAACAAGCACTTGAAACACACACATCAAGCACACTGCAACCACATGGGCTACAACCAAACTCAGGGACCACTCAAGGGTCACAACACTTACACAATGAAATAGCCACACATTAAGAAGGAGACCAATAATAACACACTTCTTAGTAGGCTTGGGGGTCTAACTAACCCTCACAAAACATTCATCAACAAGACAAGCAAGGGGCAGGAAACAACAACACGTGTTGCCATCCACCACACACAACACACCAAGCAAGAATCAACCATAAGCAGAGATCCCAATGCTGCAACATGGGCTCCACCTCTAACTTTTCCTTTGGCTTTTCCCTTGGGGTATCCCAAAGAAACAAGGGACAGATTAAAATAGATCATCATAAGCATGATCTATACATCATACTAAGGCATGAAAGAAAAACAATAAGACTATGAAAACACTATAACAAACTCATGCCACACACACAAAACACATCAAAACATAGAAGGCTCAAGTACGCCAGAGCTCCCAGTGTGTGAACATGGGCTCTGATACCAGATGTAACATCTCGCTATGCAACCCCGAAGGGTAAGAGCCAAAAGAGGACAAGATAATTTTTTTTTGAAAAACTTAAAGAATAACTTACACAAAAGCTAGAATCACAATATGATATAACAATCACAAACATAGCCAAGCATGGCCGAACATAACCCCAAGGAGAGGACTAAACCACCCTCTAGAGAAAAATCCAAACATAACAATATATGAGCTCCAGGGAAGATGCTCTAGAACCCTAGCAGCGCTGCTCCGGAACCTTAACAACGTTGCTCTGGAACTTGCAGAGCTGCTTCAGAACTTGCAGCGCAGCTCTGAAACTTTCAGCTTGGCATCGGAACTTCCAGCTCGGCGCCAGAACTTTCCAGCTCAGCGCAGGAACTTTCCAGCTTGGCTCTAGAACTTCAAGCTCTGGCACCGAAACTTCCAGCTCAGCTTCGGAACTTCCAGCTTAGCGCCGAAACTTCCAACTCAGCTCCAGAACTTCAAACTCTGCTCTGGAACCTTTGGCAGCGTTGCTCCGAAACTTGCAGTGCTGCTCTGGAACCTTAGCAACGCTGCTCTGGAACTAATGTAACAACATAGACCAAAAATTGAAAGTGGCAATGCTCCGAAACTTGTACAGCCACAACACAGGACATTAACAAAAGGCAGTGATGCTCTGAAACTTTAGCAGACAGTAAATAAGAAGGAAAAATACAACCAAAGCTTGGATTTTTGCATGGAAAAAGATGAAGAAGGGCCATTATGATAATCAAAATACAAGCAAGTCTGATACCAACACTGGAACTCATAAATTAAATGGAAAACATCACATTTCTTCTCATTAATTTATAAGTTTACATCTTTTCTTTCAAGAGAGTACAATATACATAAATGAATGCATGTAGATACAAAGACATAACCAAGAATAAGAAACATCATTTGATAAATCATGAACAAGAGGGAACACTTTCAACTGGCGCTCCAATAACCTGTACACCGGTCCCCAATGGCAGTGGAAAAGACAAGGCAAGGGAACATATGGCCAACATTCACATCAGACACAGAGCAAACATGGAATCCAATGAATTAAGCCAATGTCACAACTCGTAAATGCTCATATAGTAACATATTGGGAACTACTCATGACTACTAAGGTATGAGGCACAAGAGTATAGACCGGATGAGTAAATCTCAAACATGTCCGAATCAATGCCTTGTAGACGGGTAACTCAACGCCTTGCAGACGGATAGGCCTTCTTGTTTATCCAAATGAGGAATCCAAGAACAATATGAAACAATGAAGAGAAGCAACAATTTTTAGTCAAAGAAACCATCTCAAATAGCCAAGTTTATATTGTTGTAAAAGACATGTTTAACAACTGTACTCACATGAAAAGAGGTATAAAAATACATAAAAAGATAAAAGTGCCTGGATCAAAAATCGGACAACAACCCAGTTCATATTTCAACGTTCCTACATGGAATCTAATTTTATTTTACATTTTTATCAGATAGTTAAGGAGCAGCAAACAAAAACGTCATTTAGAGAGGGCACAAATTTGGGCAAAATTGAAAGTGCCCGGATCATGAATCTAATCCTGACCCATTTCGGATTTGAGCGTTTCAAGTCAAAATTCACCTTTTATTTTTGAGTCTAGGGCCAAAATGAAGGGTTGTACCGAAAAACGTCATTCTTCACACAGAGCAAGCAAAAACACAAAAAATTAAAAGTGCCCAAATTTCAAATCTATTAAAACCCAGTTGACGTAATGGCATCCTAGTATGAATTCCACCCTCAATTTTCATTTTTATTAGGAGGGTAATGAGCAACATAAGAAAAAACAATTTTTTTTCATATAAATTTGGGCAAAAGAAAAATAATCAAACAGAGCCCAAAACATATTTCTCTCATAAACCCAATTCAAATTTGTTGGAGATCTACAATTTTAGTCACATAGAAATCCCACACAACATAAATCACTGATTAAATCAATCCAACATTCATTTAGAAGAAAAACAAAACAAAGACACGAAGGATTTCACCAAATTTTCATGGGACAACAATAACCTAGAATATAAATAAAATTTACCAGCCAAGCATTAAGGGAAAAACACATAAATTTACATTGAATTGCCTCAAATTGAAATGACGAATTTGCTCGAAGGTGAAAGCACAAACAAGCTCCAAAATCAAGCAGCAAACAAAAATAGGTAGGCTGATTTCAATAATTTGCCGCCCACCATTTTCTTCTTCGAAACCTTTCACCATCTCACAACTCCATCACCAAACATAGGGTTTCTCTCCCCATGCCCAAAACAACAATTTCCTCAAAAGAATCCCCCTCAAAATAAAATTTTCTCCCTTTATATTTTCCTCACTCAAAGATAACTTTTTTCCCATACAAAACTCCCTTTTTCCTTTTTATATTCTTACCCCTCCAAAACCAACAAAAAGAATAAAAGCATTTTTATAAAATTATGAATTAAAGCTCCCCCAAAAGGAACAACTAATTAAAATCACAAAATAAGTAATATTAGAATGCACATGGCTCCCCCAAAAGGATTAGTAATAATCATTTAAAATTTCCAAATGAAAAATATCATTCTCTCGAATGATCAATAAAAGTCATTTTAAATAACATATTTAAATCTCAAATCAATAAAATACTTTAAAATTCCATATATGAAATCATGAAGAGACATCAAAGAAACCACATCAAGACATCGGCGACCAAGACAATATACCTCAACAAAACATGCTGGTACACCACATGCAACAGAAAGGTGCACCGAAACTTATGGCTGAAAGGTGCTCCAAAAGTTACCGTTAGGTAATCGGATGGTAAGACATCAACAAGGAAACATTGCCCTAACAGGGTACAGTGGGCTAGGATAGGGGACGTTTGGCCTGTGACTACCTCTAGTAACCACCATCGGGGAAAGTACGCTCAGACCTATGAAGCCAGGTGGAGTTGGTACCTGGTACCTGTAACATACACACAACAGAGTACCTGTGCATATACATATATATAGCCGAAGCACACACTACATCCTAACTGTAGTTAGCTACCATATATATCAATTACTTGCATCATCATAACTAATCATAATAACCTTTCACTAAATCAACAATATCTAACCTCATTATAATAACATTTAACATTTAAAATATCAAATCAAGAATTAAAATACTATCTTACTAGCTTGGGTTCAGAGAGGTGTTACACTAATCCTAACTATATCCTGAACCCTAACTCTAATTAAGTAATTTGTATTCTTTATGTGTAAGGGGTCTTTCCATGGGATTGTTTTTTGGATCTATTTTAATTTGATGATTTGATGATTTAATTATTTTTTATTTTTTTGGTTTTGAAAATATTATGCTGATTTCATTGATTATTTAATTTAAATTTAAAGCTCAATACAATTCAATAGAACTAAAAAATCTAGAAATGAAGATTTATTTCCTTGCAAATCTATTAAAAAGATATATAAATCAAGAGCTTTTGTAATTCAAAATATTTTATGATTTTTTTGAAAGTAGAAGGTAGTTTAATTTTAGAATATGAAATGATTGACATGCAAAAAATAAAAAACAAATAGAAAGGTTGCTTTTATATTTAAATATATATATTTTTAATTTATTCTAAAACTACAATTAGTAATTGCTAAATTATTTTAAAATGAATATGTAATTTTATTTAATTCATTTGTATTAGACAATTACTATAATTTAATAATTTTTTAACAACTGACTAATTAATACTTTATGAATTTTAAAAATTATAACTTAATTTATTTTTATAATAAAATTTAAGTTTTGAAAATATTGTTATGATTTGATTATTTATTTACTCTATGATTAATTATTCATATTTTAAAACAATATAATCTAATAGAATCCAGATAATTTAATTTTAGAATGAGATTTAAGCTCTGAAAATATTTCCATGATGTGATTGTTTATTTATTAATTTACTATATGATTAATTATTTAAATTTTAAAAATAATACAATCTAATTAAACGCAAAAAAAAAGTAGGAATGTATTTTCTTGGAAACCTATTAAAGAGATTTAAATTAAAACTTCCCAAAGTAAAATATTTAATATTTTTTAGAAGTTAGAATTTAGTATAATTTTAGAAAATGAAATGATTTGGGTGCAAAGAAAAAAAATATAATCTTTAAAAATATTGTGTTGATTTGTAATTCCCCGATGTGCGAACCCCAAAGGACACTAAGACAAAAATTACCGCACAATTTTCTTTTTTTTAAGTTAACATATAAGATATGTACATTAAGTTCCATTACACGACATTCAATTAAACAAATACACTAGCCACCTATGTCCTCTGGGGTACACGTGGAGACATTACATGACCTAAACCCATAACATAATGAAGGCGAACAAACTCTAAGTTAACCATAATAAACCATGTTAAAGCATTCATTAACAAAACCATGCATCCATTATAATTTCCATCATTAAAAAGCATTCACATGTGAAAACTCAACATGAACAAGATTAACTCCATTTCAATATCCATAACACATATTATAATCATGAGAATACAAAGGAGCGTATTTCCACAAATATAACACATCAAAATGACGACAACTATAATCACTAATCACATAAGGAATACAAAGGTACAATTATACATTACATCTATTTCCACTACATTACATCATTCAAAAACATAAGTTTACATCACTGTTTCCCAACACAACGTGGGAGTAATACATCAAATATATGAGTATGACAAAAATAAAGAATATACATCTACAAATATATTAAACTATGGAACACTCTGCATCAGTGTAACACCGCATTACACGAATGCTGATAAGGAACCCAACAAGGTGCATATCACGTTCCACCCGACCTCATGGACCCAAAGGTCAACCCCCCTGTGCTAGGAGTAAATAAGAAAGACCCACGACCAAGGCCGTCAAGAAGAACGACCACAGGACCAAACCATAGAAAAAAAATAACTAGAACATAATAAATATCAACCTCAACGACAACATACAAAACAACTACTTCCAGAGACATACAAATACAATGGTAAGGGGTACTACAGGAGAGTGTCATCGCACGACCCTATTATGGGTTATCTTGGCTGCCTCTCAACAAGCACCGACCCCCATCTATGGTTATCCTAGCTGCCCCTCATCGAGCGCCAGTTCCATAGGGTGACACGTGCGGGACCGCTAGCCTCTCGTGAGGACGAGGTAGCGACCTTGCCGACCATGGCCTTCTCAGTCCACCCTTAGTCTATGGAAGCACTAATGGTGTGGATGAGGTATCTGACTTATCTTTAGTTAAAGTTAACCTACCCAACCCGCTAGTGTGTTTTATTAGGTTTTCACTTGTTTAACCAACTTGTTCATGGGTTATCCAGGCTTCCCCTTTGTGCATCGACTCCCATGATGAGCCACTCTCCTAGTTAGCCCCAAACAATGTGCACAACAAGAAGGGGGTGTATTGAAGCATATGAAATAGTAAACCACAAAATCCAATAACATGTGTGAGGCACAACCTTCTCGCTCAAGCCATAATCCAAGGAAAGAAACCATGAAACAAGGTACACCCATAAAAGAACAAACATAAAATAACCAAAAATCCACAAGGAACTAACCACGTAAAGATTCAACATACATCACTTTATCTCACAACCTCTAGAAGTCTAGAAAAGTCAACGACCTGTAACTTCCTAATGAGGGTACTCACACATATCGAGTTCCCGACCAACTTCGAGCATGACTATGCATAAAACCAAAAACAAGAAGGAAATTCGCATCAAGGAACCATATCACAAAATCAACCTTTAACCTATTTGTCATAAATGAAATAATAATAAAAAGAGCATTTTAAATGATTCTATTTGTATATCCATAATGAAATTAGTAGATTCCATCTTTTCAATTCCCAAACAAGACTACAAGCAATCATCACAACAAGACCCCCAATCCAAAATTTCAATGCAAAATAAAACGACCACAGGGGGGACTAGTTAGGTCGATCTTCCATATATTAATGATTGCAAGGAAAGTTCAATGACCAATTTACACTTTATTCGGACTTGAATTCACTTAATTAAATTTAGAGCTCAAATAAACATATCTTATCTCTAATTGCATGTTTTATTACCAAAAATTGCTTAACTATATATATATATATATATCATTACAAATGTACTAAATAATAGACTATCCTGCTATCATAATAAAGCGAATACAAACAAAATTTAGTTGCAAAAATCTACATATATATAAATCTAATCTAAAAGGTATGGCTATGAATAACAACATTCAAGCATAAAATAATTAAAATCTGAGGTTATATTTTAGACACTGATGAACATATTGGACCTAAAACATAAGGAGACATATAAATATAGAGACAATTTTGAATCTGCATGAGACAAATGGTGTATCTAAAAAAAATTGATTCTCTAAGGGTTACTATACACTAAGTTTTATATAATTTGAAATTGCAGATTTACAACACACCCCTATGCACACCTATATCACAATTTCTACAGTCATAGGCTATGGCACAACCAGCATAATGGCTGTGCACAATAGCCTTATGTTGTTGCAAAGGACAACCTAGGTAGGAGATGGTGCACTATGTGAAAGTATTTATAGCGTTTTCTAAAAAAAAAGAAAGAACTCCATGCTTTGAGACATGTATACAATCAAGTCAAACCAAGATCCCATAGGAAATAACATAAGAAAACAAGATAGAAGGAGTGTGCTATAGGCATCTTGGAGATAGAATGAAGGTCAATTTCCCAACATAAGTGAGGCTGGGGCTAAGTGTGGCTGTAAATAACATTCAAAAAGATCAAAGGAGAGGGGTGCACAGATTTAAGTCTTCCTTCAGCTTGCCAAAAAAAAAAAACTTCTAACCCACTACACTACACAACCCGCTAGATGACCTAGGCATGGAGGGAAAATCAAGGGAAGATTCAAGTGTTGGAGAGATGAATGGGAGACTCAAAACACCTACAATGAAGGACTCATCGAAGGATGTAGGGTACGATCTTCATCGCCCTCAGTAAGTTTCAACATAACCACAGAGATTTGCCAAGTATTCAAATTTCAACACTATTGAACAACAAACTAAGGGATTCAAAACAATCATCAGGAAGCTATATTTGAAAATCCACACAAAATGCATCCTTTAGCAGGCTGAACGCCATCCAACATGGACACACTTAAGGACTGGCAAGAAGAAGAGACCAAGAATTACGCCAAGAGAAATCAAGAACAAAACAAAAATCAACACACTAAAATGATCAACGTTGCCCCATCAAAACAAACCTCTAGTCTTTTCTAAAAAGGATGCCATGGAAGCAAATCATGCAAGATGAAGCTAATACTTGGAAAGTTTTCAAATACAGAGGAATACGACCATAATAAAAAGTTTAATGAAATCGATATCAACAGGGAGAAATCCACTTGAAGGCCAAGCAATTCGGCTAGAAATAAAGATAAAATCAAATATCAGAATTACAATGAGACCAAACCTGGAGTTTAACCTTCGTTACCGGAGACGATGATCCAAAACGATCTCTTACACTTCCTCTTGATTGAGTATTGCCTTCCAAAACAATTTCCACAATACTCCAACGCTGTAATTTTTTTATTCCCTAGAGAAGAACAATTCCAAGAAAGAAAAACTCCTTCTTCATAAAATAAAATCTGTCTTTTCTTTTCTTTCTCTTCCCATTTTTTAAAGAAATTTCCCTTTTAGTTTTCAAATATAAAAATCAAACGATAAATCATAAAAACTACAAAAGATGGCAAGTTGCTCTTTTATATTTATTTTCAATTTCAAGTTTGCAACTACACATGCTCTTGCATGCCAATTGTTTCCATTTTAATTTTCATTTTATGATTTAACTTTATCTCTAAATTCTCCATTTAAACTCCAATTAATAATTTATTTAAACGACATTATTCAGTATTCAAAATTAAAAAAATAAACATTATTACAAAATGGAATAATAGTTCATTATATTCCATTAAAATGTTCCTTATTATATCTAATAAATAATTACTATTGTCCATATAATCCTTTTAATAAATGTGATTCCTTACTTACAATTATAGATTTTCAAAAATAATTTAATTTAATTCTTTAATTAATATCAAACAATTAAGACATTAAATCATAATAATATCACATTTACAAAATAATCATTTATAAGTACAATTAGTATTTTAATACCATTCATTCATTTATTCGTCATTTAATTTAAACAACAATATATAATTTATTGAACCATTAAAGCTTAACGAGCTTAATTTAATAATTAAATTAACATCATTCACTTAGTTATTTAATAATTTAATTAAATTAATTCTACACTAAGAATGTTGTAAAAATGACTTATTAAACAACATTAATCATCTTAACAAAGAAAACAATAGTCATAACAATTAATTAAAATTACACATAGACAACAATTAAAATAAATGACCATAAACAAAACGATACCAAATGGAGATGGGGTCATAGATGAATGACACCATCAGACACAACGACGGGGTGATAGACTTAGATAGGGACTTTCTTGTCAACTTCATTTTCAACTTCATACCCGTTGGGATTGTGGGACAACGTCAGACGTAACAACGCAGGTGGAGTCGGTATCCAGTACCTGCATTCTGCATCAAACCAATGCCAAATAGCATATAAATCTCTAGTTACAAGCACACCGTGAACGGTAGTCGCGACATAGCAAGGCGCTTGCGAATGAGTAATGCTACACCGTCCTTTCACCAAGACTCAACAGAAACACACCATTATGAATATCCAAAAAAAGCATGAAGCTATAACCTCACCACATAGTACCACATGAGAACAATAACATAGCTAGATAAAAACAAACACCACATATCATTATGTCATAAAGCAATATCATGAACATCTAAACCAACTAAACTGCAAATCTAGACAAGTCAAACTGGTGAAACCATCACCCTCCAAGTCTCAAGTCCATAGTACAACATAACAAAGTATCAACAAAGTAACAACTACATGAGGGGTATTACATCCTCCCCCCTAGATCTTGACTTACTCCTGGAAGCCAGTGAACAAATAGGGAAATGCCTCTCTAATGCATGATGCATCCTCCCATGTTGTTGAAGTCTCATCATTAGGGTCCCATTGGACCCGCACCTATTCAATTTCTCTACCCTTGAGAGCGAGTCTCCTATGCTACAGAATGACCACGAGCTCGATTGCCAAATTCCCATCCTTGACTTGTAATGCATTCCAATCAAGTACGTGAGTAACATCTAGATAATAAGGCCTAAGTATAGAAACATGAAACACATCGTGTATGAGCAATAGAATGGGTGGCAATACTAGGCGATACGCAACGGGGCTAATTCTGTCTAAAATTTCAAACGGTCCCACAAAACGAGGCGTGAGCTTAGATCCTTTCTCATAATGGATTGGACTCTTTCATGAACGCACTCGTAGGAAGACCTGATCACCAACAAAAAGCTGACGATCGAACCTATGTGCAGATCAACATACTTCTTTTTCCTGTCTTGAGCTGCTACTAAATGTTCTTTGATGCAAGCAACTTGTTGCTCCATATCCTGAAGCATTTCGGGTCCAAGGAGAACTCTGTCCTCAAGACGGTCCCAACTCAATGGGGTCCAACAAGGACAACCATATAATGCCTGAAAGGGAGCCATGCCAATCGAGCTATGATATCCATTGTTGTAGGAAAACTCCACCAAATGCAAATAGTCCTCCCAACGCAATTGTTGATCCATCATGTATATACCGAGCATGTCCTCAAGCACCTGGTTGACCCTCTCGGTCTGACCATATATTTCAGGATGGTATGCAAAACTAAAGTTCAACTAGGTCCCTAAGGCATGCTGCAAGGATGTCCACAATGCAAAAGTGAACATCGGATCTCTATTGGAAATAATCCTTCGTGGAATTTTGTGCAGTCAAACAATGTCTTCCATGAATATTTTGGCTACTGAAGAAGCAGTGTAAGATGATCTGACAGGGGAGAAGTGTGCCACCTTGGTCAACCTATCAACAATGACCATGATAGCATCATGCCGATTCAAAGTCATAGGAAAACCCACAATAAAATCTACTGATATTATATCCCACTTCCATTCAGGAATGAGATGAGGTTGTAGAAGGCCTGTGGGATGCTGGTGTTTTTCCTTAACTCTCTGACATTCCAAACATCTTTCCATAAATTTTGCAATATCCCTCTTCATGCCAGCCCAAAAGTATAGTGAATGAAGGTCCACATACATCTTCTTAACTCTTGGGTGAGCAGAATAGGGAGCTCGATGTTCCTTAGTCACGATTAATGTACAAAGACCCTCTACAGGTGGTACATACATACATCCGAAATACTGCAACAGGCCATCTGATTCTAGTGTATAACCTACAAATTTTCCCTCCAAAGCTCTATCTAACTCAATTTCTGATTTCACTTCCTAATACTAGCTATCTAAGGGAAGTGCTATGAGGATCTGGCTCCTCAAATCCACCTCAAGAGTCACTATAGATATCTCATGTCTTTGCCAACTTAGAGCATCTTCCACTATGTTTTCCTTGCCCTGAATGTACTTAACCTCAAAATAATATTTGCAAAGAAATTCCATCCATCTCTTCTGCCTAGCATTTAGGTTCGACTGCTTAAAAATATATTGCAAGTTGTGATGATCACTATGTAGCTCGAACTGATTCCCTAACAGGAAGTTCCTCCATCTTACAAGGGCATGCACAACTATGGCTAATTCCAAATCATGTGTGGGGTAATTCATCTCATGGCCCTTGAGCTTGCGGGAATCATATGCAACCACACGACCTTCTTGCATCAAAATGACTCCCAAACCTTCCGAGGAAGCATCTGTACATACCACGAAATCCCCAGTAGGATTAGGAACTGCTAGAATCGGTGCACTGGTCAACTTATTCTTAAGGGTTTGGAATGCTAACTAGCACTGCTCTGACCAAAAAAGCTTCTTCCCTTTCCTTTGGAGAGAAGTGATGGGATGTGCAATCCTTGAAAATCCCTGAACAAACCGCCAATAGTAGCCCACTAAACCCATATAACTACAAATATCGGGAACATTCTTGGGTGTTGGCCAATCAACAATGGCTTGGATCTTTGAAGGATCCACAACGATACCTTCACTAGAGATGATGTGTCCCAGATATTTTACTTCAGTCTTGAAAAACTCACACTTTTCCAAATTAGCATATAACTGATTGTCCCTCAAGCACTACAACACATGTCTCAAGTGTTCCTCGTGCTCCTCCATTATTTTCAAGTAGATCAAGATATCATCAAGAAACATGAGAACAAACCTATCCAAGTAGGTTCAGAAGACTGCATTCATCAGACTCATGAAAATGGATGGTGCATTTGTCAACCCATACATCATAACAATGAATTCATAATGCCCATAATGAGTGCGAAATGCATTCTTGTGTATATCAGCTTCGACTATTCGCAATTGATGGTATCTTGACTTAAGATCAATCTTGGAGAATACCGAAGCCCCCTTTATCTGATCGAACAGGTCATCAATTCTCAACAAAGGATACTAGTTCTTCACCGTCACTTTGTTAAGTTATCTATAATCAATGAACAAATGAAGTGAACTGTCCTTCTTCATGAATATCATTGGTGCTCCCCAAGGGGAAAAACTAGGATGAATGAACCCTTTTACTAAAATATCCTCCAATTGCAAATGAAGCTCCTGAAGTTCCTATGTTGTCATCTAGTATGGAGCCTGAGATATAGGCTCAACTCCAGGTACAAGATCAATTCTGAAGTCGATGTCATGCTTTGGTGGCATCCCCAAAATTTCACTCAAAAAAACACTAGAGAATTCCTTAAGGAGGGGATAGTCATCTAATGACACCCCTCAACTCTCTCCCAAATCCAAGTCATTGACTAAAATTGCAAACAACTAACAACCCTGATGGAAACACCTCTTCAATTACATGGCCGAGATCATCTGTAATGAGATAGGCCTCTGTATACCAACGATCTCAACCTCATTACCAAAATCATAAACACAACGCACCGCCTTGCAGCCACAATCAATTATAGCTCAGTGAGCACTTAGCCAATCCATACCCAAAACAACATCATAGGAACCAAGATGTAGGATTCGAAGGTCCACCATAGTCACAAGTGACCCAATTTTCAAATTGCAACCCTGAACGAGTGACTCAACAACTACCCTTGCCCTGGAGGCCAATTTGACATGCCACTTAATGCCTTGCCTTACTGCTTTTAGTCTACAATGCTCAACTACTGAAGGAGAGATAAATGAATCTGATGCTCCAGAATCAAAGAGAATGGAAATACTAGTGCCATGTAATACACTTGATGTCTCAACTATAGTGCCCTGATGTTCAGCTTGACAATTGCCAACCACCGTGAACACTCAGTGTGGTATACTTGCATCACCCACTGTCGACTTAGAAGCAGCTAGTATTTGACTAAAACCTATAGTGTTCCTCTGCGAACATTGTCTGGAAATATGTCCCTGTTGACTGTAGGAGAAACAACCTGTGCCCCGACCAAAACCTCTACCACCAGACGGTGCATTTGACTACTAAAAACTGCCTCGACTGGGTGTCGACTGTGTACTCTGTGTAGGCTGCTCAAAATGGTTATGTCAAGCTTGTTGCCAATTTTGATTCTTTGTAGCCTGAGATCTGCCACTTTGCTGAGACTGAGAATTATTGTGCTTAGGCTATGACTACTGCTACTACTGTTGAACACCCTTGGAGGGTGCACAATAACTCCTGGAAGTACCTGCAGCTTGAGGCTGCCCACCTCGAGAACTAAAACTAGATGTTGGTGCACTGCCGATCTAAACTCATGTGTGACCTCACAAAGCCATTTCCAATTTTTCCTCTACAAGGTGAGCCTTTTCAATAGCTACCTCCATTTTCTTCGGCTTGAAGACCCGAAATCCTCCACTGATTCTGACGTTTAAGCACCTGACAAAGTGTTGAACAAGCATAGCCTCATCGTTACTGATTCCCACATACTGTTTGAGCTCATAGAAGCAGCGCTTGTACTACTCAACGAACATTGCCATTTATCTCAACTCATGGAATTCATCTGCCTAGTGCTATCTCTAGTGATCAGAAAGGAAACGGCCCCTAAATCTCTCCATAAATAACTCCCAAGTCATGATGTTGATGTCAAGATGCAACTTATGCTCTTCAAGTCGCCACCAAGTGGATGCAAAGCCTCTGAGGTGCATGATGGCACACCTAGCCTTAGTATTACTACCATAAGGATGCATAGAAAAGCATCGGTCTAGATCGATCAGCCATGTTTTTGCCTCTATACCCCCACTAGAACCATCAAATGTGGTAGGTCGTGCTCTCAATAGGTCTTTCATGTGACCCACCACTACGACATCCTACTCTGCTGCTATTTCGCCCCATCTTGGTGATATCTCTCGTTCTCTTTCCACTTGCTCCTCCTCCTCTGGCCTAGGGCCTAAACAGCCTGGAATCTCCTCAAGTAGGTGTCACAACTGACCTCCTTCAAGACCCAGCTGCTCTGAGTTTTAACCACCACCTCCTAGATTTTTTTGGGAACTCTAACATTCCTCACGTTCTGAATCATGGGAACTCAAAGGTGATGAACTTTGGTGGTTGGCCCCACGGCCAACACCTCACCCTCTCCCACGGCTGTGACCTCTACCCGAGGCATGTTCCTGCACAACATTAGAGGGGGAACATGTGAGATTAAGAGTTAGACGCATAGGTTGCCTAATGGACTCAAACTACCTAGAGAACCCAGTGTTTGCAAAACCTGGCTCTGATACCAAGTTGTAATTCCTCGACACACGAACCCCAAAGGACACTAAGACAAAAATTACCGCACAATTTCTTTTTTTAAAGCTAACATATAAGATATGTACATTAAGTTCCATTACACGACATTCAATTAAATGAATACACTAGCCACCTATGTCCTTTGGGGTACACGTGGAGACATTACATGACCTAAACCCATAACATAATGAAGGCGAGTGAACTCCAAGTTAACCATATTAATAAACCATGTTAAAGAATTCATTAACAAAACCATGCATCCATTATAATTTCCATCATTAAGAAGCATTCACATGTGAAAACTCAACATGAACAAGATTAACTCCATTTCAATAACCATAACATATATTATAATCATGAGAATACAAAGGAGCGTATTTTCATAGATACAACACATCAAAATGACATAAACTATAATCACTAATCACATAAGGAATACAAAGGCACAATTATACATTACATCTATTTACACTACATTACATCGTTCAAAAACATAAGTTTACATCATTGTTTCCCAACAAAAAATGGGAGTAATACATCAAATATATGAGTATGATAGAAATAAAGAATATACATCTACAAATATATTGAACTCTGGAACACTCTGCATCAGTGTAACACCGCGCTGCATGAATGCTGACAGGGAACCCAACGGGGTGCATAGCATGTTCCACCTGACCTCATGGACCCGAAGGTCCACCCCCTGTGCTAGGAGTAGGAAAGAAAGACCCACAACCAAGGCCATCAAGAAGAACAACTACAATACCAAACCATAGAAAATAAAACAACCATAACATAACAAATATCAACCTCAACGACAAAATACAAAATGACTGCTTCAAAGAAAGAAAATGGTAAGGGGTACTATTGGAGAGTGTCATCACACAACCCTATTATGGGTTATCCTAGCTGCCTCTCAACATGCATCGACCCCCATCTATGGTTATCCTGGCTGCCCCTCACCGGGTGTTGGCCCCATAGGGTGGCACATGCAGGATCGCTAGCCTCTCGTGAGGACGAGGTAGCGACCTTGCCGACCACGACATTCTCAGTCCACCCTTAGTCTGTGGAAGCACTAACGGTGTGGATGAGGTATCTGACTTATCTTTAGTTAAAGTTAACCTACCCAACCCGCTAGTGTATTTTATTAGGTTTTCACTTGTTTAACCAACTCATTCATGGGTTATCTAGTCTACCCCTTTGTGTGTCGGCCCCCATGATGAGCCACTCTCGTAGTTAGCCCCAAAAAAAGTGCACAACAAGAAGGGGGTTTATCAAAGCATATGAAACACTAAACCACAAAAGGAAATAACATGTGTGAGGCACAACCTTCTCACTCAAGCCATAATCCAAGGCAAGAAACCATGAAACAAGGTACACCCATAAAAGTACAAAGATAAAATAACCAAAAATCTACAAGGGACTAACCACATGAAGATTCAACGTACATCACTTTATCTCACAACCTCTAGAAGTCTAGAAAAGTAAACTACCCGTAACTTCCCAATGAGGGTACTCATACATATCAGTTTCTCAACCAACTCTGACCATGACTATGTATAAAACCAAACATAAGAAGGAAATCCCCATCAAGGAACCATATCACAAAATCAACCTTTAACCTATCCGTCATAAATGAAATAATAATAAAAAGAGTATTTTAAATGATTATATTTGTATATCCATAATGAAATTAGTAGATTCCATCTTTTCAATTCCCAAACAAGACTGCAAGCAATCGTCACAACAAGACCCTCAATCCAAAATTTCAACGCAAAAAAAAATGACCACAAGCAGGACTAGTTAGGTCAATCTTCTGTATATTTCAGGTAATGATTGCAAGGAAAGTTCAATTACCAATTTATACTTTATTCGGACATGAATTCACTTAATTAAATTTAGAACTCAAATAAACATATCTTATCTCTAATTGCATATTACCAAAAATTACTTAACTAAAAACACACATATATATATATCTATATATATATATAGGGGAATTCGTTACTCACGAGTTCTCTTCACTCAGAGACCCTCATGAGGCGAATTTCCCTAAACTACCTCAATGGACAATGCAAAAGTTCTAGAATCCGAAAGAGCAAGTCAGAGATTTTATGGACAAACTGAAAAGCTCTCAGTCAAAGGACATTAGCGCAGAATACAGACGACAGCGTGGCATGTTGGCATCCCAGAGGTGCGTTGGTGTCTCATATGAACCAAAAAGCGAGTTTATCTCAGAAAGTGCCTAAATGACCAATTCTACTTTGAATGCTAAAAACTATAAAATACAGTAAAATAATAGAAAGTGATAGGACTAAGAAAAAGTAAAGAGTAAATGATAAAGATAAGGAGAAGAAAGGAAAGAAATACTTACAACCACATGAGTGATGAAGTCTCCACCAAACAAATTTCTTCAAAACCTGCATGCACAATATCTAGAGAGAATGTTGGGGCTATATAGGGGTTTTCCTTAGTCAAACCCCTGTTTTGGTGTTCCCACCTCCACAAACAACCAAGAAGATAGAAAGAAAGAGTGGGATGAAAAAAGTGTGTGGTGAAAGCAAAACCCACTCAAGAGTGGAACCCACACAACCAAATAAGCTTGTGATAAAAGCAAACCCCGCTCGAGGAGGAGAACCTGTATAACAAAAGAGGTGATAAAAGAAAACCCTGCTTGAGGAGGAGAAATTGTATCACCAAGTAAGTATGCAAATAGTAGGGGATATGGAAACCCAGGATGCTCACAAGCATCAAATGAAGGAGATGAAGTTGCAAGAGTGGAGCTAAGAGAGCTTGAGAGAACTTGAAGCTGCTACCACAAGTTGTATTAAGTTGTGCAAGCAAGTGATGGAGTGAGGCTAAAAGCTAGAATGAAGCAAGAGAAGTGCCAATGAGACTTGGAAGAAGTTAGAAGATGCAAATGGGTGGAAAGAATGGATAAAAAAGGAAGAAAAGAAGCTTCTCAAGTAGTTACAGGGAATCCCGAGTCGTTTCCACTGACAAACTTGGCTGAAAAGTGGAAAACATGCTCAAAAACGATTGTCAGAGCATTAAAACATCGTAGGACGCTAGCACGGTGCATGAACATCTGCGCAACATGTTAGTGTCCAAACATGTCATGCTACGAAACAACACATGTAGTAAAAGCCGAAAGTTTAAGGTAAAGTTGGTGCACAAAGGGTGGCTACTAAAAAGGGTGTTGGAGCCTCCTGAGAGGGAAAGAGGCTGATGTAGGGGCTAAAATGAGCCTATCCAAGATGCTAAGGGAGTGGACACTAAAGCAGATGCAAGAATGTATGCAAAATTATGAGGGGTGCAATTTTACGCTTATACATTTTTTCCCCACTTTAGTAGGCATATGAATCTACATTAATATGCACGCTAAAGGAAATATACGAAACACACATAACATCATATTCCAAAAAGGATACTGTAGAGGAAGCATATAACTCTTCGAATCATGGAAGCATGCCCCCAGGCTGAAGACCTGCAAAACCAATGCATTAGGCAAGGAAAACCTGCACCAGATAGCAATGTTAGAACATAAAAAGCTAAAGGATTCGAGTCAGCAAAGTAAAGAGACCTCGATGTAGAAGGTTGTCTCAGTACTATGTGTCATCCCCAAACAATAACACATAGAAGAAGTGAAGAGAAGAAGGGTAGATACTCAGGATGAAGAAGATGCAAATCTTCGATCTAGTATATACACAAGAAAGAAGAGAGATAAAAATGAAATGAATGCAAGAGTGATAAAAGAAATCCTCGCTCCAGGAGGAAAACCTATATCACAGAGTAAAAGTGATAAAAGCAATCCCAACTCAAGGAGGAAAACCTGTATCATAGAGTAAAAGTGATAAAAGAAATCCCCGCTCAAGGAGGAAAACCCATATCACAGAGTAAAAGTGATAAAAGCAATCCCCGCTCAAGGAGAAAAACCTGTATCACCAAAGCATAGGTGATAAAAGAAATCCTTGCTCAAGGAGGAAAACCTGTATCACCAAAGAGGTGATAAAAGCAAACCTCGCTTAAGGAGGAGAACCCGTATCACCTAGTAAGGATGTAAAGAAGCTCTACAAGTTCTTGGTCCTGCAGGGAGGTATCCAAAAAGATCTCTTGCATGGAGGAAACCAAAGGAAGTGGACTTCGTAGAGTTGAAAAGCGGTGACACGTCTACCTGAAGATAGAGCATGTCAAAAAGCAGCTGTGTAGGCAAGTAAGCGGACAGTCATGCAGACCGTCAACAATTCAAAACACTTTCAAAGGGGTCCCTTGGGAACCCGACGTGAAAAAGGGTTCCACCCAAGGGGAACGCTATTTAAGAAGCGAGGTATAGTTAGGTTGCCCCCAAGCTAGATGCAGAGACATGAAACAATTCTAGTTAGGCTGCCCCCAAGCTATATGCGAAGATATGGAATAGGTCTAGTTAGGTTGCCCCTAAACTAGACACGAAAGAATTCATTCAAAAGAAAAAGCTTCCAAAGAGGTCCCTCAAGGACCCTCCAAAATAAGAGGGGGTCCACTCAAGGGACGCTTCAATTGAAAGATAGAGAGAAGAAGAGAGGGGGTCCTTTACGAGGGCCACACATCTCCATAACAAGTTATCACTGCTCCCTGCATATAGGGGAGGAGAATCATGCAAGATTCTTAGAATAGGATAGAGGTGAACCTTGATATCACTTGTCATGCAAAGTGAAGGAAGGTGCATCAATCAAATGGGAGTTTGATGGCGCCTGAATCACAAAGTTGTTGTATTTTGTCTTTCAAGGCCTTACATTCACTAGTGGAATGGCCAAGCACTCGATGGTATGCATAGAAAAGATGTTTTTCTTTATCATGTTTATGAAATTTCTTACGTGTAGGAGAAGGAAGAGTGATTAAGCGGGATTTTAGAATCTGCAACAAAATACGCTCTTGCTTAGATAAAGAATGAGGAGTAGGAAGTAAGCCTTTCTCTTGCGGAGGAAAGTTTGACTACTCACAAGAAGAAGATACAAAGGTAGCCGAAAATGGAGGATCTACATGGAGAGTATTATTCCGGTAAAGGGGATCATACTCATTTACAAGATCGCCATCATCTTTCCTGATAGGACTACCAACATTAACCTCCTTAACATAAGTGTGATCATCTTCCTCAAAAGGAGGATCAACACCAAGAACATTACAATTTGCATTCACCTTACCCCGTGATACAGAAGAGTAAACATCTTCGATAGCGGGTGTGAATGATGCCATCAGAAATTCTAAGTGGATTGGGTCGACTTTATATTCCTGGATGAAGGAATCTATAAAGTCTAAAGAACCCCAATCATCACCAAGACATACATTCTTTTGGGAAGAGGTAGGCTTAGGATTTCTTGCTATATAAGGGTTTTCCTCAGGGACATTTATCTCGAGAGTATCCTTTGTATTAGGTACTACTGGAGTAAACATCGACACATTGGAAGATACTAAAGGGATGAGAGTAGGTACAACTAAAACTTGATTGGCAACTACCATCTCACATAAGTGCATAGCATCAGGGTCAGCCTTGACTGTGACTACTTTATTATTGCAAATGAACTTAATAGATTTATGCAAGGTAGACGGGACTGCACCCATAGCATGAATCCTTGGTCTACCAAGAAGAAGGTTATATGGTAATTTCTCAGACATAACATATACAAGGGTAGGTACGGTAATGGGTCCCAACCTCAAAGGAAAGAATATCATGCCTAGAGTTTGTCGACCAACATTATCAAACCCACGACTGATAATAGAAGAATCGGGTATGTGCAGGATCATCATGGAAAAAATAGGCCCTTAAGTGGCAAAAAAATAAGAAAAAATCAGAGTTAGGCAACTTCATGTAAAAAATTGAATAAGTTATCTATATTATTTCAAAAATATGTAAGAATAGAATCTGCAGCAAATTGAATGTAGTTTCTAAACTACTAGGTTTGTTTAAAAAAAATAAAAATTATTTGGTGAAAATTTGAAATTTCAATGCAGTAGTACTTAAATTTCAGGGAAAAAATAAGAAGTAGGTGTCTGTTTGACCACCCTAACCACAATAAAATGATAAAAAATTATAATATTTTAGATATAAGTAGAGGACTCATGTCGGATGTGATGAATATTTTTTTATAATTTTTTCCAAGTAAATAATTAATTATGATTTTTTTATTACAACTTTTTAAAAATATGAAAAATCGTTATGTCTAACCACCTTAACTTGGTCAAAACTTCACAAAATTCAATTTTTATTTTTTTAATCTTATAGTATGTGAAGCATAGAATGTGACGCGTGTTTTGGATTCAAAAAATGTGATACTATTTGAAATCTATAGATATTTTTCAATCAGTCTATCAATCGGGATTTTAGTCATAATTTGAATAGAAAATGAATAATAATTACTTATTAAATTCAAAGTAAAGCATAATTTATATTGGTGGAAAGCTAAGAATATCCTTTAAAAACCCTTTTCATTTCATTAATTTTGGGTTAAAAAAAGGTTGTCAACCACATTCCCATCATATTGCCACTTTTTGGCCCATCATGATCCTGCACATACCCAATCATTAAGAGAAGATGAGTCAATATTAATCTTAGGCAATAGATCAATACTACACACATTGAGCTAGCATCAATGAGAGTACGTATAATGCCAATTTTATTAATGTTGACTATGATCATTAGAGGGTACGTTTGCTTCTGTACTTTCGGAGGTGGGAGATCCTGAGGATAGAATGCGATATTCAATGAATCCACATGAATATACTCTATCAACGCATTGACATCTACCATCCTAGCAGAAGAAGAAAAGAGGATCTTTTGCAAAGCTTCCTGAAGCATACCTTGATAAACTGGAGCAGACTGAAGCAAGTCCCACAGTGAGATCTTAGCCAGAGTAACTTGGAGTTACTCGACAAGATCGTAATCACTAGGTGCTTTAGTTGTATGTCTAGGAGATAAAGGAAGACTTGGTTTTTTATTCATACTATTCTCATAAGTATGGGCCACCGCTCTATAATAGGGTACCTTAGAAAGATCGGGAGAACCACTGTCAAATAGAACACCCTCAATAGAACAAACCCTTTTAGGAGGACTAGCTGGAGTCACGTAAATGATCGGTCTCTTAGGCCTTGGAGGGGAAATAGAGACATAGATTACATTTACTGAATCATCACAACTAGTAGAACAATTATTTGAATACATATTCTCAACATTAATCCAAACAGGATCCAATGTGGAATAATTATTTGAAGAAACATTCTCAACATCGATCCAGGGAGAATCAGATGTGGAAGGAGGTTCATCATTCGCTAATGCATTATCTCTAGAAGAGAATGCATTGGAACAAAGATGAGGTTCATCATTCACCAATGCAATGTCTATAGAAGAGAGTGCATTGGAAGGTAGGGAAGATTCATCATTCACTAATGCATCATCTCCAGAAGAGAGTGCATTGGAATGGAGAGAGGGTAGAGTAACGTTAAGAAAGGTATAAATGATTTCATCTTCTTGCGACAAGATATCCTCTGAAGCAAGAGGAATCTCATGAGAAGGATCAAAGGTACCAAGTGACATAGGCAATGCCAAGTCACTGTCACATGCATGAAATGGAATATCATTAACATTTTGAACAAAGTTAGATACAAAACTAATAAAAGAAGATATTAAATACATTACAATTTTTTTGGTATTTTCTATGTTCTAGTAATTCGAGTTTTCAGAGGTCTTCAGAGTATAATTTGAGGTCAAAACTTGTGTCGGTCCCTAAAATTTGACTACCAAAGGCACTAGTATTTTAGGGACTAAACATTTCTCTATGAAACCTTTCCAATGGTGCAAACGGTTCTGAATTCTGAGTACTGAATAAAAAAGTTATGACCTTGCCAAGTAGGGGTAAATAAATTCCTAGTTTTACAAAGAACACTGTTCTTCACGTAAGGTTCACCAAAATGTAGAAGAGGGGGATTCGCTACTCACAAATTCTCTTCACTCAGGGGCCCTAAACTACCTCAATGGAACAACACGAAAATTCTAGAATCCGAAAAAGAAAGTCAGAGATTTTCTGGACAAATTGACAAGCTCTCAGCCAAAGGATGTCAGCACAAAATATGGACAACAGCATGATGTGCTGGCATCCCAGAGGCGCATTGGTGTCTTGTAAAAAGTAGAAAGCAATTTTATCTCAGAAAGTGCCTAAATGACCACTTCTACTCTGAATGCTAAAAACCATATAATACATTAAAATAACAGAAAGTGATAGGACTGAGAAAAAGTAAAGAGTAAATGATAAATATAAGGAGAAGAAAGGAAAGAAATACTTAGAACCACACGAGTGATGAAGCCTCCACCAAACGAATGTCTTCAAAACTTGCATGCACAATTACTGGAGAGAATGTTGGGGCTGTATAGGGGTTTGCCTTAGTCAAACCCCCGTTTTGGTGTTCCAACCTCCATGGACAACCAAGAAGATAGAAAGAAAGAGTGGGATGAACAAAGCATGTGGTGAAAGAAAAACCCACTCAGGAGTGGAACTTGCACCACCAAATAAGCGTGTCATAAAAGAAAACCCTGCTCGAGGAGGAGAACCCATATCACAAAAGAGGTGATAAAAGAAAACCCCGCCCGAGGAGGAGAACCCGTATCACCAAGTAAGTATGTGAATAGTAGGGGATATGGAATCCCAGGATGCTCACAAGCATGAAATGAAGGAGATGAAGTTGCAAGAGTGGAGCTAAGAGAGCTTGAAGTTGCTACCACAAGTTGTATTAAGTTGTGCAAGCAAGTGATGGAGTGAGGCTAAAAGCTAGAATGAAGCAAGAGAAGTGCTAGCAAGACTTGGAAGAAGTTAGAAGATGCAAATGGATAGAAAGAATGGGTTAAAAAGGAAGAAAAGAAGCTTCTCGGGTGGTTACAGGGAATCCTGAGCTGTTTCCACTAAAAAACTTGGATGATAAGTGAAAAGCATGCTCAAAAATGGTTGTCTGAGCATTGACATGTCGTAGGATGCTAGCGTGGCACACGGATGTCCGCGCAACATGTTAGTGTCCAAAAATTTCATGCTACGAAACAACACGTGCAATACAATCTGAAAGTTTAAGGTAAAGTTGGTGCACGAAGGGTGGCTGTTGAAAAGGGGTGTTGGAGCATCTTGAGAGGGAAAGAGGTTGATGTAGGGGCTAAAATGAGCCTACCCAAGATGCTAAGGGAGTGGACACTACAGATGCAAGAATGTATGTGAAATTGTGAGGGGTGCAATTTTACGCTTATACAATATATATATATTATTACAAATGCACTAAATAATAGACTATCCTGCTATCATAATAAATTGAATATGAACAAAATTTAGTTGCAAAAATATACATATATATAAATCTAATCTAAAATGTACGACTGTGAGTAACAAAATTCAAGCATAAAATAATTAAAATTTGAGGTTACATTTTAGACACTAGTGAACATATCAGACCTACAACATAAGGAGACATATAATATAGAGACAGTTTTGAATCTGCATGAGACAAATGGTGTATCTAAAAAAAAATCAATTCTCTAAGGGTTACTATACGCTAAGTTTTGTATAATTTGAAATTGCATATTTACAACACACCCCTATGCACACCTATATCACAATTTCTACAGTCATAGGCTATGGCGCGATCAACATAATGGTTGCGCACAACAACCTTATGCTACTGTGCAGGACAACCTAGGCAGGAGAAGGTGCGCAATGTGAAAGTATTTATACTATTTGCTAAGAAAAAGAAAGAAATTCATGCTTTGAGACAGGTATACAATCAATTCAAACCAAGATCCCATAGGAAATAACATAAGAAAATAGGATAGAAGGAGTGTGCTACAGGCAGCTTGGAGATAAAACGAAGGTCAATTTCCCAACATAAGTGAGGTTGCGGCTAAGTGTGGCTATAAACAACATTCAAAGAGAGAAAAGGAGAGGGGCACACAAATTTAAGTCTTCCTTTAGCTTGGAAAAAAAAAAGAACTTCTAACCCATTACACTACATAGCTCGCTAGATGACCCAGGCATCGAGGGAAAAGCAAGGGAAGATTCAAGTGTTGGAGAGATGAATGGGAGACTTGGAACACCTATGATGAAGGAATCACCAAAGGCTATAGGGTACAATCTTCACCGCCCTCAGCAAGTTTCGACATAACCATAGAGATTTGCCAAGTATTCAAATTTTGACATTATCGAAAAAAAAACTAAGGGATTCGAAACAATCATCAAGAAGCCATATTCAAAAATCCACACAGAACACATCCTTTAGCAGGTTGATTGCCATCCAACAGGGACACACCTAAGGACTGGCAAGAAGAAGAGACCAAGAATTGCGCCAGGAGAAATCAAGAGCAAAAAATAAATTAATGCACTAAAATGATCAACATTGCCCCATCAAAACATACCTCTAGTATTTTCTAAAAAGGACGCCATGGAAGAAAATCATGCAAGATTAAGCTAATACCTGGAAAGTTTTCAAATACAGAGGAATACGACCATAATACAGAGTTGATTGACATCGATATCAACATGGAGAAATCCAACTGAAGGCCAAGCAATTCGGCTGGAAATAAAGATATAATAAAATATCAGAATTACAACTAGACCAAACCTGGAATTCAACCTTCGTTATCGGATATGGCGATCCAAAATGATCTCTTACACTGCCTCCTGATCAAGCACCATCTTCCAAAACAATTTCCACAATACTCCAACGTTGTAATTTTTTTATTCCCCAAAGAAGAACAATTCCAAGAAAGAAAAACTCCTTCATAAAATAAAATCTATCTTTTCTTTTCTTTTTCTTCCCATTTTTTAAAGAAATTTCCCTTTTAGTTTTCAAATATAAAAATCAAACGATAAATCATAAAAACTACAAAACACGGCAAGCTACTCTTTTATATTTATTTTCAATTTCAAGTTTGCAACTGCGCATGCTCTTGCATGCCAATTATTTCCATTTTAATTTTCTTTTTAGGATTTAACTTTATCTCTAAATTCTCCATTTAAACTCTAATTAATAATTTATTTAAACGACATTATTCAATATTCAAAATTAAAAAAAAAAACATTATTACAAAATGGAATGATAGTTCATTATATTCCATTAAAATGTTCCTTATTATATTTAATAAATAATTACTATTGTCCATATAACCCTTTTAATAAATGTGATTCCTTACTTGCAATTTTAAATTTCAAAAAAAATTAATTTAATACTTTAATCAATAACGAACAATTAAGACATTAAATCATAATATCACATTTACAAAATAATCATTTATAAGTACAATTAGTATTTTAATACCATTCATTCATTTATTTTTAATTTAATTTAAACAACAATATATAATTTATTGAACCATTAAAGCTTAACGAGCTTAATTTAATAATTAAATTAACATCATTCACTTAGTTATTTAATAATTTAATTAAATTAATTCTACACTAAGAACGTTGTAGAAATGACTTATTAAACAAAATTAAAATCATCTTAACAAAGAAAACAATAGTCATAACAATTAATTAAAATGACACATAGACAACATTTAAAATAAATGACCATAAAAAAATGATACCAAATGGAGACGGGGTCGTAGACGAATGAAACCGCTAGACATATCGACGAGGTGATGGACTTGGACGAGGAATTTCTTGTCAACTCCATTTTCAACTTCATACCCATTGGGATTGTGGGACACACTCAGACTTGGTAGCGCAGGTGGATTTGGTGTCCAATACCTTCATCCTACATCAAACCAATGTCAAATAGCATATAAATCTCCAGTTACAAGCACACTGTGAAAGGTAGTCGAGAAATAGTAGGGCGCTCGCAAATGTGCGATGCTATGCCATCCTTTCACCAAGACTCAACAAAAACACACCATCATGAATATCCAAAAACAAGCATTAAGTTATAACCTCACCACATAGTACCACATGAGAATAATAACATAACCAGATAAAAATAAGCGCCACATATCATTATGTCATAAAGCAGTATCATGAACATCTAAACCAACTAAACTACAAATCCAGACAAGTCTAACTGGTGAAATCATCACCATCCAAGTCTCAAGTCCACAGTAGAACATAACAGAGTATTAACAAAGTAACAACTACATGAGGGGTATTACATGATTTGATTAATTATTTTTACATCGTCAATAATTCTAACCCTAATAATATTTGATTTCACATAGAAATAAAATTATAAATTAAAATACTTATTTTGTTATATATTTATCAAGAAATTGATTAAATAATTAGGGTTAAGGTTAGGATTAGGGTTAGTGTTAGGGTTAGAGATAGATTTAGGGTTAGGCATATGATTACAATTAAAGTTAAAATTATAACCCTAAACCCTAACCATAACTCTAATCCTAACCCTAATTCCAAAGCTAACACTAATTCTAGTTGTAAATTTAACATTGAACCTATTTATAACCATAACCCTAACCCTATTTCTATCTATAACAAAGGTTAAATCTAAAGTAAACCAAATTGTAACACTAATTTTAACTCTAACCGTAACCCTAACCCAATCCTAAAGCTAGCACTAATTATAACTCTAACCCTAACCCTAACTCTAATCCTAACTCTAACCTTAACCCTAACTCTAATTTGAACCCTAATCTTAATCCTAACACCAACTCTAAAACCAACACTAATACTAACTCTAAATTTTAAAAAAAATTTATCTCTAACCCTAACCCTAACCCTAACCCTCCAAAATAACCCTAATTAAAGTAAAAACCTAGTGTAAACAAAAATACAAACCCTAACCCTAATTGAAACCAAAACCCTAACCATACCCATAACCCTATCATTCACCCTAATTCTATCTCTAACCTTAACCCTATCCTTAATCTAAATATTAAGCCTAACCCTAACCCTTAAACTATTGCTAACCCTAGCCCCAATCTTAACCCTAAACCCAACTCCAACCCTAACACAAACCCCAACCCTAACCCTAAACATAAACATAACTCAAACCTTAATTTTATATCTTACCCTAATTCTAGTTGTCATCCTAATCCTATTATATCATGAACCCTAACTCTAATTCTAATCCTAACCATAATGCTAACCCTATTTTTTCTCTAACCATAACCCTTACCCTATTCATAACCATAACCCTAACCCTAACCTTAATTTTATTTTTAATCCTAACCCCAATTACAAACCTAAACCTAACCTTAATCCTAAACCTAAGTCTAACCCTATTTCTATCTCTTACCTTAACCCTTACCCTAAAAGTATCTCTAACCTTAACCTTAACCCTAACCCTATCCTCAACCCTAACTTTAATTTTAATGCTAATTCTAATCATATACCTAAACCTAAATCTACCTCTAACCCTAACACTAACCCTAATCCTAACCTTAACCCTAATTATTTAATCAATTTTTGAGGGTTCCTAATTTTTTATCAAATTCTTAAATAAAAGTGCACTAGGTTCCTCGAGAAGGATATCTCTTCGCATATTTAGTGTTCATTTAGGGTTAGTTTTAGGGTTAGGGTTCAACTAGGATAAAGGTTATGGTTAGAGTGTAATTATTGGGTTCAATTATGGTTAAGGGTTCAACTAGGATAAGGATTGGGGTTAGAGTGTAATTATGATTAGATTTTAGGTTCAATTAGGGTTATAAGATAAATCTTTTAGGTTAGTTGTATGGTTAGGGTTAAATTAGCATTAGGTTAGAATTAGGTTTAGCATTAGGATTATGGTTAAGGTTCACTTAGGGTTAGGGTTAGGGTTTGATTGTAGTAGGGCTAAGGTTATGGTTTAATTAGGATCAAGGTTCAATTATGGTTAAGGTTAGGGATAATGTATAATTATCGTTAGGGTTAGCGTTAGTGTTATGGTATAATTAGGGTTAAGGTTAGGGTTAGGGTTAGGGTTGAGGGTTAGGCTTAGTGAAAGAAATGGGGTTAGCAATAGGCTTATGGTTAAGGTTAGAGCTAACATTAGTGTTAGGGCCTGGGTTATATTTATGGTTAGGGTTAGAATTAGTGTTAGGGTTAGGGTTAGCATTACCTAGGTTTAGTGTTAGGGTTAAGGTTAGGGTTAGGATTGAGGTTAGGGTTAGGGTTCTACGTTAAAACTTAGGGTTAAGGATAAAATAAGGGTTAACATTATGGTTACTTGATTCAAATATGGGATTAAGTTCAATTAGGATTCATGTTCAATTATGGTTAGGGTCTGGGATCAATTATAACCCTTATATTGATTCTATCAAAAAATCGTAACCCTAACTATAATTTCAAAACATAAACCTAACCATAACCCTATTCCTAAAGCTAACCCCAACCTTAACTATAATTTTGTCTTCCATGTCACACTGCGAATGCTACTAGCATATATATATTATTTATTAATAATATTTATAAAAAATCCGAGAGATATCCTTCTCGAGGCACCTATTTTTTAATAAATTTGTCACATAACAATGCATAGGTGCCTCAAGATGGATATCTCTCATATTTTTTGATGTGTTGTAATGGTTGATCAACACCAGTTGTTTGATCAACTGTGCAAAGAGAACTTGAGCATATTCAAGAGTCAGTTGCTGGACATTCTTGATGGGTTGAAGTATGAGATTGTGAATATGGTAAAGAAAGAACTTCAAGGTTCTTCAAAAAACTCTTAGAACCACTAGCATTGATTTCTCAATGATCAAAGGATTTTCTTTTGTAAGGGAGCTGCCAACAATGAGCAACACAAAAGTTGAAATGCTTGATCAGAAGTGGAAAGCACAACTTATTGAGATGGAAGCTGCTTCTTAAAATTTAGCATTATTGCAAGAATATTACCAAGTAAGCTTGGAAAAGCTTCACCATAAGTAGATTTTTTGCATTGCTATGTCAGAATGTTGTAGTATCAGATTGCAACTGACCTTATTTGGATTGAATGGTTGGTAACTTGGTAGCTCGTACTTGTGGATTTCTGTAACTTATGATAAAACACTTGTTTTTATTATTATGCTTCCAAACATTTAGCATTATTGCAAGAAGAGTACCAAGTATGCTTGGCAAAGCTTCACCATAAGTAGATATTTTGCATTGCTATGTTAGAATGGTATAGTATCAAATTGCAACTGACCTTATTTAGATTGAATGTTTGGTAACTTGGTAGCTCGTACTTGTGGATTTCTGTAATTTATGATAAAAGGCTTATTTTTATTATTATGCTTCCAAACATTTAGCATTATTGCAAGAAGAGTACTAAGTACGTCTGGAAAAGCTTCGCCATAAGTAGATTTTTTGCATTGCTATGTCAGAATGTTGTAGTATTAGATTGCAATTGACCTTATTTAGATTGAATGGTTGGTAACTTGGTAGCTCGTACTTGTGGATTTCTATAACTTATGATAAAAGGCTTGTTTTTATTATTATGCTTCCAAACATTTAGCATTATTGCAAGAAGAGTGCCAACTACACTTGGAAAAGCTTTGTCATAAGTAGATTTCTTGCATTGCTATGTTAGAACATTGTAGTATTAGATTGCAACTAAAATTATTTATATTGAATGGTTGGTATCTTGGTACTTGGTAGCTCATAATTGTGGAAAAGATGGAGTGAAGCTAATAATAAGATAAAAAATTTATCCTAATGTTAAGCAGTTAAGTGTTATTCTGATGTGAAACATAAGAAAATATTTAATAAATAAATAAATAAATACTTCTTTTTCCATGCCCGAGGAACCATATTTCCCTTCACTAAACTTTCTGGAGATTGTTGCATGAAAAATTGGGGAAAGGTAGCTATCACATTTGACTGACGACACAACCTTGCAAGATTTTCTTGGAAAAAGCTAGTAGGAGAAAAAAGATTGACAGAGGAAATTTCGAGGGCAACAAAAATGAACGGTCAAAGTTAATGCAATCATCTTGCATCCTAGTTAGAGGAAGAATTAGGGTTTCCAATTTTCTAGGAGGCTTCTTTTGTGGATTCAGGGGTTTGTATGCAGGAGTTTGACAGTGTGTTTTGTAGATATTTTTTTGTTTTCAGAAAGCTTCAGAGAGTTGTGACATGCATTTAATTAAAGTGACATACATTTCAATCAGGAATTTGCATGCAAGATTGGTTTATGGATTCTTTCTAGGTCTTCAAAGAGCTTCACAATGGTGTGACATGCATTTGCATCTGACAACCTTTTTGAGACTTACTATTTTTAGTAAGTTGTGATGGCTACCTAGTTTGTGCTCAAAATGTGTTTAAAGTCACTTACTATTTTTAGCAGTCTATTATTTATAGTAAGTTTTATTTTTCACAGTGCTATTTTTAGCAACAGCTCTACGACTCAATGCGGTGTCTATTTCTAGCAAGATAGTATTGGCAGTTTGATCTCCAACATTTTTGGAAACTGTCCCTCTTGCTTTTGGTATGGCTGTTGGAGGGGTTTGAGGTTATTTCTTGGGTTGAGCAACTTCATGTTTTTATTCTGAAGGCTCAAATTTCTTTGGGTTTTGTTTGGTTAGCTAAAGTGTGTTTCCTTTTCCTCACTCTGTTATGCCAAAAGAGGATATGTTGGTCTAGCTTTCTAAAGTCTTTGTGCTCTCTTTGGATCTACAAGTGGGGTCTTCTATGAAGGTGGATATTGCTCCCATTGAGGCAGAGCCCTCTTCTATCTAGGTGGAGATGCTTGTTGTAGATTCGGTGGAGTTTCTTGTCAGCTTGTTCCTATCAAGGTGGAGCTTGTTAGGGTAGTTGTATGAAGGATTTGGAGGATGGGGCTCTCATCTCTTCTTCTCTTTTAGAGGGGAGCTCCCTCCTATTGAGGTGGAGGTGGGATTGGCTCTGGTGGGGTGCTACTACATGAAGATGGATGTGCTTCAGTGTTATGGTGTGCTCTCCAACTCCCCTATTGAGGTGGGGTTGTTGGATTTGCTAGTGTTTTTGGTTTTGGGTTTGGGGTTGATGGTGTTCTCAACCATTAAGTTGTCATGTTCTCCAGGCTCAGTGATGTTTCTCTTGAGCAGATGGGTTGTTGATTCCTGGTTGATGTAGGTGGGTTCTATGTTTACTTATGCTTTCTAGGTCCTGGTTAAAATCTTACTGTTTAGGGATCTAGTCCCTCTGTTGTTCTCTTTTGTAGCATATGTAGTCATGCCTTCTTGTTAATTGCTACTGTTGTTTTGCTGTTGTTTTGCATGACTAATTTAATGAGTTATTTGCATTTTATAAAGTTTATTGGCTTAAGTCTATTCAGACATCTAAAGTAGCAATATATTTAATTTTTATAAAGTTTAAATTGCTAGGGAATGTTGGGCGGCCCAAGTCAAGTCAAATGAAATTTAAATGAATATAATATTCCCTTCTTCTTGGGCATCCCTTTTGGAGGGAAAAAAGGCAATTCAAAACTTAAAGTCACCCTAATTCCCTCTCACTCAATATAAAACATCATTTTTGGCTCTCTTTTGGACATCTTCATTTGGAAACACAATAGAATATTGTTTGGTTTCTTCCAGATTGCTTGGGCTATGAACTGAGGACAAAAACCCTCATTGCTTGGGCTGATTTTGGTGGTTAAATATCCACCCTAGTAAGATTGTGAGTGATTCCACAACATGGATCATATAGAGCTTAATAGAGTTCAATTTTCAGGGAGATTTGGTGATTGGAAATAAAGATTTTTCCAATTATTTTGAAGAGTTTTTTGGTGTGGATTGTTTAGCTTTCAATTTGGTGTGATTTTATGAAGGTTTTTGTGTGTTTCAAATCATTTTCTAGGCAATAATTTTTTGGACCTGAACCCACGTTTTTGCTCATAGCTTCATGATGGCTTGATGAAACGAAATGGGTATTGATTCATTGGATAACCTTTCTCATGGTGATTCTATAAAGTGATAATTTGCATTTTTTGGTGAAATATTGGACTTTCTAGAGTACATCGAACTTCTTAGTGGGATGCCCTTATCTACCAAACAATGAGGAGAATGTGGTGCATCAAATTTCTAATGACATGGTAAATGGAACCTCATGTGCTGTAACGACTGATCAACACTAGCTATTTGATCAGCTGTGCAAAGAGAACTTGAGCATATTCAAGAATTAGTTGTTGGACATTCTTAATGGGTTCAACTATGAGACTATGAATATGGTAAAGAAACAACTTCAAGGTTCTTCAAACACTGCAAGAACCACTAGTGGAATTCATTTCTCAATGATTAAAGGATATTCTTCTACATGGGAGATGCCAACACTAAGCGACACAAAAGTTTCAAAATGCTTCATCAAAAGTGGCAAACACAACATCTTATTGAGATGGAAGTTTCTTCCAAACATTTAGCATCATTACAAGAAGAGTACCAAGTATGCATGGCAAAGCTTTGCCATAAGTAGATTTTTTGCATTGCTATGTTAGAATGTTGTAGTATCAGATTGTAGCTAACCTTATTTAGATTGAATAGTTGGTAACTTGGTAGCTCGTACTTGTGGATTTCTGTAACTTATGACAAAACTCTTGTTTTTATTATTATGCTTTCAAAATTTACCATTATTGCAAGAAGAGTACCAAGTACACTTGGCAAAGCTTCACCATAAGTAGATTTTTTGCATTGCTATGTTAGAATGTTGTAGTATTAGATTGCAGTTGACCTTATTTAGATTGAATGGTTGATAACTTGGTAGCTCATACTTGTGGATTTTTTTTAACTTATGATAAAATGATTGTTTTTATTATTATTCTTCCAAACACTTAGCATTATTGCAAGAAGAGTGCCAACTACGCTTGGAAAAGCTTCACCATAAGTAGATTTCTTGCATTGCTATGTTAAAACATTATAGTATCATATCGCAACTGACCTTATTTAGATTGAATGGTCAATAACTTAGTCCTTGGTAGCTCATACTTGTGGAAAAGATGGAGTGAAGCTAATAATAAGATAAAAAATTTATCCTAATGTTAAGTAGATAAGCATTATTCTGATGTGAAACATAAGACAATATTTTTAAATAAAAATAAATATATACTTCTTTTTCCATACCCGAGGAACCATATTTCCCTTCACTACTTAAATTTTCGGTGATCACTGCACAAAAAATTGGGTAAAGGTAGCTGTCACATTTGACTGATGGCATAAGCTTGCAAGATTTTCTCAGAAAAAGCTAGTAGCAAAAAAAGGATTGATGGAGGAAATTTCTAGGGCAACAATAATGAATGGTCAAAGTTAATGAAATCATCTTGCATCCTAGTCAGAGGTAACATTAGGGTTTCCTATTTCTAGGAGGCTTCTTTTATGGATTTAGGGGTTTGCATGCAGGAGTTTTGGTAGTTTGTTTTCTGGATCTTTTTGGGTTTTTAGAAAGTTTCAGAGATGTGACATGCATTTCAATCAAGAGTTTGCATGTAGGATTGGTTTCTGGATTCTTTCTGGGTTTTCAGAGATCTTTGCAATGGTGTGACATGCATCTGCATCTAACAACCTTTTTCAAACTTACTATTTTTAGTAAGTTGCGATGATTACCTGGTTTGTGCTCAAAATGTGTTTGAATTCATTTAATATTTTTAGTAGTATGCTATTTATAGTAAGTTCTATTTTTGGCAGTGCTATTTTTAGTAGCAGCTCTGCAACTCAGTGCAGTGTCCATTTCTGGAAAGGTAGTATTGGCAGTTTGATCTCCAACACTCTTGGAGCTTGCTTTGGTAGGTCATGGCTTAAGTTATTTTCAAATATGGATGCCTTAGTTGGAAATTTTTAAGTTAAATATTTATTGAGGCTAAATGGGACATCACTTTTGGAGAGATAAGTGATCTTTATAAATATTATTACTTAAGTCATTTTGGACGCCTAACTTCATAAGTTATTTGCATTTTAGAAATTTTATTGGCTTAAGTCTATTTGGACATCCAAAGTAGAAATATATTTTATTTTTATAAAGTTTAAATTGCTAAGGCATGTTGGGTGCACCAAGTCAAGTCAAATGCAATTTAAATGAATATAATATTCCCTTCTTCTTGGGCATCCCTTTTGGAGGGAAAAAAAGGAAATTCAAAAATTAAAGTCGCCATAATTCCCTCTCACTCAATATAAAACATCATTTTGGCTCTCTTTTGGACATCTTCACTTTGGAAACATAACAAAATGCTGTTGAATTTCTTCCAAATTGCTTGGGATGTGAATTGAGGATGGAAACCCTCATCTCTTTGGCTGATTTTGGTGGTTAAATATCCTCCCTAGTCAGATTGTGAGTGATTCCGCATTAGGGATCATATAGAGCTTAACAGAGTTTAGTTTTTAGGGAGATTTGGTGATTGAAAATAAAGATTTTTCCAGTTCTTTTGAAGAGTTTTTTGATGTGGATTATTTAGCTTTCAGTTTGGTGTCATTTTATGAAGGTTTTGGTGTGTTTCAAATCATTTTTGAGGCAATACTTTTTGAACCGTAGAGTTTTGGCACCCTAGTTCATTTCTAGCACTTCTAGGGTTTTTCACCTAAAAGGAGAAAGTAGGACCAAAAGATCTAGCTAGGTTCACTCAAATTATGTAATGTATGATGTTATTTGAACTAAATGGAATGATCTAAGTGTAGTTATATGAACTAATTGACTAATTATGCATGCAAAACCTAAGATTTATGCAATGTTGAAAAACACAATGATGTTTGCAAACAATGAACTATGAATGAACAAATGCAAAACAAGACAGAAAGAGGTTGAATTAGAGTGCACCTAGGTAGAGATTGGAGAATATGGAATCTTCTGAATGTTGTCTGAAATCATAGAAAATCACCAGTGGGACTCATTCGCCACTGATGGCAAATCAATCCTACTTCTGATGAAAACTGTTGGGAACAGGTTTTTGAGTGTCAAGATCCAGAATCTAATAAAACCTAGATTTCCAGCCTTAAGGTGCGACTCATTCACCACTATTGGTGAATTAGTTCTCTCCCAAAATTATGAGAAATCAGGGGACAATTCTGTAGCACCAGATCTGAGATTGTCTGCTTGTCGGGTTGTCAAAGTCAAATCTATAGAAAACGGACAAAATGTCTTCTCCAAGCTTGAAATAAGATGTTGTTGACTTCTTGTCCACTTTTTAACACCTAAATGCTTATCAAATTTGCATACACAATTCTGCAAACACACATACAAAAGGGGAAAAATGGTTAAGGGTTAGGCTATAGGGATTTGCCTTGGTCAAATCCCACTTTGGTAATCAAACCCTTAATGAAATAATGAAATGAAGGAGAATGATAAACAAATAACATGCAAATGCTATCAACTTACCAAACCCTTATTGAAGAAAATTTGAAGATATGTCAATGGTTGCTCTTGAATGCTTGATTGATGCTTGATTATAGGATGCAAAGTGCTCAAATGCTAGTTGAATGCTTGAATGAGTTAGAAGATTGTAGGAGATGTAAAATGAGGAGAAAAACACTTATTTATACATTCTTATGCCTTAGTAACCCATTAATACCTCATCATAGGCCGACATCAAGTAATTTTGAATAAAAACCCAAAAGGAAATTTGAAATATTTTGAATTTAGAGCCAAGAGGGACTCATTCGCCACCCATGGAAAATGGGTCCCACCTTAGGCTTGAAAGTGGGTGTCGGGAATTAAATCACATTTAATATTATTTATCGGGTTTACATTCAAAAATACACTTAATTAAGCCTTATAAGGGCATAAAGGGGTCAAATAAAGCATAAGAAAGGTGTAAATAGTGAAATTATGCCTAGAAAAGTGTGAAATCTTGTTACAAGACTTTACAAAACTTCAAAATAGGACTTGATTAGTGATGAAAAGGTTATTATTAGGTGAATTGTAATGAATAGAGTCTACAAAAGTGTAGAAATGTTTTACAACACTTCACAACACCTTCACAAGATGTCATAATTTGAATTTTAAGGACTTAATGTGAATGTTCAAGCCACATTACATCAATAAATAAGAGGAAAAATAGACCAAACATCATGAAGAAAGGCCTAAAAGACCATGAAAATGAAAAGGGGCCATTTTTCTATGGTGCACTTTTTTGGACCTGAACCCATGTTTTTGCTAATAGATCGGTGATGGATTGATGAAACAAAACATTTGGGTATTGATTCATTAGATACCTTTCTCATGGAAATTCTATCAAATCTTATTTTCATTTTTTGGTGAAAGATTGGATTTTCTAGAGTAGATCGAACTTCTTAGTGGGATGCCCTTATCTACCAAACAATGAGGAGAATGTGGTGCATCATATTTCTAATGACATGGTAAATGGAACCTCATGTGTTTTAACACTGAGCGACACAAAAGTTGAAATGCTTGATCAAAAGTGGCGAACACAGTAGCTTATTGAGATGGAAGGTGCTTCCAAAAATTTAGCATTATTGGAAGAAGAGTACCAAGTATGCTTGGCAAAGCTTCACCATAAGTAGATTTTTTGCATTGCTATGTTAGAATGTTGTAGTATCATATTGAAGATGACCTTATTTAGATTGAATGGTTGGTAACTTGGTAGCTCATACTTGTGGATTTCTATAACTTATGATAAAAATCTTGTTTTTATTATTATGATTCCAAGAATTTAGCATTATTGCAAGAAGAGTACCAATGCAAATACCCAATTAATTCTAACTAAAAACACCACTATTTTTTTTTGAGTTCAAGTACTCCTTCACAAGTATACTCAGGAACTTCTATCCATACAGGATAGGTATATCATCTATTCATACGAAACAAGAATTCACTTCATCTATTCATATGGAATAGGAATACATCTATTCATATAATCAGAATAGGCATCTTCCTAAATGAGGCAGGCATCTATCATACTATAGGTATGTACTTTGGCCAAAGTCTTGGACTCATTGGGATCATCCGGATCTTGAGTTGCTTCCCTGATGACCACACTTTCTATTAAAAGTGCACCGAGGTCGTTGTCCTCAGGGGTATGTAAATTGCAATTCTAAGCTTGAAATCCGCCTCATAATTTGGCCTAAGGGCCTCGGGGAATCAAGCGATCTATGTGGGATTCTTCTGAGTATAGTTGTATATATTTTATTTGATTATCTCTTATAACTATTTTTGTGATAGATCTCTAACCCTAAACCTCATTCCCGAATGCCTGAGTACTGGGAGCATCCTTCGTTTCCCATACTGCCTACATACCCTGCTTCCAAACAAGATCAAGGCGTAAAATATGTAGTTCTGTTTTCTAGACTATGTTTATGTAAACTATTATAAAGTAGGTACGCAACCCTTTCTAGGATTTTTATTTCCCCTAGACAATTCCTCTGCGGTTGCTACCCATGGAGGTAAGCATTAATAAATGATCATCTTGACCATTGGTTGTTTACCTAATAAAAATCATCTAAGCCTACTCCCTAATGAAGTTTGTCTCCCTTGACCAGTTTAAATGATTTCCTAATAAATTATCCACATGATTATATCTTCGAGTTAGAATTACATTTGCACCATAGAAAATTCCTAAGTTTCGGTTTTCTAGGTTGTCACTAGTGGATTTGATTCATTTTCATTTTATCTTTTTAGATTATCAATCCAAAGGGGATTTCCCTCCCTTTAGATTTTAATCAACCCATGTTCCTTATTTCTCCCCGATGATTTATAGGGACAATGCCACAAACGCCGTTATTGCAGCTATGTTAGTCGAGAGGTGCAATAGCTCAAGCACGACGGAATTACCCATAAACGTGAGCCAAAGGAACTGTGAATACCAAACACTGCTAGTTTGTTTTCCTTTCTTTGATTAGGTTTCCAACATAATTAAACTTTCATAAGAAAGGAGCCCATAAGAAGAATTTTTTTTTATAAAGTATGAGAATTTTTGGCAACATTTAAAGAATAACATTTGCCCAAGATAATTTAGTAAATCGTCAAGCATTGTTCAATAATTTACAATATGTTTTTAAAGAACCATTCCATCATAACCATTGAATAAAGAAGATAAATAGACAATAACCATTCATAGAAAATATTACCATACGACACAATAAAATGAGATTTCTAAAATTTGCTACATGCCAATATCTATTGCCAAAACACAAGAAGAGTTATTTTTGACAATTCTACAATTTATGATCTTTGAGCACTCTTATTCTAACATATTTCGAAGGGAAAGGAAAGTATTGCTTGGGGAAAAGTTGTCAAGATTTTCTAAACTAATTCTTCCAAGTTTGCGACCGTGAACATACATTTCGTAAATTTTTCTAAGAACATGACTTAAGCAATCTTTCTTTAAGACAAGTTTTGAGAAAACTTAATAATCTAGGTTTTATTGGGAATTCATATAGAACTTTTAAACTATCCCAAGTCTAGGAGTGTATCAATATTAAGAACCTTATGTACAAATAGAATTTCCAAAATGCATGTTGCATGTCTAAGATATTCATTCATATTGAAATAATCATTGTTTTCAATCAAGACTATATTTTGTAATCTATTTCCATTATGTTTATAAATATTGCATTAATATTCTTACAAGACAAGTAGGAGTAAACTTGTTACAAGTAATTACAACCAATGGGCCTCATGGTATGAGAATCAAAATCTATAATAAAAATGGTAGTATCTTATTTATTCACTAGGAAAAATGATTCTATACAAGTTTAATGAAATTTCCTAGACTGACTATATACTGAACTAGATTTTAATCAAATCTTTAATATGATTAGAGGAATTTTATAGAACTTCTAATATTCATTTCCTTGAATTCATTTCGATAATCATAGTGTTATTAGTTTTATGTAGATGATTATATATGAATATTTGTCCTAAAACTCAATATTGTACTTTGGATAAGGATTAAAATTATGTTAATTTATTTATGGCTAAAATAATCATTCTTTAATGAAGTTTTAAAAAAAACACTTTGAAGGTTAAAATTTCCTACTTTACTAAGAGCAAGAATAGGATAATACATAGTGAATAATAAATGCTAATCTATATTAGAAAAATACATTTTTGAGTAATATGCTTTCTTTTAAATTTTTTCCCAAAATATTCATGGAGCTCAACACAATATTTGTAGCTTTTCCAAATAATTTATAAATATGTTGCTGCTAATTTCTAGTATGCATTTATTAAGGGAAAATGGTGCCAAAGTTAAGAGGACTGTTCATATTTTAAAATCAGCATAAAACCATTAAGAGGATTATCTGCATTATACTAAATTTATGCACTTTTTCGTACTGATTAAGGTGCCAAAGTTGAACAGCTATTAGTTTATCCAAACATAAGCAAAGTGTGAAGCTAAAAGGGTTGTGCCATGAAAAATTGAGGGGCACCAAGTTTTCTTAAGGCTGCAGATTTCATAGAACAAATCACTCTATTTTGTTTTCAATCATTTGAACAAGGGAAGTAAGATCTATTTTATGTTTCCCAAAGTTTTGATCTGGATTGAAACCAATGCTTTAATCAAATCAAACTTACTATAGACCCCTCCACAAAATTGCAGTTACTATATTATGAATTCAAGCATCCATGTAAATGATTCTGAAACAATTTGAAGAGTTCCAACATTAAGATATGACTGCAAGAATTAACAATTTTTTTTTTTAAGTCTGATTTTTTATTAACCACGAGATTTCATAAGGAAAATGTATATGTAATGATTTGAAATATATCTTAGGTTCCATATACTAGATTTGACTGTAATTATTTAGGCAATCACAACTTCATTCTAAATTGAATCTATGGAACTACTGTGGATCGCTATTATTCTGTGGATTCAAAATCATTATTTGGCTAGCACAAAGATCCTTTTCCCAGCTGTGAGACTATGTTACTATGAATCTATTATATCTAACTCCCACTTTATGAAATGCTCACTTAAATGAAGAAAACAGTAGGCACTATGAAAACCTACCTGTAGCACTGATTCCAGGAAGAGATCCACGGTGAGCAATATGCTCAGGTCGACACTTCTCCCTCCTAAACACCCCTCTGGAGTTTCTTACAAAATGTAGAACTAGAGTACTCTGAAACGCAGGCCCATCTATTTTTTTTATAGATAGGAATGCATTAAATTCATTTCCACTGTCGCTTGTGAATTAGCTCTACACAATTTATTGAGAGTAGTTGAAAATATAAGCCATGTGAATAATATGGATGTATTGAGGTGATTGAATTTGGCGTTGGGCGGCTGGAGTTGGTGTGCCCAAGCTTGGTCGACAGTTTGTGCACGTTGGGTTTTAATGTAATGTTTATCCTTTGACTTCGAAACTTCTAACCTTTAAGTTTGATAGGTTTCAATTTAATGATAAGTGATTCACAATCTAATTGAAAAGACTTGGGAGACGTGAGAGAAAGTGTCTCAGTACTTTCTCAGTTTTATGAGCATCTAATTCGTGTACTTGCCTAAATATCACTACTTTTGAATAGGTAACCATTTACTTCTTGTATTGTGACGAAATCGATCATTGGGTTATTGTTATTTTGATTTGATTCCCAAATTGGTGATATTAGTTTACTAAAATTTAAATTTGACATGCATGAATAAGAGAGAAGCTTCAAATAGTAGCAGTAATTAGAATGATAAGGGAGGTCATGACAACCAAGTATGCTTGGAAAAGCTTTGCCATAAGTAGAGTTTTTGCATTACTATGTCTGAATGTTGTAGTATCAGATTGCAGTTGACCTGATTTAGATTGAATGGTTTGTAACTTGGTAGCTCATACTTGTGGATTTCTATAACTTATGATAAAACGCTTGTTTTTATTATTATGCTTCCAAACATTTAGCATTATTGCAAGAAGAGTACCGACTACGCTTGGAAAAGCTTCACCATAAGTAGATTTCTTACATTTCTATGTCAGAACATTGTAGTAGCAGATTTCAATTGACCTTATTTAGATTGAATGGTTGGTAACTTGGTACTTAGTAGCTCATACTTGTGGAAAAGATGGAGTGAATCTAAAAAAAATAAAAAAAGTTTATCCTAATGTTAAGCAGTTAAGCGTTATTCTGATGTGAAATAAAAGACAATATTTTAAATAAAAATAAATATATACTTCATTTTCCATGCCTGAGGAACCATATTTTGCTTCACTGCTTAACTTTCTGGTGATTGCTGCACGGAAAAATCGGGAAAGGTAGCTATCACATTTGACTGACGACACATCCTTTCAAGATTTTCTTGGAAAAAGCTAGTAGTAGAAAAATGATTGAGAAAGGAAATCTTGATGGCAACAAAAATGAACGGTCAAAGTTAATGCAATCATCTTGTATCCTAGTCAGAGGAAACATTAGGGTTTCCTATTTTCTAGGAGGCTTCTTTTGTGGATTCAAGGGTTTGCATGTAGGAGTTTTGGTAGTGTGTTTTCTAGATCTTTCTGGGTTTTCAGAAAGCTTTGAAGAGATGTGACATGCATTTAATGAAAGTGACATGCATTTAATGAAAGTGACATGCATTTAATGAATGTGACATGCATTTCAATTAGGAGTTTGCATGTAGGATGGTTTCTAGATTCTTTCTGGGTTTTCAGAGAGCTCCGTAATGGTGTGACATGCATTTGCATATGAAAAGCTTTTCTAGACTTACTATTTTTAGTAAGTTGCGATGGTTGCTCAGTTATTTCTCAAAATGTGTTTAAAGTCACTTACTATTTTTAGCAGTATGCTATTTATAGTACTTGTTCTATTTTTGGCAGTGCTATTCTTAACAGTAGCTCTATGGCTCAGTGCAGTGTCGAGTTCTGGCAAGGTAGTATTGGCAGTTTGATCTCCAACATTTCTGGATTCTATTTTGGTAGGTCATGGCTTAAGTGATTTTCAAATATGGATGCCTTAGTTGGAAATTTAAGTTAAATATTTACTGAGGCTAAATGGGTCATCACTTTTGGAGAGATAAGTGATCTTTATAAAGTTTATTACTTAAGTCATTTTGGATGCCTAACTTAATGAGTTATTTTCATTTTATAAAGTTTATTGGCTTAAGTCTATTTGGATGTCCAAAGTAGAAATATATTTGATTTTTATAAAGTTTAAATTGCTAAGGCATGTTGGGCACACCAAGTCAAGTCAAATGCAATTTAAATAAATATAATATTCCCTTCTTCTTGGGTGTCCCTTTTGGAGGGAAAAAAAATTCAATTCAAAACATAAAGTCACACTAATTCCCTCTCACTCAATATAAAAAATCATTTTGGTTCTCTTTTGGACATCCTCATTTTGGCAACATAATAGAATGTTGCTTGATTTCTTCTAGATTGCTTGGGCTATGAACTGAGGATGGAAACCCTCATTGCTTGGGCTACGAACTGAGGATGGAAACCCTCGTTGCTTGGGCTCATTTTGGTGGTAAAATATTTACCCTCGTCGAATTGTGAGTGATTCCGTAGTAGGGATCATATAGAGCTTAACAAAGTTCAATTTTTAGGAAGATTTGATGATCGAAAATGAAGATTTTTCAAGTTCTTTTGAAGAGTGTTTTGGTGTTAATTGTTTAGCTTTCAGTTTAGTGTGATTTTATGAAGGTTTTGGTGTGTTTCAAATCATTTTCTAGGAAATAATTTTCTAGACTTGAACCCATGTTTTTGCTAATAGCTTAGGGATGGCTTGATGAAACGAAATGGGTATTGATTCATTAGATGATCTCATGGTGATTGTATCAAGTGCTAATTTGCATTTTTTGGTGAAAGATTATATTTTCTAGAGCAGATCAAACTTCTAGTGGGACTCTCTTATCTACCAAACAATGAGGATAATGTGGTGCATCATGTTTCTAATTGCATGGTAAATGGAACCTCATGCACTGTAATGACTAATTAACACCAACTATTTGATCAGTTGTGCAAAGAGAACTTGAGCATATTCAAGAGTCAGTTGATGTACATTCTTGATCGGTTCAAGTATGAGATTGTGAATATGGTAAAGAAAGAACTTCAAGGTTCTTCAAACATTGTGAGAACCACTGGCATTGATTTCTCAATGATTAAAGGATTTTCTTCTGCAAGGGAGCTACCAACACTGAGCAGCAAAAAAGTTGAAATCCTTGATCAAAAGTGGCAAACACAACTTGACTTATTGAGATGGAAGTTGCTTCCAAACATTTAGCATTTTTGCAAGAAGAGTACTTACCAAGTACGCTTGGAAAATATTTTCCATAAGTAGATTTTTTGCAATGCTATGTCAAAATGTTGTAGTATCAGATTTTAACTGACCTTATTTAGATTGAATGGTTGGTAACATGGTAGCTCGTACTTTTGGATTTCTATAACTTATGATAAAATGCTTTTTTTTATTGTTATGCTTCTGAACATTTAGCATTAATGCAAGAAGAGTACCAAGTATGCTTTGCAAAGCTTCGCCATAAGTAGATTTTTTGCATTGCTATATTAGAATGTTGTAGTACGAAATTGTAGTTGATCTTATTTAGATTGAATAGTTGGTAACTTGGCAGCTCGTACTAGTGGATTTTTATAAATTATGATAATTTTTTTTATTATTATTATGCTTCCAAATATTTAGCATTATTGCAATAAAAGTACCAAGTACACTTGGAAAAGCTTCGCCATAAGTAGATTTTTTGCATTGCTATGTCAGAATGTTGTACTATCAGATTGTAGCTGACCTTATTTAGATTGAATGGTTGGTAACTTGGTAGCTCATACTTGTGGATTTCTGTAACTTATGATAAAAGGCTTGTTTTTATTATTATGCTTCCAAAAATTTAGCATTATTGCAAGAAGATTACCAACTATGCTCGACAAAGCTTCTCCATAAGTAGATTTCTTGCATTGCTATGTTAGAACATTGTAGTATCAGATTGCAATTGGCCTTATTTAGATTGGATGGTTAGTAACTTGGTACTTAGTAGCTCATACTTGTGGAAAAAATGGAGGGAAGCTACTAATAAGATAAAAAAAATTCCTATTGTTAAGCAATTAAGCATTATTATGATGTGAAATAGAAGACTATTTTAAATAAAAGTAAATAGATACTTCTTTTTCCATGTCCGAGGAACCACATTTCCGTTCATTTCATAACTTTCTGATGATCGTTGCATAGAAAACTGGGGAAAGGTAGTTGTCACATTTGATTGATGACACAAGCTTGCAAGATTTTCTTGGAAAAAGCTAGTAGCAGAATAAAGATTTATGGAGGAAATTTTGAGGGCAACAAAAATGAACGGTCAAAGTTAATGCAATAATCTTGCATCCTAGTCAAAGGTAGAATTAGGGTTTCCTATTTTCTAGGAGGCTTCTTTTGTGGATTCAAGTGTTTGCATGCAAGAGTTTTGGTAGTGTGTTTTTTGGATCTTTGTAGGTTTTTTAAAAGCTTTAGAGAGATGTGACATGCATTTACTAAAAGTGATATGCATTTCAATCAGGAGTTTGCATGCAGGATTGGTTTTTGGATTCTTTTTGGGTTTTCAGTCATCTTCACAATGGTGTGACATGCATATGCATCTAACAACCTTTTTTGGACTTACTATTTTTAGTAAGTTGCGACGGCTTCCCGGTATCTGCTCAAAATGCATTTGAAGTCACTTACTATTTGTAGTGGTATGCTATTTATAGAAAGTTCTATTTTTAGCAACAACTTTGTGGCTCATTGCAGTGTCTATTTCTGGCGAGGTAGTATTGGCAGTTTGATCTCCAACATTCTTGGAGCCTTTTTTGGCAGGTCATGGCTTAAGTGATTTTCAAATATGAACACCTTAGTTGGAAATTTTTAAGTTAAATATTTACTAAGGCTAAATGGGACATCACTTTTGGAGAGATAAGTGATCTTTATAAAGTTTATTACTTAAGTCATTTTGGACGCCTAACTTAATGAGTTATTTGCATTTTATAAATTTTATTGGCTTAACTCTATTTGGATGTCCAAAGTAGAAATATATCTTATTTTTATAAAGTTTAAATTACTAAGGCATGTTGGGCGCCCCAAGTCAAGTGAAATGCAATTTAAATGAATATAATATCCCCTTCTTCTTGTGCACCCCTTCTGGAGGGAAAAAAATAAAATTCAAAGCTTAAAGTCATCCTAATTCCCTCACTCAATATAAAGCATCATTTTGGCTCTCTTTTGGACATCTTCACTTTGGTGATATAACAGAATGCTACTGGATTTCTTCCAGATTGCTTGGGCTATGAACTAAGGATGGACACCCTCATTGCTTGGGCTGATTTCGATGGTGAAATATCCACCCTAGTCAGATTGTGAGAAATTCCGTAGCAGGGATCATATAAAGCTTAATAGAGCTTAGTTTTTAGGGAGATTTAGTGATTGAAAATGAAAAAATTTCCATTTCTTTTGAAGAGTTTTTTGGTGTGGATTGTTTAGCTTTCAGTTTGGTGTGATTTTATGAATGTTTTGGTGTGTTTTAAATCAATTTATGGGCAATACCTTTTTGGACCTGAACCCACGTTTTTACTCATAGCTTCGTGGTGGCTTCATGAAATGAAATGGGTATTGATTAATTGGATGACCTTTCTCATGGCGATTCTATCAAGTGCTAATTTGCATTTTTCGGTGAAAATTTGGATTTTCTAGAGCATATCAAACTTCTTAGTGGGACGCCCTTATCTACCAAACAATAAGGAGAATGGGGTGCATAATGTTTCTAATGACATGTTAAATGGAACCTCATGTGCTATAACAACAAATCAACATCAATTGTTTGTTCAGCCGTGCAAAGAGAACTTGAGCATATTCAAGAATTAGTTGCTGAACATTCTTGATGGGTTCAATTATGAGTTTGTGAATAAGGTAAAGAAATAAATTCAAGGTTCTTCAAACAATGCGAGAATCACTAGCATTGATTTCTCAATGATTAAAGGATTTTATTCTACAAGGGAGTTGCCAACACTAAGCGACATAGAGGTTGAAATGCTTGATCAAAAGTGGCAAACACAACAGGAAGCTGCTTGCAAAAAATTAACATTATTGCAAGAAGAGTACCTAGTACACTTGGAAAAGATTCACCATATGTAGATTTTTTTGCATTGTTATGTTAGAATGTTGTAGTATCAGATTGCAACTGAACTTATTTAGATTGAATGGTTGGTAAATTGGTAGCTCGTACTTGTGGATTTCTCTAACTTATGATAAAACACTTGTTTTTATTATTATGCTTCCAAATATTTAGCATTATTGCAAGAAGAGTACCAAGTACGCTTGGAAAAGCTTGGCCATAAGTAGATTTTTTGCATTGATATGTTAGAATGTTGTAGTATCAAATTACATCTAACCTTATTTAGATTGAATGGCTGGTAACTTGGTAGCTCGTACTTGTGGATTTCTGTAACTTATGGCTAAAGGTTTGTTTTTATGTTATGCTTCCAAACATTTAGCATTATTGCAAAAAGAGTATCGACTATGCTTGGAAAATCTTTGCCATAAGTAGATTTCTTGCATTGCTATGTCAGAACATTGTAGTATCAAATTGCAACTGACCTTATTTAGATTGAATGGTTGGTATCTTGGTACTTGGTAGCTCATACTTGTGGGAAAGATAGAGTGAAGCTAATAATAAGATAAAAAAATTATCCTAATGTTAAGCAGATAAGCATTATTCCGACGTGAAACAAAAAACAATATTTTAAATAAAAATAAATATATACTTCTTTTTCCATGCCCGAGGAAGTATATTTACCTTCATTGCTTAAATTTCTAGTGATTGTTGCATGAAAAATTGGGGAAAGGTAGCTGTCACATTTGACTTTAATGGCACAAGCTTGCAAGATTTTCTAGAAAAAAGCTAGCATCAGAAAAAAGATTGATGGAGGAAATTTCGAGGGAAACAAAAATGAACGGTTAAAGTTAATGCAATCATCTTGCATCCTAGTAAGAAGTAGAATTAGGGTTTCCTATTTTCTAGGAGGCTTCTTTTGTGGATTCAGGGGTTTGCATGGAGTAGTTTATGTAGTGTGTTTTTTGGATCGTTTTGGGTTTTTAGAAAGCTTTAGAGAGATGTGACATGCATTTAATAAAAGTGACATGCATTTCAATCAAGAATTTGCATGCAGGATTGGTTTCTGGATTCTTTCCGGGTTTTCAGAGAGCTTCACAATGGTGTGAAATGCATCTGCATCTGACAACTTGTTTCAGACTTACTATTTTTAGTAAGTTGTGACGACTGCCCGATTTGTACTCAAAATGTGTTTGATGTCACTTACTATTTTTAGTAGTATGCTATTTATAGTAAATTCTATTTTTGGTAGTGCTATTTTTAGCAACAGCTTTGCAGCTCAATGCAGTGTCTATTTCTAGCAAGTTAGTATTGGTAGTTTGGTATCCATCACTCTTGGAGCCTATTTTGGTAGGTCATGACTTAAGTGATTTTCAAATATGGACGCCTTAGTTGGAAATTTTTAAGTTAAATATTTACTAAGGCTAAATGAGATGTCACTTTTGGATAGATAAGTGATCTTTATAAATTTTATTACTTAAGTCATTTTGGACGCCTAATTTAATGAGTTATTTGCATTTTATAAAATTTATTGGCTTAAGTCTATTTGGATGCAATTAAATGAATATAATATTCCCTTCTTCTTGGGCATCACTTTTGGAGGGAAAAAAAAGGAAATTCAAAACTTAAAGTCGCCCTAATTCCCTCTCACTCAATATAAAACATCATTTTGGCTCTCTTTTGGACATCTTCACTTTGGCAACATAATATAATGCTGCTGGATTTCTTCTAGATTTCTTGGGATGTGAAATGAGGATGGAATCCCTCATCGCTTGGGCTGATTTCAGTGGTGAAATATCCACCCTAGTCAGGTTGTGAGGGATTCTATAGTAGGTATCATATAGAACTTAATAGAGTTCAATTTTTAGGGAGATTTGGTGATTGAAAATGAAGATTTTTCTAGTTCTTTTGAAGAATTTTTTGGTGTGGATTGTTTATTTTCAGTTTGGAGTGATTTTATGAAGGTTTTGGTATGTTTCAAATCATTTTCTGGGCAATACTTTTTTGTACCTGAACCCACGTTTTTTCTCACAGCTTCGTGATGGCTTGATGAAACAAAATGAGTATTGATTCACTGGATGACCTTTCTCATGGCAATTCTATCAAGTGCTAATTTGCATTTTTTAGTGAAAGATTGGATTTTGTAGAGCAGATTGAACTTCTTAGTGGGATGATGTTATCTACCAAAAAATGAGGAGAATGTGGTGCATCATGTTTCTAATGACATGGTAAATGGAACCTCATGCGCTGTAATGGTCGATCAACACCAGTTGTTTGATCAGTTGTGCAAAGATAATTTGAGCATATTCAAGAGTCAATTGCTGAACATTCTTGATGGGTTCAAGTATGAGATTGTAAATGTGGTAAAGATAGAACTTCAAGGTTCTTCAAACACTGCGAGAACAACTGGCATTGATTTCTCAATGATTAAAGGATTTTCTTATGCAAGGGAGTTTCCAACACTTAGCGACACAAAAGTTGAAATGATTGATCAGAAGTGGAAAACACAATAGCCTATTGAGATGGAAGCTGCTTCCAAACATTTATCATTATTGTAAGAAGAGTACCAAGTACGCTTGGAAAAGCTTCACAATAAGTAGATTTTTTGCATTGATATGTTAGAATGTTGTAGTATTAGATTGCAACTAGCCTTATTTAGATTGAATGGTTGGTAACTTGGTAGTTCGTACTTTTGGATTTCTGTAACATGATAAAACACTTATTTTTATTATTATGCTTCCAAAAATTTAACATTTTTGCAAGAAGAGTACCAAGTACACTTGGCAAAGCTTCACCATAAGTAGGATTTTTGCATTGCTACATGTCAAAATGTTGTAGTATCATATTGTAGCTGGCCTTATTTAGATTGAATGGTTTGTAACTTGGTAGCTCGTACTTGTGGATTTATGTAACCTATGATAAAAGGCTTGGTTTTATTATTATGCTTCCAAACATTTAACATTATTGCAAGAAGAGTACGAACTACGCTTGGAAAAGCTTCCCCATAAGTAGATTTCTTACATTGCTATGTTAGAACATTGTAGTATTAGATTGCTATTGACCTTATTTAGATTGAATGGTTAGTAACTTTGTACTTGGTAGTGTGTTTTTTGGATATTTCTAGGTGTTCAGAAAACTTCAAAGAGATGTGACATGCATTTAATGAAAGTGACATGTGCATTTCAATCAAGAGTTTGCATGTAGGATTGGTTTCTAGATTCTTTTTGAGTTTTTAGAGAGCTTCGTAATGGTGTGACATGCATTTGCATCTAACAACCTTTTTTGGACTTACTATTTTAAGTAAGTTACGAAAACTGCTTAGTTTGTGCTCAAAATGTGTTTGAAGTCACTTACTCTTTTTAGCAGTATGCTATTTATAGTAAGTTCTATTTTTGGTAGTGCTGTTTTTAGCAGCAACTCTACGGCTCAGTGCAGTGTCTATTTATGGCAAGGTAGTATTGGCAGTTTGATCTCCAATATTCTTGGAGCCTGTTTTGGTAGATCATGGCTTAAGTGATTTTCAAATATGGATGCCTTAGTTGGAAATTTTTAAGTTAAATATTTACTGAGGCTAAATGGGACGTCACTTTTGGAGAGATAAGTGATCTTTATGAAGTTTATTACTTAAGTCATTTTGGACACCTAACTTAATGAGTTATTTTCATTTTATAAATTTTCTTGGCTTAAGTCTATTTTGACGTCCAAAGTAGAAATATATTTGATTTTTATAAACTTTAAATTTCTAAGCCATGTTGGGCACCCCAAGTCAAGTCAAATGCAATTTAAAGATTATAATATTCCATTCTTCTTGGGTGTCCCTTTTGGAGGGAAAAAAAGGTAATTCAAAACTTAAAGTCTCCCTAATTCCCTCTCACTCAATATAAAACATCATTTTGGATCTCTTTTGGACATCTTCACTTTGGAAACATAACAAAATGCTGCTGGATTTCTTCTAGATTGCTTGGGCTGCAAAGTGAGGACAAAAACCCTTGTTGCTTGGGCTGATTTCGGTGGAGAAATGTCCACCCTAGTGAGATTGCAAGTGATTTCATAGTAGGGATCATATAGAGCTTAACAAAGTTTAGTTTTTAGGGAGATTTGGTGATTGAAAATGAAGAATTTTCCAGTCCTTTTGAAGAGTTTTTTGGCGTGGACTATTTAGCTTTCAATTTGGTGTGATTTTATGAAGATTTTGGTGTGTTTCAAATCATTTTCTGGGCAATACTTTTCTAGACTTGAACCCACATTTTTTCTCATAGCTCTAAGATGGCTTGATGAAACAAAATGGGTATTGATTCATTGGATGACCTTTCTCATGGCGATTCTATCAAGTGCTAATTTGCAATTTTGGTGAAATATTGGATTTTCTAGAGAAGATCGAACTTCTTAGTGGGATTCCCTTATCTACCAAACAATGAGGAGAATGTGGTGCATCATGTTTCTAATGACATGGTAAATGGAACCTTACGTGCTATAACAAGTGATCAACACTAGCTCTTTGATCAACTGTGCAAAGAGAACTTGAGCATATTCAAGAGTTAGTTGTCAGACATTCTTGATGGGTTCAAGTATGAGATTGTGAATATGGTAAAGAAAGAACTTCAAGGTTCTTCAAACAATACGAGAACCACTGGCATTGATTTCTCAATGATGGAAGCTGCTTCCAAAAATTTAGCATTATTGCAAGAAGAGTACCAAGTACACTTGGAAAAGCTTTGCCATAAGTAGATTTTTGGCAATGCTATGTCAAAATATTGTAGTATCAAATTGCAGCTGACTTTCTTTAGATTTTATGGTTGGTAACTTGATAGCTCGTACTTGTGGATTTATGTAACTTATGATAAAACACTTGTTTTTATTATTATGCTTCCAAAAATTTATCATTATTGCAAGAAGAGTACCAAGTATGCTTGGCAAAGGTTTGCCATAAGTGGATTTTGTTAGAAAACCAAGATCACCTGCATGCAAGATGGATACCTGTCACATGCAAAAGATATGAAGAACCAAAAAGATGTTCTCTGAACCTCAAAGTATAAAATGCATTAAGAGAATCAATTATTACAAAGTGATCAATCCTTATGAAGGAGATCAAGAAACCCTAAAAGGGAAACCCTAAATGAAACCCTAGTGTGCACACTTAATAATTAATAATTAATTAATTCTTAATGTGTCTAAGTTTAGCTTAAGTAATAAAGAGGAATAAGTGACTTAATTAATTAATCAATGTGATGTAATTAATTAAATAATAACTTATTACTCTAACACCCCCCTTAGATGAACTTAGGAAGAAGCTAAAACACTAGAATAAGATGCATGAAAGCAAAGATGGGTCCCGACAACTAGGCCTGATCAGGTACCCATTTACAAATGCAATATGAGGTAGAGAAGGAAAAAACCAGTGGGACAAAACCCCCTACAATGTGATGTCATGCTGCAAAGAAGCACTGGAAGAACTCTGTAGAGTAACACTGGAACCGCAATCTGACAAGCAAGGAAAGATATTTCTGTCTACAACTGAAACCAAAACCGGAATCAAAATAATGTGACAGCAGACCTGATGCCACAGAACACTCAAAAAATCCAAACAGGAACAACCCTGGAATCTATGAAGCAACAAGCAATTATTGAATGATGCATTACTGAAAATGAAGTGCAAAGATGCAAGATGCACTCTCCCAACTGCCAAAACATCCAAGTAATCGCCAAACAACCCATCGGGCCAAATCTGGACTAACTGATAAACCTGAGATAGATACACAAAAAGTGCATGGACATCAACCTAGAGCTCCTTAATACCTTTCCAACGCCGCAAACGAGGCAAAAATCGGAGATCGTGGCAAAAAGTTATGAGCTCGGAAGTCCAAAAAAAACATCTGACTTCAAACAGCAATAAATGCAGTAAAACAGAAAATTACTGTAAAATAAACTGCACCAAATGAAAGTGCTTGGAACCAGCTTTCCGGCAATATCTCGTTTTCCCAATCTTGATACCGTATGCCCAAGTTATGGCCAAAAGAAAAAAACTGCTCTTTTAGAAAAAACTAGGGTTAGGGGGCATAGAGGGCCATACGGCCGATGATGTCATGCTGACATCAACACTTCACAGCAAAAAAATTGACGGCCATCTGGCCGTCGGCGCAAAAAATGGGCCCCCCTGCAAAAATTTTGACGGTCGTCGGAAAGTGTGCCATGCCCGGAATATTCTGTAGGAATTTGAGGAGATTCCTTCGCCGTTTTGGCTACCGTCGTCGGAATCTACAGGGGAATATTCACCGTCGGTTTTGTGAAGGCCCGCTGGAGTAAGGAACGCCGGCTTGAAAGTGTCGCCGGGGAGTGGAGAAGGCTGTCGGGTGATTTGAAAAGGCAGTCGGACGACACAAGTGGCGGCCGGTCTGCAGCCGGCCAGGGGACATGGGCCCGCAGGGCCTGCAAGTTGCAGGTACCCTGCAGGTACCATTATAAATGCGCCCCTTTAAAACAAAAATCCGCTAAAATTTCCCATTTTTTTTTTAAAGCTTTTTAATATTTTAATTTTCTGGAAATTAAAATTAGAAAACCAACATTTTACAGAATCATAAAGAAGCGTACTACGATCAGGTAATGGGAATGACCTTACAAGGTCCTTTATACAAATTTTTTTGCCTCGAAATCAAAACACTCCAAAAATCGGCGATTTAGCCAGTGTTTCTAGGGTTTGGGATGCTACGAGCCTTGATGGCAAGCGTCCGTTTTGAGCCCCATTGTGTCGAAGGAAGTGGCTGCAGGATCTGCGGAAAAGATGCAGCAGAGCCCTTGCGCCCAGAAGCTCCCGCAGGAGAGGCCATATCTTCAGATCACGAACAAGCAGCTGTAGGTCTAGAGCTCTGATACCATGTTAGAAAACCAAGATCACCTGCATGCAAGATGGATACCTGTCACATGCACAAGATATGAAGAACCAAAAAGATGTTCTTTGAACCTCAAAGTGTAAAATGCATTAAGAGAATCGATTATTACAAAGTGATCAATCCTTATGAAGGAGATCAAGAAACCCTAAAAGGGAAACCCTAAATGAAACCCTAGTGTGCACACTTAATAATTAATAATTAATTAATTATTAATGTGCCTAAGTTTAGCTTAAGTAATAAAGATGAATAAGTGACTTAATTAATTAATCAATGTGATGTAATTAATTAAGCATAATAACTTATTACTCTAACAGATTTTTTGCATTGCTATGCTAGAATGTTGTAGTATCAGATTGCATTTGATCTTATTTAGATTGAACGGTTGGTAACTTGGTAGCTCATACTTGTGGATTTAAAATAAATGATAAAAGGCTTGTTTTTATTATTTTTCTTCCAAACATTTAGCATTATTGCAAGAAGAGTACCAAGTATGCTTGACAAAGCTTCACCATAAGTAGATTTTTTGCATTGCTATATCAGAATATTTTAGTATAAGATTGCAGCTAACCTTATTTAGATTGAATGGATTGTAACTTGGTAGCTTGTACTTGTGGATTTCTGTAACTGATGATAAAAAGTCTTGTTTTTATTATTATGCTTCCAAACATTTAGCATTATTGCAATAAGAGTACCAACTATGTTTGGAAAAGCTTTGCCATAAGTAGATTTCTTGCAATGCTACATTGTCAGAACATTGTAGTATTAGATAGCAACTGACCTTATTTAGATTGAATGGTTGGTAACTTGGTACTTGGTAGCTCATACTTGTGGAAAAGATGGAGTGAAGCTAATAATAAGATAAAAAATTTCTCCTAATGTTAAGCAGTTAAGCGTTATTATGATGTGGAACAAAATACAATATTTTAAATAAAAATAAATATATACTTCTTTTTCCATGCCCAAGGAATCATATTTCCCTTCACTACTTAACTTTTTGGTGATCACTGCATGGAAAATTGGGGAAAGGTAGCTGCCACATTTGACTGACAACACAAGCTTGCAAGATTTTCTCAATAAAAGATATAGCAATAGAAAAAAAATTGATGGAGGAAATTTTGAGGGCAATAAAAATGAACGATCAAAGTTAATACAATCATCTTGCATGCTAGTTAGTTGCATAATTAGGGCTTCTTATTTTATCAGAGGATTCTTTTGTGGATTCAATGGTTTGCATGTAGGAGTTTTGGTAGTGTGTTTTTTGGATCTTTCTAGGTTTTCAGAAAGCTTCGGAGAGATGTGACATGCATTTAATGAAAGTGACATCCATTTCAATCAAGAGTTTGCATGCAGGATTGGTTTCTCAATTCTTTCTAGGTTTTCAAAGTGCTTCGCTATGGTGTGACATGCATATGCATCTAACAACATTTTCTAGACTTACTATTTTTAGTTAGTTGCAACGACTGCCAGGTTTGTGCTTAAAATGTGTTTGAAGTCACTTACTATTTTTTGCAGTCTGCTATTTATAGTAAGTTCTATTTTTGGTAGTGCTATTTTTAACAACTCTATGGATCAGTGTAGTGTCTATTTCTGGCAAGGTAGTATTGGTAGTTTGATCTCCAACATTCTTGGAGCCTGCTTTGGCCAGCAGGTCATGGCTTAAGTGATTTTCAAATATGGATGCCTTAGTTGGAAATTTTTAAGTTAATTATTTACTAAGGCTAAATGGGACGTCACTTTTGGAGAGATAAGTGATCTTTGTAAAGTTTATTACTTAAGTCATTTTGGATGCCTAACTTAATGAGTTATTTGCATTTTATAAAGTTTATTGGCTTAAGTCTATTTGGACACCCAAAGTAGAAAAATATTTGATTTTTATAAAGTTTAAATTGCTAAGGCATGTTGGGTGCCCCAAGTCAAGTCAAATGCAATTTAAATGAATATAATATTCCCTTCTTCTTGTGTGTCGCTTTTGGAGGGAAGAAAAGGAAATTCAAAACTTAAATTCGTCCTAATTTCCTCTCACTCAATATAAAACATCATTTTGGCTCTCTTTTGGAAATCTTCACTTTGGCAGCATAACAAAATGTTGGATTTCTTCTAGATTGATTGGGATGTAAATTGAGGATGAAAACCCTCGTCACTTGGGATAATTTCGCTGGTGACATATCCACCCTTGTTAGATTGTGAGTGATTCTGCAACATGGATCATATAGAGCTTAACAAAGTTCAGTTTTCAGGGAGATTTGGTGATTGAAAATGAAGACTTTCCCAATTCTTTTGAAGAGTTTTTTTGTGTGGATTGTTTAGCTTTTAGTTTGGTGTGATTTTATTAAGGTTTTTGTATGTTTCAAATAGTTTTTTGGGTAATACTTTTCTAAACCTGAACCCACATTTTTTCTCATAGCTTTGTCATGGCTTGATGAAATGAAATGGGTATTGATTCATTAGATGACCTTTCTCATGGTAATTCTATCAAGTGCTAATTTGCATTTTTTGGTGAAAGATTGGATTTTATAGAGCAGATTGAACTTCTTAGTGGGACACATTTATCTACCAAAAAATGAAGAGAATGTGGTGCATTATGTTTCTAATGACATGGTAAATGGAACCTCATGCACTATAATGGCTGATCAACACCAGCTGTTTGATCAGTTGTGCAAGGAGAACTTGAGCATATTCAAGAGTCTGTTGCTAGACATTCTTGATGGGTTCAAGTACGAGATTGTTAATATGGTAAAGAAAGAACTTCAAGGCTCTTCAAACATTGCGAGAATGACCAACATTGATTTCTCAATGATTAAAGGATTTTCTTCTGCAAGGGAGCTGCCAACACTGAGCAACAAAAAAATTGAAATGCTTGATCAGAAGTGGCAAACACATCAACTTATTGAGATGGAAGTTGCTTCCAAACATCTAGCATTATTGCAAGAAGAATACCGTGTATGCTTGGAAAATCTTTGCCATAAGTAGATTTTTTACATTGCTATGTCAAAATAGTGTAGTATCAGATTGGAGCTGACTTTATTTAGAATGAATGGTTGGTAACTTGGTATCTCGTACTTGTGGATTTTTGTAACTTATGATAAAACTCTTATTTTTATTATTATGCTTCCAAACATTTAGAATTATTGCAAGAAGAGTACCAAGTATGCTTGGCAAAGCTTCACTATAAGTAGATTTTTTGTATTGCTATGTAAAAATGTTGTAGTATCAGATTGCATATGATCTTATTTAGATTGAATGGTTTGTAATTTGGTAGCTTGTACTTGTGGATTTTTGTAACTCATGATAAAATGCTTCTGTTTTATTATTATACTTCCAAACATTTAGCATTATTGCAAGAAGAGTACCAAGTATGCTTCGTAAAGCTTCACCATAAGTAGATCTTTTGCATTGTTATGTTAGAATGGTGTTTTATCAAATTACAACTGACCTTATTAATATTGAATGGTTGGTAACTTGGTAGCTTGTACTTGTGGATTTCTGTAACTTATGATAAAAGGCTTTTTTTTATTATTATGCAAGTCCAAACATTTAGCATTATTGCAAGAAGAGTACCAACTACACTTGGAATAGCTTCGCTAGAAGTAGATTTCTTGTATTGCTATGTCAGAACATTGTAGTATCAGATTGAAAATGACCTTATTTAGTTTGACTGGTTGGTAACTTGGTACTTGGTAGCTCATACTTGTGGAAAAGATGGAGTGAAGCTAATAATAAGATAAACAATTTATCCTAATGGAAAGCAGTTAAGTGTTATTCTAATGTGAAATAGAAGACAATATTTTAAATAAAAATAAATATATACTTCTTTTTCCATGCCCAAGGAGCCATATTTCCCTTCACTGCTTAACTTTTCAATGATCGCTACATGGAAAATTGGGGAACCGTCACATTTTACTGACATCACAAGCTTGCAATATTTTATCAAAAAAAGCTACCAGCAAAAAAAAGATTGACGTAGGAAATTTCAAGGGAAATAAAAATGAACGGTCAAAGTTAATGCAATCATCTTGTAACCTAGTCAGAGGTAGAATTAGGGTTTCCTATTTTCTAGGAGGCTTCTTTTATGGATTCAAGGGTTTGAATGTGTAGTGTTGAAATAAGTGTCCTTAATTAGGGGAGGAATAATTAATGATAAAGTGGACTTAATGTCACCTTGATCCAGTGTTGTGAGGTGTTTCACACATCCACATTAGGTCTTGGGCCCCTTTTAAGCTGAATTAATTTAACTCTGCCCTAATTTGGTGTTGTAAAATGTATTTATTTATATCTTTACATTAAATTTGGGAGGCTTGTAAATCAAGTGGACCTAATCTAATGTTGTAATGTGTTCTACACATTCACATGGGATTTAGGGTCCTTCTAAGCTAAATATACTTATTTTTTCCTTAATTTAGTGTTTTAAAGTGTATTTATTTACACTTTCACATTGGATTTTGGGCCTTATTACATTTATGACATTTATATCATCATTAATAGGCCCCTGTGACCCCATATTGTGCATCCCAAGGCATAATTTAATAAAAAAACCTGACTAGATCAACATAAAAGCTTAAATTCTTCACTCCCTGACATTCTAGCAAGCAAAATAGCCCTTGTGGGACCCATTCGCCACTTTGGGCGGATGAGTCCCATCTAGGTGGGACTCATTTGCTCAAGATGGAAAATGAGTCCCATTTGAGCTATTTTCAAGGTTTGAGCAGGAAAAACTGGGTTTTAAGTTCAAATTTCTTCAATGTCGGCCTTGGGGATCAAATTAACGGTCATGTGAGTGGATTTCCTATATAAGAAAGTTTTCAAATCCTCATTTAATAACAAGAAACACCATACATTCATGTCACCAAGTCAAGCATTCAAGAGTTAAGCATTTCAAGTCTTCACAAGATCATCAAGATAACATTCAAGATCAATTTTAAGGCATTCATGGGTATAATTATTCATCAATTATTGCAACAATTCAAGATCCATCATCATGGCAAGGTTCTAATTTCATTACTTCATGTACATGCTTCATTATATTATTTCATCATTTTGGTTTAATTACCTAAAAGGGGTTTGACCAAGGAAAACTCCTATTCCCTAACAACCAACATTTTCTCTCTCTCTTTGTGTGATTGTAGATCTAGGTGCTTTGAAGACTTGAAGATCATGTAGACAAATAGGTTACAAGGTTGTTGGAGTTGTCTCCCCATTTGCTAGGTTCTCATCTTCACAAAAAGTCACCTACAAGTTTGAAAATGATAGTTTCAGATCTGAAAATCAAGAGGAACAGGAAGAGCAAACATTAAAGAACAGATTTAGACCTTCAAGTTTCAATAAACCCTAAGTGGAATCATTCTCCAAGATTGGCGAATGAGTCCCATTTTGGGTCAATTTTGAGATTTTTGCAATTTTGGATACCCTTTTTCGAGAGACCTGTTCCTATATAGAAACGCTGATTTGGGACTGATTCACCCATAGTGGCGAATGAGTCCCACCAGGCATAAAAAAAAAAAGTTCAAGATTTCAGAGCTCCATTCCATCTCTCTCCATATTCTAGGTGCACACTTTCAGTTTTGTAGCTTTCTATTTTGTTTCATGGTCATTTCTAGGTCATTCATTGAAGCATTGCATCAAACTAGGGTTTTACATTTCATCTTTCATTGCATTGTCCTTTCCACATCTAAACTTGGTGGTGAACCCCTATTGTAATATGAAATCATATCCTAAGATACCATATTGTCAGATCTCTTCCTTCATTCTTCATTGGGTTGAGGTCTCTAGGGCATCCTTGAATGATAGTTGGAGAAAAGTGATGTTCTATGTCTTAAACCATAAAGCATCCATTTTTACACTAATCAACATGTAGGAGTTTTGGCACTGTGTTTTATGGATCTTTCTGGGTTTTTAGAAAGCTTCAGAGAGATGTGACATGCATTTAATGAAAGTGACATGCATTACAATTAGGAGTTTGCATGCAAGATTGGTTTCTGGATTCCTTTTGGGTTTTTAGAGAGCTTCACAATGGTGTGGCATGCATCTACATCTGACCAAATTTTCCAGACTTATTATTTTTAGTAAGTTATGATGGCTGCCCAATTAGTGCTCAAAATGCGTTTGAAGTCACTATTTTTAGCAGTATGCTATTTATAGTAAGTTCTATTTTTGGCAGTGCTATTTTTAGCAACAGTTCTACGTCTCAGTATAGTGTCTATTTCTGGTAGGGTAGTATTGGAAGTTTGATCTCCAACATTATTGGAGCTTGATTTGGTAAGTCATGGCTTAAGTGATTTTCAAATATGGATGCCTTAGTTGGAAATTTTGAAGTTAAATATTTACTAAGGAAAAAGGGGACGTCGCTTTTGGAGAGATAAGAGATCTTTATAAAGTTTATTACTTAAGTCATTTTGGATGCCTAACTTAATGAGTTATTTGTATTTTATAAAGTTTATTGGCTTGAGTCTATTTGGATGTCCAAAGTAGAAATATATTTGATTTTTATAAAGTTTAA
>VDFB02000003.1:2072948-2398212 GCA_007258455.2 Sequoia sempervirens
GAATAACTCTTAAGTAAATAAAAAATAGAAATAGAGTAAAAGTAAATAATTTTGAGGGAAAGAAATAGAGTAGAAGGAGAAAAATAGAAAGGTGAAATGTAGGAAAACCTAGACGTGAGAGCTAAGGATTAACTAGTGAATCATTCAATGGAAAAAGATTTCAATTTCAATCCTAAACATGATTTTGGAAGACACCCATCATAGTTGGAATGTTGAGGTTCTTGAAGAAAAAGTTTTCACTAAGACACAAGGATGCAAAATTGAATATAATACTTCCTAGAAATTGGGTGCAAAGAAAGTCAAAGGAGGAATCACCAAAGCAAAGGTTTAGTTCATCCATAAACTATTAAAGGATAGAAAAATTCTCAACAACTATTGGGATCTTATGCCTAGCAAGAGAGGAAGAAAAAATTAGAATTGATGACTTGTGGTCACTAGCACAAACATAGTCTCATTGGAGAATCAAGTGGTGCATAATGAAATACTTAAATCCATATCCCTCTTAGAAAATGAATTGGAAAAATCGGTGGCTTGAATAAAACAATGACCATTCCTTTTAAGATGGGTAGGAAATTGTCTAGTAAGAATTCAAATTCTAAAATGGTGTGAATTATTAGTGTCTGCATGTAAAAATTAGGTCTCTGCCAAAAGGTTTATTTCATATGGAATGCACAGTAGAAATTATAAAATATGGCCCTTGGATGATGGATGGGATTGAATTCTATTTTTGTGATTGGGAACATAATTTCAACCTACTAATACACTTTCCAATGAACCCCCAATGTGGATTAGGTTATATAATTCATAAAATATACTAGAATTTAGACATCTTTAAGAAAAATGGTATTTTACTAGGTACTTTCATTACTTGGTTGATGAATAAAATTTGGGAGGCAATGTTAGGATGTATGCTCATATTTGTGTTACCATCAACTTGGAAAACCCCTTTCCAAAGGAAATAAAGTAGTGGCATTGTTGGGACAATATAATAAAGTGGAGCTAACCCCGATTTTTTGTAAAATTTACAAAGACTTTGTCCATAGAGCATAATAATATTCTAGAAACATGTAAGAGGAAGGTGAAAATCCAAAAAGAAGAGATGGAAAGGATCAAAAAGTCAAATTTCCTACAAGGAAGAGGGACAACTTATCAACTATAGTTGTGCATGTTCTCTTCTTCCTAACTAGACTCCATCTAAAAAGAAAAATTATATGATTATATGAACAATAAGTATAAGCCATGTTAGTCAAGGCAATTGTGGCAAAATTAATTAAGCCTTGTTAGTGTGTGGATCTTAACAAGGTGATGGATTTTGTAGTTCCTAGTGCTATTTTTTGTTTCACAATTCCTTGTGGCCTTTTCTTAGCTTTGGTACATTATCTTAGTGGGTTCCCTCCAACTTCCCTATTATGGATCATAATAATGCCCATTGAAATCACCGGTCTAAGTGGGGTTTAGCATTCCTAAAGTTTGGTATGGGTGTTGTGTCTTCATTTGTGATTAGCTAGGATTTTTCTATCATGGACGCCCCTTTTGATAGTGGTGTTGGAAATGGATTGGGTTTATATGCTTAGAAGGGAAATGTGTATGTGGTAGTTTTATAATACTCTACATTTAGGATTTTTGATGTAAAATAGTAAGGTGGTTTTGAATTATTCTCCTCTTAGTTTTGTATGAAGGCCCTCCAATTATGGAATAGTCCTCAAACTTTATAAATGAGTATAAACCCACTTAAGCCCAATTTGCCAAATTATATTTTATTGTAAAAATTATTAATATGATTAAATGACCATCAAATTTAGTTCTTAAAATTTGTTACGATATTTATTTATATTATATAAAAGTAGATTTTTTGAAAGGGATTATATCATTCATCTAATTACATTAATTATAATAATTTATTTATTTATAATTTTATTTTATTAATATTTATAATTTAATATATTATAGTTTAATATATTGTTTGAAATATAATAATACAATTGTATTTATAATATACTATCATTTTAGCATGTAATTATTATATCTGAAGAGTTTATTATTAACACTATTTTTTTTAAGTCTTTATAAAATTTTAACACTATTTTTTTTTTAAGTCTTTATAAAATTTTAACTTAATAATTAGTTGAGAGATGTTTTAAAGTAACATCAACAACTATAATATTGTGACCATGTTAAAATTATAAGAAATTAATTTAATTTATTTTAAACAAAGTATAAAATAACTCTTAACTAAATTAAATAGTTCTAAAGTAAAATAAAATAACTATTAAGTAAATAAAATGATTCCAAAATATGTACATAAAATTAAAATACAATTCATATATATTTGAAAAACATGTATTTGATAAAAATAAAACTATAAAAAAAATTTAAGTGAACAAAATAAAATAATTCTTAAATTATTAAAAGTAAAATAAATTAACTCAAGTAAATAATTTTTTTATTATTTTTATGGAATGGAGTATGTGAAACAATCATAGTAGAATTATATTATTTTTATGGAATGGAGCATGTGAAATAATCATAGTAGAATTATATTATTTTAATGGTTGGTAACTTGGTACATGGTAGCTCATACTTGTGGAAAAGATGGAGTGAAGCTAATAATAAGATAAAAAATTTATCCTAATGTTAAGTAGTTAAGCGTTATTTTGATGTGAAACAAAAGATAATATTTTAAATAAAAATAAATATATACTTCTTTTTCCATGCCTAAGGAACCATATTTCCCTTCACTACTTAACTTTACAGTGATCATTGCATAGAAAATTAGGGAAAGGTAGCTGTCATATTTGACTTACGACACAAGCTCGCAAGATTTTCTCAAAAAAAGCTAGCAGTAGAAAAAAGATTGGTGAAGGAAATTTGGATTTTCTAGAGCAGATTGAACATCATAGTGGGACACCCTTATCTACCAAACAATGAGGAGAATGTGGTGCATCATGTTTCTAATGACATGGTAAATAGAATCTCATGGGATATAATAGATGATCAACACCAACTATTTGATCAGTTATGCAAAGAGAACTTGAGCATATTCAAGAGTCAATTGCTAGACATTCTTAATGGGTTAAAGTATGAGATTTTGAATATGGTAAAGAAAGAACTTCAAGGTTCTTCAAAAACTAGGAGAACCACTGGCATTGATTTCTCAACGATTAAAGGATTTTCTTCTACAACGGACCTGCCAACACTGAGTGACACAAAAGTTGAAATGCTTCATCAAAAGTGGCAAACACAACAACTTATTGAGATGGAAGTTGCTTCCAAACATTTAGCATTATTGCAACAAGAGTACCAAGTACGCTTGGCAAAGCTTCGCCATAAGTAGATTTTTTGCATTGCTATGCTAGAATGTTGTAGTATCAGATTATAGCTGACCTTATTTAGATTGAATGGGTTGTAACTTGGTAGCTCGTATTTGTGGATTTCTATAACTTATGATAAAACACTTGTTTTTATTATTATGCTTCCAAACATTTAGCATTATTGCAACAAGAGTACCAAGTATGCTTGGCAAAGCTTCACCATAAGTAGATTTTTTGCATTGCTATGTTAGAATGTTGTAATATTAGATTGCAACTAACCTTATTTAGATTGAATGGTTAGTAACTTGGTAGCTCGTACTTGTGGATTTATGTAAGTTATGATAAAATGCTTGTATTTATTATTATGCTTCCAAGCATTTAGCATTATTTCAATAAGAGTACCAAGTACGCTTGGCAAGGCTTCGCCATAAGTAGATTTTTTGCATTGCTATGTTAGAATGTTGTATCAGATTGCAACTAACCTTATTTAGATTGAATGGTTGGTAACTTGGTAGTTCGTACTTGTGGATTTAGATAACTTATGATAAAAGATTGTTTTTATTATTATGCTTCCAAACATTTAGCATTATTGCAAGAAGAGTACCAACTATGCTCAAGGAAAAGCTTCACCATAAGTAGATTTCTTGCATTGCTATGTCAAAACATTGTAGTATCAGATTGCAACTGGCCTTATTTAGATTGAATGGTTGGTAACTTGGTACTTGGTAGCTCATACTTGTGGAAAAGATGGAGTGAAGCTAATAATAGGATAAAAAATTAATCATAATGTTAAGCAGTTAAGCATTATTATGATGTGAAACAAAAGACAATATTTTAAATAAAAATAAATATATTCTTTTTCTTGCCCGAGGAACCATATTTCCCTTCACTGCTTAACTTTCCGGCGATCGCTACACAGAAAATTGGGGAAAGGTAGCTATCACATTTGACTAATGACACAAGCTTGCAAGATTTTCTCAAAAAAAGCTAGCAGCAAAAAAAATATTGACAGAGGAAATTTCGGGGGCAACAAAAATGAATGATCAAAGTTAATGCAATCATCTTGCATCCTATTTAGAGGTAGAATTAGGGTTTCCTATTTTCTAGGAGGCTTCTTTTGTGGATTCTTGCAAAAAGAGTACCAAGTATGCTTGGCAAAGCTGCGCCATAAGCAGATTTTGTGCATTGCTATGTTAGAATGTTGTAGTATCAGATTGTAGTTGACCTTATTTAGATTGAATGGTGGGTAACTTGGTAGCTCGTACTTGTGGATTTATGTAACTTATGATAAAATGCTTGTTTATATTATTATGCTTCCAAACATTTAGCATTATTGCAAGAAGAGTACTAAGTACGCTTGGAAAATCTTTGCCATAAGTAGATTTCTTGCATTGCTATGCTAGAATGTTGTAGTATCGGATTACATATGACCTTATTTAGATTGAATGGTTTGTAACTTGGTAGCTCGTACTTGTGGATTTTTGTAACTTATGATAAAATGATTTTTTAATTATTATGCTTCCAAACATTTAGCATTATTAGAAGAAGAGTACTAAGTATGCTTGGAAAAGCTTCGCCATAAGTAGTTTTTTTGCATTGCTATGTTAGAATGTTGTATTTTCATACTGCAACTGGCCTTATTTAGATTGAATGGTTGGTAACTTGGTGGCTCATACTTGCAGATTTCTGTAACTTATGATAAAAGGCTTATTTTTATTATTATGCTTCCAAACATTTAGCATTATTGCAAGAAGAGTACCAACTACGCTTGGAAAAGCTTCACCATAAGTAGATTTCTTACATTGCTATGTCAGAACATTGTACCATCAGATTGCAACTGACCTTATTTAGATTGAATGGTTGGTAACTTGGTACTTGGTAGTTCATACTTGTGGAAAATGGAGTGAAGCTAATAAAAAGATCAAAAATTTATCCTAATGTTAAACATTTAAGCGTTATTCTGATGTGAAGGGTGATCCCACAATAGTGGCTTACAATTTTTGGCCAAACTGGACACTGAAATAATTTTTTTTAACTAAATCTTCACTTTCGGGCACCTATAGCAACTAAACCGTGAAGAATTTGAAGATGATGCAAACTAGAGTTTCATGACATTTTGTCTGTAGATTCTAAATATATTTTTTTCAAAAAATTTGGAATCAGATTGCACTTCTTTTTCCATCTCCCTCGAAAACCATTTTTTTTCAGAAAACAACATTTTTAAAAAGTGATGCTCACAGTATAACGCATAAATTTTTTTCCATGAAGGATAAAATTCTAATTCTTTCAAATTTAGATTTGTAACTCCGATATCTAGTTCTTCCACTTGGTTAGATAGTTTTTTATTGAATATATTTTTTTAATCAAGTTTCAAAGTCAAACCAATTATAATTCAGACATAGCACGACCGTATAACACAATTTTTTTTGTATGTATCGAAATTCAATTTTTTTTTTGTTGGATTAAGGAATTTAATATCTAGTGCACTCATATTTTTCAAATTGTTTTTTGACAATCTGTTATTTTTCCACATGTGTAGAACAGAGAGCTTGATTTTCAGTGAAAAACCTATTTTTAATAAAACTAAAAAAACAAATACATAATAAAACCAAAACATATTAAAATTATAGTTGTTTGATAGCTCGTTCTGAGGACTACCTGATTCTAGTTGGGTTTGTAAATTATCCTCCATTTTCATCCTCAACCCAACCTTCAAAGTGTAAAAAATTGGACTTTGAAAGTGCCTGAGGGGGACAATGAGGGTAGACGGGGGTTCGCTTGAACCCCCTTTCCGTTTGCATTTTCTTTGTTTTTTTTTTTGTAGGAAATGTGGAGCCAGTATTTAATGGGTTCGCTTGAACGTACAAGTTCGTTTGAACCCCTAAAACTAAACTTTTTTGCACGGGTCATTTTTTACAAGTTTTCCTTCCTCATTTGAATTGTAAACCACTTTTGTGGGTTTACCTGAAACAAAAGACAATATTTTAAATAAAAATAAATATATACTTCTTTTTCCATGCTTGAGGAACCATATTTCCCTTCACTGCTTAACTTTTTAGCGATCCCTGCATGGAAAATTGGGGAAAGGTAGCTTTCATATTTGATTGACGGTAGAAGTTTGCAAGATTTTCTCAAAAAAAGCTAGCAACAAAAAAAAGATTGATGGACTGAATTTCGAGGGCGACAAAAATGAATGGTCATGCAATCATCTTGCATCCTTTTTCTTGCATTTCATCGATGGAAAAAATGAGATTCATTCATTTCAAGCATAAAAAAAAAAAACATATTAATTTTAAATTGTTTATATTTACTAGCATGTATATATTATTTATTAATAATATTTATAAAAAATTTGAGAGATATCCATCTTGAGGCGCCTATGCATTGTTATGTGACAAATTGATTAAAAAATAGGCGCTTGGAGAAGGATATCTCTCAAAATTTTAATATATATATATATATATTAAGTATGTCTATTTATGACATTATTTATATTCAGGACTTTTCAATATGCTTAAGTTCATCTATATTGACAGAGGGATGCAAAGGATTTGTTATTGTAGTAAAGAACAACTAAATTTTACAGATTATCTTTGTATGACTTTTCGATATGCACAAAATGATAATTTTTTTATTATTATATTAAAGAACAGTATAAATTTTACATAATTTCTTTTACTTTCGTTTAGCTTCAAATTATATACGATACTTCTATCATAACGAATTATTGGACTTCCTTCTCTTTTACACCAAAAATAGGAAAAAAAAAAATCACCTAAATACTTGCACTTTGCGGGTTTGGGAGATTAAAAAGCATTCTATCATACTGCATTTCTCGCTATTTTTACTAATAATGAAGTGAAAAAGAAAAAATAATCTTCAAGTTTGAAGCATGAGAGCAGGACTTAAAAAAAATAAAAATTATTCCCATTATTTAGTTTGTTTATACACTGAAATTTACTGAAGCGACATATCTAAAAGCAAGGCCAAATGATGAGTCGCCATACACACTCTTTGAAAAGAGAAAAAGAATCCTTACGATCTCACTAATTCAGGCAATTTATACACGTCATTCCTCAAGCATGGAGAAATCCATTTATTTTGTTGTTTTACGGCTTTTGCTTTGATACTTGGCAGACACTGATGTTCTTTCTTACATTCTTTCTATAACTTCAATGGCTTCCTCACCAACCATCTGTAGAAATGGCTCTCACAAACCATCTTAAACCAAAAAAAAACGACAAAAGAAGTTTCTTCATCGAGTTAATGGCTGCTACTCTCATGGCCTCCTCACCAACAGTCCTGAAATAACAATTCTCAAAACTATTCATAACATCGACAGTACAAAACAGCCCAAGCGTGAAAAGTTGGGAGACAATATTACATGATCCTTCTAAGACACCTTTTGGAAGGTTGTATGGAAGTCTAAGATTAAAACCCAGAAAACCACAATGTTTGGAGGTCTTCAGAGAGCTGTGGTTCCTCTGATTTAGTGATTTGATGGAGAGAAAGTTTGTAGAGGGGGCAAAGGCAGTGTTGTTGAAGCCAGTGGTCGAGGCATGCCTTGTGAAAAGCATGGTTGCATGGAAGGATTGCAATCTGCTCTCCTTCCTTGGCTTTCCGCAAACAGAATATGCACTTCAACTTCTCGCGACAGCCGGGCTGGAATTTCATGACGCGCACCCCTGACGATGAGCCGGGCGGGGCCTCCCTTCTCCCTGTGAGCCCCAGTTTTTTGAAGAAAGACCTCACGCCGTTCCTCATGAGACCAAAATAGAGTGCAGCGTACAGCATGAACACGGGTAACACTCCCTCCGACGCGCCCCACGTATTGCTCAACCCCATTATCCTCAAAACTAAGTTACGTACGTAACCAGAAAGCAGTTTGAGTGTGAAGTTATAAGCGAAGTAGGTAGTATGTGGCGGTGCAGTTGCAGAGAGAATGGTAAAATCTATAGAGAGTTGCGTGGCGTAGTGTCACGTGGGGGGGGGGGAGTGGGTGAAGCACAGGTGCCTGCATGCATTGGTATCGTTCATCCATGCAGTCGCTTCACGTGGGAGTTCAGATGGAGGAGCAATGTGGGTGCACTTTTCACAAATATGTAGTGGACTCCAGATGGCATCCCGACTGCGCACGCCACCCATCACCCACCACGGAATCAGCTTTGCTTGAGTTTTACGCAATCTCTCACTTTTCTGACTTAAAAATCAATGGACCATTAGTGTTGTTATCCCCTTGCACAAAAGTGGTGACATAAATAACCCATCAAACTACCAGACTATTATGATTAATCCTCTTCCTAGGAAACTTTTTGGAAGCACGATTGAGCGCAGGATTAGCAGTTGGGCTAAAAAAGAGGGGAAAAGAGCAAAAGGACAAGTTGGTTTTAGGCCCAAACACTCCACTATTGATCATGGAGCTACCCTTAGATTTTTTATTTAAAAAATTTGGGACATTCAAGGAGATGAAGCCTATTGCTGCTTTGTTGATTTTAATAAAGCCTTTGACACGGTTCCTTGGGGCAAGTTATGGAAGAGAATGGAGGATTTGAGAGTTCCGCATGAGTTTAGGGCGGCTGTTCATAGGTTCTACGAGTAGGTCAAAGCTAAAATCGGAACCAATGATGGTATGTCGGAATGCTTTGGCAGTGACATTGGTGTCAAACAAGGTTGCTTGCTCTCCCCAACGCTATTTGGGCTTTACATTGATAAGCTGGAAGAATGGATTGACAAGGTTGGTGAGGAAGGCATTCATTTGGCCAACTTTGTAATAAAATTACTCTTATATGCTGATGACCACATATTAATTGCTAAAACTGCTCTTGATTTGAGAAAACATTTGAAGGCCCTTGAAACATTTTGTCAAGAGGTCGGGATGCAAGTGAACACTACCAAAACCAAAATAATGATCTTCTCACTACGAAGAAAAAAACAATAGATTGAATTTCTCTTTGAAGGCAAGCCACTAGAAATAGTGAACGAGTACAAGTACCTTGGGCTTGATTTTCACAACAAACTTAGCTGGGAAACATGTAGAGCGAAAATTTTTCAGGGAGGCTGGAAAGCACTGTACTCTTTGCAAAATAGATGTAGAAATGCAGAATTATGGGATTGGAAAACTAAAAGAATATTTTTTGGTCTACTTGTCACTCTAGTAATTCTCTATGGGTGTGAAATTTGGGGCAGTAGTATGTCAAATCAGAAATGGAGATAAGTGGAAATGATACAAAAACATCTAATTATATGCAGCCTCAAGCTTAAGACTGCAATGCCTTATGAAATTTTATTGGCTGAGACTGGTACTTTTCCCTTGGAGGCCTCAGTGATGACCCGGTTATTAAGCTACCTAAAGAAGGTCCAGAATATGGAGGATCATCGATGGCCTAAGCTAATTGTGAAGGAAGAGCTAACTAGAAGAAAGAACACATGGATGAAACTTAATATCAAATGGATGAAAAAATGGGATGTTGTGATGTATGAGTGTCCAAACACAAATGGAAAAATAAAAAATATGTGAGAAAAATTTAAATATGCTATATGGACAAAAAAAATAGGGCGTAAAAAGGATTATTATATCAAAGAATTCAATCCCATGAGGGACCATGAAGAAAAGGCCTATATAGGAGTGAATATCAAATGGAAAGAAAAAATGTTGATAGCTCAATTGCGAACTAGTTCACATCATCTTAGGTGTGAAACAGGTAGGTGGGTGGTTCCTAAAGAGGAGTAGGAAAATAGAATATGTCGTTTTTGTAACAAGGGTATGGTGGAGATGGAATGGCACTTTATCATAGAATGCTCAGCATATAAAGACATGTAGGCCAGCTATGGGGATATTGTGCAGGTTGATAATTTAAATACTTTGTTTGAAGAATCAAGGCTGGACAAAACTGCAAAATTCATCATCAAAATTCACTACAGAAGGGATGATCTCGAACAGAGCCTACAAATTGTCTAGGGCTTTGCTGTGGGTGGTTCTTGTGCTGCTCTTGGGTCCCATAGGCTTCTTTGGCCTCGTGGACGTCATTAAAATATTTCATTTCATTTCAATCCACACCACACTAAGCAAACATGCCTCCACCCCTAGCACGACCCACTCTAACCAGCCCCTAACGATCCATCCAACATCGCAATGATTCAACGCTTAGTGTGTGAAATTTAAGCCCAACCCAATGGGAGAACCATGGATAGGGTTTCCCCTAGTCTGTGTAGTAGCAAGAAATCACTGTCTAATTTTCCAAAAAAATTGGGTAGGATCCAAATCTGTTATGATATTTATCTTAACATATTTAATATAATTTTTGTATTAATAATAAAAATAGATATTTGAAAGAGGTTATATTGTTATATAATTTATCTAATCACATTAATTTTTCTAGATTGTTTAGATTATTGTTGCTTGAGGCCCACATGGGTGGCATAGTTGGTTCGGGGCTTTGGGTTTATCCCATGTAAGTCCCAAGATCGATTCTCTCTGCCTAGATGAAATTGGTGTGGGTCATTTTAGGTGAGGTCCTATCCCCTAGGGATTAGTCTTACCTTGACCGGACCCCAAATTGGTACAAATCTAAGCCCAAGGCAAGGTCTGGACAAGTTGCAAGGGCGCGGGGGCCGCAAGGTCTATATGTTGTCACGTGGACACCCTGTCATAAAAAATAGATTACTGTTTCTTGTGATTATGAGTTAAATTTAATGGTCGACTCAAGTCATTTTTTTGTGATGATTATCTATTTAAAGTTCTTGAAATATGGAAATAAAATTAATTTTAATAATCGTTCTATTTTTTTTTTTTCATGGAATACAACCTCTCTAAAATTTTAATTATAATTTAAATTGCACAAATTATTAATATGATTATATGACCATCAAATCTAGATCTTGAAATCTATTACAATATTTATCTTCATATTTTTTATAATTTTTATATATTTCTATATTAATAATACAATTAGATTTTTGAAAGAGATTATGTTATTTAGATTATGCCATTCATCTAAGAACATTAATTATAACAATCTATTTATTTATAATATTTTAGTTATTCACTAATTTAATTTTATTAATATTTATATGATTTTATAATTTTATATGTTATTAATAATATAATTTTATTTAAATTTGAAATATAATAAAATAATTTTATGTATAATATATATGATATAATAGATCATCATATTATAATGTAATTATTGCATCTAAAAAGTGTATTATTAACACTAATTTTTTATTTTCTTATGAACAGTGACTATATAATAATATAATACAATTGTATTTATAATATACTATCATTTTACTATGTAATTATTATATCTGAAGAGTTTATTATTAATAATATTTGTTTTGAAGTCTTTATATTATCGTTTATAAATTTTTAACTTAATAATTAGTTGAGAGATATTTTAAAGTGACATCAACAACTATAATATTGTGACCATGTTTTTGAAAGAGGAAAAAATGGGTTTTACAGGGACCCAAAACCAAAAAAGTTTACAAACAAAAGAATAGATAGTCAAAGATCCCATAAACAGAGAGGCTGTAGAGAGGACAACAAAATGACAAAGCCACAACCACCAAAAAGGCCAGCAAGGGCCACATAAAAGACCCAAAAAGACCAGACAAAATGCCAGCAGCGACTAAACTTGGGACTTTAAAGTTTCCACTGTCTCAGCTTCCATGTCATTCATTTCTTGAACCCCCCTCTTTAAGATCTGGACCATCTTGGTAGTAGGGGGCGCTTTCCTCTTAAGGTTGGCATGGGTCCTCTTCGATATTCCTTGGTCCTCATTCTTGTTTTTATCCTTGTCCTCTTCCAGATCAACAACCAGCGAGCCCTGCTGTGACTTTTCTAACTTTTCAAACATAACATTGATGATAATGGCATTGTGCCTTGCTATTCTATGGTTTTGTTCCACAACTATTTTCATGTTGTTTTTTATTTTTACAATTTCAACTTCCAGAGTCTTATACTTGTCCTCAATGTCATCATCTCCCGTTCTAGTATTGTTCTTTTTCCATTTTCCTTCTTCATTGCTCAGAGTAGATAGCTTCAATTCCAGTTCCTCCAACTTACTATTAAGAACCCTTTTTCTGAGATTAAGATCATTAATTTCTTGATAAGCCCATTTCATAACCCTGAAAATATCACCAACGCCACTTCTAGCTCAGAGGCAAGGATATCTCTAGATTGATCCTAGTCTAAAATGAGGTTAAATCATTCGGGTTAGGGGAGCTGGGAAATCTGGTACCATCATCTCTAAAAGAAGTAGGAGGGGTAGAGATAGAGTTTCTACTTGCTTCAGGGTTCTCATTTTTGTCCTCCAGAGAGTCCGCAGAGTAGGAAACAAACTTATTGGCAGGGGAACCCTTGAGAGTGGGATTCTTTAAAGGAACTAGGCCGCTGGGGTAAATCTTAGGGTTAGCTTTCGCGAGTTGGGGTTTACAAAGCTGAGTTTTCTTACCAGACAAGACAGGGGATGGATGGGCTTCAACAGTTCTCTCCAGGTTAGGCTTAGAATGATTCTCCAAACCACCATTGTCTATATCATAGTCCTCAAACGCTGTGGAGGCAACCGGTTTGGATAAAGCCGACATGATTTGATAATGTTCATAGATTAACCTAATAAGACCAGGATGAAGAATAGGGTATCTCCTTGGATTTTTCTTGTGGTCCTCAAGGCTATTGCTCAACGAACAGAACAAATAATAAGATAGAGAAATTTGTACCTTATGGCAGAAGCGGTTAAGGATAGCAAAATGATGCCCATAAACTCTGGTGAATCTCTCGTCCAAGGTAATATATTCCATTATGACACGAAGAACCTTTCTCCAAAGTGCCTTGATGGTGTTAATTTCAAAATAGTTGTTGGATACTTTGACCAGTTTCATTTTCTCCTTTTCTTTCTAAGGGAATTTGATTATCGCCTCGTCTGAAAACCTTCTGTAACGAAATTTTTTTATGCCCTCAGTGGACATTCCAGTCACCTCTCCTATGATTTTCTCTTCCAATTTCACCTTTCTCCCAAAGAGGATTATTTCTCCATTATTCCAGTTCTTCTCAAAGTAGTTAGTAGCCATAGGATTAGGCCCATGAAGTTTTTCTAGGAATGGAACCAAACCACCTCTCACAACCTGTTTTCAGACCTTAGCATTCCTCGTGTGCATTTCGTAGCTTTTTGGATCGATTTTTCTCCTATCCCCCCCATATTTGAATGCACCTCACTACAATCTCTACCAACATCGAAAACCTGTTGCAAGTTTACACAGCCATTCCAATGAACCCAAAAAGTGTGCTGCTTTTCCTTACCAGCTAAGTTATTTGACACGACCCCATCAAATCTCTTGATTTTGATGTACTTAGCCCTTTTCCCTATCATCATTAAAGATATTTGCCTCTTTCCCATGCATAACATCATAATCTAATAAGGCCCTAACTTCAGCTCCCAAGTCCCTAAAATTTTGCCACATGTTCAAACCTCCCCTCTTAACCCCCTCATTCGCAAAGTAATCTGCCACGTTGTTAGCTTTCGTGTAGACGTGGGAGACTTTAACTTTATCAAACTTGTCTAAGATAGATTTTTCTTCTTCAATCCAATTCTTAATTGACCAAGAGGGAGGGGTCCTACCTAGGAGACAGTCAATGATGTTTTTGGACTCCCCTTCAAGCCATAAATATTTTATATTCAGATTATGAGCTAAATTTAAAACTTGAAAATCTCCTATAGCCTCCGCCACATTATTGGTTTGATGACCTAGGGAAATGGCCATGACCACCATAAAGTTACCATTTGAGTCCCTTAACACACCTCCACTTCCAGCCATCCCCAGATTGTCCTTCACATCGCCATCAAAGTTGGCTTTAGTCCAGCCATTTGGAGGAAAGGTCTAGTGCACACCCTCCCTGCTTTTCTTAGCTGGCTTGGATGCCTTAGAAACATCCATTTTGATATTCCAATCCTTGGCTATCATTAGATCATAGGGAGTGCACACCACAACTTCAAGATTAAGAGCTTTTTGGGAAATAACATTGAAGTTTTCCTTTATAAGCCTTTTTTTTCAAAAACATTAGTCTCCGTCATCTCCTTATCCCTGAAAAGTTTGTTATTATGTTCTTTACATACTCCCCAAACAACAAAAGGGAAAATAGAATCCCATAACCTTCGAATGAAAGGATTTTGAGATGGAGCTTTCCATTGTGAAAATAAATCTTCAATGGACAAGGGGAACACCCAAGAAATATTCCAGAGGGATAAAATTTTCCCCCAAATTGTAGTAACAAATGGATAGTGGAGAAACAAATGGTTTGCTGACTCCGCCTCACACTTGCAAAGGTAACATCTGTTGGGGATCTGAAATCCCGTTTGCAAAGATTATCCACCGTTAGCACCTTATTTTGAAGTAGAATTCAAAAGAAAATGTTGACTTTAGGAGTCAAATGTTTTATCCACGCTTTAGACCAGAAAGGAGGGGTGGCTTGAGAAAGGGACAATAGAGAGAAAGCTGAAGAAACATAGTAGTTACCCGAAGGGTTGTCCATCAAGACAAGATGATCATCCAGCTGATTTTGTCCCAATCTAACAACCCTTAAGGAAGATTGAAGCTGAGCTAACTCCTGACTAACCACACACAAATCCACCCAATTTCCTTCATTCCAATAATCTTTAACATACTCTCCAAAAGCTACTTTGCAAAACTCAGCCCATCTATTGAATCTTTCAATTTTGATAAGGGGCTCCTTAAAAAGCCATTTGTCCTCCCAGAACCTTGCTAGATTTCTCCTTCTAATGTGCCATCCAACCCCTGAATCCAAGATATTTATACCAACAATCATGTCATTCCAGCAAGCTGAACCACTGGGCAGAATAGGAGAATCCAAAAAAGCTTTGAGGGACCCACAATTGGTCATATATTTACTTCTTAAGATATCTTTCCATTCTCCAACAGACGAGAAGGATCTCCATATTTGTTTAGCAAGAAGAGTCTTATTAATCATTCTAATTTTTCTAAGACCTAATCCCCCCAAGGTTTTCGGTATGCAAACCAAATCCCATCCTATAAGAGGAATCCTCTTTCTCTCCTCCACACCAGACCACAGGAATATTTTTTGGATCTTTTCAATGGCCTCTGCATATTTAGCAGGAATTTTGAAAAGGCTTAAAGCATAAATTAGGAGATTCTGAAGAGAAGCTTTGAGGAGCTGAATTTTTCCAGCTTGGCTCAGAAGAGCTCCTTTCCATCCTACCAACTTCTTTCTGAATCTATCAACCAATGAACACCAAAAGGAATATGGAGGTTTAAGGAAAATCAGTAGTCCAAGATAAGTAGAGGGTAAGGATTCCACTCTACAACTAAGGATTCTTGCAATCTTAACCTGTCTATGCTCAGGGGTATTAAAGAAAAAAAGGGAGCTCTTCTATCTCTTGACTATTTGCCCGGTCGCCTTCTCATACACGTCTAGAGTTTTTTTCAAAGTCTTAGCCTTAGTCACCGTAGATCTTCCCATCAACATAGTTTCATTAACAAAATGTTGGTGAGAACTAATCAAATTTGGAGATGAAGGGCTAAGACTAGAAAGAGACCTCTGTTCAATCAAACTTAAGGTTTCTTCCCAGGCTCTCAGCCATGATTGTGAACTAAATAGGAGAAATAGGATCACCCTGTCTTTGGCCTCTTGAATTTTGAAAGAATCTTGAAGGGGACCCATTCATAATGAGAGATGTGGAGGCAATAGTAACCAACTGATTCACCAACTGAATGACTCTTCTGCTAAAACCAAACACCCTAAGAATTTTGAATAAAAACTCCCAATCAACACGGTCATAAGCTTTGGATATATCCAGCTTAAGAAGAAACCCTTTAGTTTTAGATTCCACAAGTGAATGGATATTCTCATGGACAGTAACTATAGAGTCTAATATTTTCCTTCCAGGAACAAAACGATTCTATTGAGGGGATATCAACAAAGGAAGGATAGTAAGGATCCTTGACATCAAAACCTTAGATATGATTTTATAGAAAGAGTTGCAGAGACTAATCGACCTAAATGCCTCAAACTCCATAGCCTCAGGTTTCTTGGGAACAAAGATCACGGAAGTAGCATTTAATTCCTTAAGAAGACTTCTAGATCTAAAGAATTCCTTAACAACATTCACAACATCCTTTTCAACAATTTCCCAAAATCATTGAAAAAAGAACATAGGAAACCCATCAAGGCCAGGGGCCTTGTTTCCTTCAAAAGAAAATACAACTATCATAATTTCCTCCCTATAGGGAATGGCAGCAAGCTTATCATTATCTTCCATCCCAAAAACCTTAGGGATAGCCTCTAATAGAAAATCTTGGTCATTATGGTTGAATTTCCCATTCGTCGAGAGAAGGTTGTTAAAGAAGAGGACAACTTGCTTTTTGATGTCTTCCTCTTCCTCATATCTCATGCCATAAACGTCAATGTGAGAAATTCTATTGGCAGCCCTATGTTTTGAGGTAGACAAATGGAAGTACTTGGTGTTTCTATCTCCAGCTGAGAGCCACAACACTCTAGATCTCTGCCTCCAGAACTCCTCTTTAGCTATAATATCATGCAATTTCACCAGCAGCTCATTTTCTTTTTCCCTATTATTTTCAATGTGTCCTTCCCTCTAAATTTTATCCTGGATCTTCGTAAGCTCCATTTGAAGTTCAAATTTAATGCCAAAGATGTTTCCAAAGGACTCTTTTTTCCAACTTCTTAATTTTTGTTTGACTTCCCTTAATTTCTTAGCAATTCTGAACATAGCAGTACCCAGAACATCAATATTCCACCATTTCCTGATTTCATCAAAAATATGGGGGTAGGACAGCCACATTCTTTCAAATCTAAAGGGAGAGTTCTTCTTCACCTTTATAGGGTCCACCACAAAACTTATAGGAAAGTGATTAGATCCCACTCTAGAAAGAGCTTTAAGAGAACAGTAATAGTTTATAAGCCACTGATTAGAAATTAAAGTTCTATCTAACCTTACTTGAATCAGTTCCTTACTGATTCTTCTATTTGACCAGGTATATACGGCTCCTTGCAAATCTAGATCAATCAACGCCTTTTTGTTGATGAAGTCCAAAATATTAGATTTACTCTCTGAATTCACCTGAGATCCTCCAAATTTCTCTTCATTTAGAAGGGGAGTGTTGAAGTTGCCCATTACAACCCAGTGGTCCTTATCAAAGATCCTACAGAATGCAGAGAGCTCATTCCAGAAATATTTTTTGGCTCCTTTCCCATTAGGAGCATAGATATTCGACTGAATCTAGCTAAAATTGTCTTTGATATGTGTGAATTTAGTAGCCACATGATTAGTGCTCTCCATTAAAGGTTCCCCTTTAATAAAGTTTTGGTTCCAAAAAGTAGCAATTCCTCCTGATGCACCATCTGAACTATTTCCTTGGATTCCACAATTCTAAAACATCTTAATCTTCTATGCCTTATCTTTGGATATATTTTAGTTTTTTGGATGAGAAGAATATCAGGTTTATGATCCCTAAAAAAATTGTGCAAAACATCCCTCTTATGAAGGTTATTAAGCCCTCTAATATTCCAACACATAATCTTCATATCTTACCAGGGGATTGGAGAATCTCTGGAATGATCTTTTGAACACCATCTGTTCTATTCTGAAAGCTTTCATAATCTCTCTGCCATTTACCTGACCTTCATCCTTGGCTATACTTAGAAGCACCACAATCCGCCTTTGATCTTGCTCTGGTAACAACTCCACTCAGAGTATTATGTTGTTTACTTCTCTCCTTTTTCTTCGATCGAGAGAGGACTTCTTCCCAATCGGTTTCTTCTTGACTCTCCATCTCTCTCCCAAATTCCCATTCCTTATCATACATTCTTCTTTGCTCCCAGGGGAGAGTATCCATCTAGCCATTCCTGAGCTAGTTCAAATTGTCACTTGAAAGTTCGACATTCTAGCTCAAATTCTCAAAGGTGTCCTTGACAAAATCCAGAGTTGTTTTTTTCCAGAGTTTAAGAGGGTCACTCGAAGGGAAACCTTCTATAGAAGTAGTAGTTAGGATAGGAATGCCAATATCCAGGGACAAACCTTGGATAGGAATATCCTCCAGTCCAAGATCTCCATTATCTTTTCCTTCTGATAAAATCTTAAGAGTGGAAGAAACAAATTCCTTATCCCTTTTACCTTCCCCACCATTCTCTGAGATTTCTTCTCCTTCTTCCTTTGAACCAGAAATACTTTCTACCACTATTTGTTGATTCTTCTGAGCATCAGATTCCTTGGGTTCTGCTTCACCATTGATTCTAGTGGTATTCCTCTGAGCTTCAAATTTCCTTCCAGATTCCTCATTAAGGGTATTGGTACTGCTAGCTTGCTCTTCCCCTTCAGGCTTCTTTCTCCAAACAGTCTTAGAGTTAGACTGGAGATTTTCTTTGTCTTTGCTAGCATTTAATGGGCATTTCTTAGCCCAATGCCCCATTTTTCTACACTTAAAGCAAGCAAAGGGAATGGACTCAAAATCAATAGCTTGCGTCTAAGTTCCCAACTTAGACTGGATATCTATTGACGAAGGGAGGTCAGCATTTTGTGAAACTCCCACACAGATTCATGCAAACACCAACCGCTTTCTAGTTGTTTTCATAGGGTCAATAGACATAAGCTCTCCAAAAGAATTAGCAATGCCATTGAAGACATCCTCATTCCAATATTCCAAAGGGAGACCCGGGAGTCTAGCCCAAATTGGAACATTCTAAAAAATGGAATCAGAGAGATCCAGGTGAGAGGTCCATTTCTTAAGGGCTAGGGAATATTTTCCTATGACCCAAGGTCCACCACTCCTCATAGCCAATATGTTCTCCTTGTAGGTGAACTCAAAGGAAAAGAAACCTCTAGGAAGAGCAGCCACCGTAATCTTACCATTGATTCTCCACTTATTTTTGAAAAATTCCCTAACCACCTCAACATTTGGTCTAGGGCCCATAAACTTACCAACCAGAACTTTTTCCATCAAAGCAATATTATGATCAATAATCGGATCAGGTACAGAGATGGAAAACTTACCTTTCACTGGGTCAGAAAAATTACGCATTGGAGGGAAGACCGATTTTCCATTTGGTTTAACACCAAACAATGAAGACCAAGGTTTGCGCTTTGCTCCTTCCCTATTAGCGATCCCTACCACTTCATTGGTTTTTTCGCCTTTTTGTCCTTCAAGGGAACCCCCCAAATTTGTCTTCCCTCCCGGGTCCACTTGAATGTTGTTTTCGGTGTCCTTCTCATTTGATTCATCCTTACCTTTCTCCTCGTTCGGAACATGCGTCGATTCTGCCTAGGATTCCTCAGATCCTGCTCTATGGCCTGCTCCATTGTTTAGAGATTTGAAATCCTAGTTTTCCCGCCTGTGCTCCACAGTCGCGCCCATATCACTCTTTCATTAAGTTAAATCCAATTGAATTATATTGTGACCATGTTAAAATTATAAGAAATTATTTTAATTTCTTTTAAACAAAGTATAAAATAACTCTTAACTAAATTAAATAGTTCTTAATTTAGTTCTAAAGTAAAATAAAATAACTATTAAGTAAATAAAATGATTTCAAAATATGTACATAAAATTAAAATATAATTCATATATATTTGAAAAACATGTATTTGATAAAAGTAAAACTATAAATAGTTTTTAAGTGAAAAAAATAAAATAATTCTTAAATTGCTAAAAGTAAAATAAAATAACTCAAGTAAATAAAAAATTTCTTATTTTTATGTAATAGAGTATGTGAAACAATCACACTAGAATTATATTATTTTTATGGAATGAAACATGATTGTTTTTATGGAATGGAACATGTGAAACAATCATAGTAGAATTATATTATTTTTATGGAATAGAGCATGTGAAATAGTCATAGTAGAATTATTTTAATGGAATGGAACATGTGAAATAATCATAGTAAAATTATATTATTTTTATGGAATCGAGCGTGTGAAACAATCATAGTAGAAGGCTCAAAATAGAAAGGTGAAATGCAGGTTGACTGGAATGATATTTCAATATTAATCTCAAAAATGATTTTGTAGGACACCCGTCATAGTTGGAATGGTGAGGTGGTTGAAGATAGAGTTTTCACTAGCACTAGGACACATGGAGGCAAAATCAAAGAGAATACTTGTTTGGAAATTGGGTGCAAAGAAGATCAAAGAAGGGCTTGCCAAATAAAATATTCATCCATAGACTATTGGAGGAAGGATAGAAAAGAATCCAATGAGATAAAATTTGAAGTTGGATTTGTGGGGACATTAGATTGAAGTGGAGCCAACCCCAAATTTCTGAAAAAAAATTGCAAAGCCTTCGGCCATAGAGCATAATAATATAGTAACAACAAGCAAGAGGAAGGTGTCAATCCAAAAAGATATGGAAAGGGGAGGATCTTTTTTCTACCATTTTGGAGATAGTGGAGAATTTGGAAAGGAGCAAAGGGGAAAGAGAATCTCAAAAAGGTCAATTTTCTTGCAAGGAAGAGGGAAAACTTATCAACTACAGTTGTACATGTTCTCTTCTTCCTTTCTTCCTCCTTACATGAAGTGTCTATGTAGATCTTTGGAGTGTCTATTGACAAGGGCTTGATGAATGTGCCTAGACTTTGTGTCTATAACAAATAAGGTGCAGCAAATGAAATTGAATTTGACCTTGTAGAAGATTCGAAAGAATATTTATGTGAGGATGAACTCAATTAAGTGGAGCAAAGAATGATTAACCGGCAATGAAATGAAAAGCCTAATTTCAATTAGGGTCTTATGTGGAACCATAACCTAATTCTCACTTTAACCAATCTAAAAAGCAGATGTATCCTATGCAAACAAGAGGGAGAATCTATGAACCACCTATTTAGCCCAAGGCTGAAAAGTTGGGAGACTGTATTACATGAACCTTTCTAAGACACCATCTGAAAGGTGATATGAAAGTCTATAGATGCATTTAATAAAGATTAAAACCCAGAAAACCACAATGTTTGGAGATCTTCAGAGAGCTGTGGTTCTTCTGATTTGGTGATTTGATGGAGAGAAAGTTTGCAGAGAGGGCAAAGGCAGTGTTGTTGGAGCCAGTGGTCGAGGCATGCCTTGTGAAAAGCATGGTTGCATGGAAGGATTGCAATCTGCTCTCCTTCCTTGGCTTTCCGCAAACAGAATATACACTTCAACTTCTCGCCACAGCCGGGCTGGAATTCCATGACGCACACCACTGACGATGACCCGGGCAGGGCCTCCCTTCTCCCTGTGAGCCCCAGTTTTTTGAAGAAAGACCTCACGCCGCTCCTCATGAGACCAAAATAGAGTGCAGCGTACAGAATGAACACGGGTAACACTCCCTCCGACACGCCCCACGTATTGCTCAACCCCATTATCCTCAAAACTAAGGTATGTACGCAACCAGAAAGCAGAGCGGGTGTAAAGTTATAAGCTTTTTAGTATGTGGCGGTGCAGTTGCAGAGAGAATGGTAAAATATATAGAGAGTTGTGTGGCGTTGTGTCAAGTGGGGCGGAGAGTCGGGTGAAGCACACCTGCCTGCATGCATTCGTATCGTTCATCCATGCAATCGCTTCACGTGGGAGTTGAGAATAAGGATCAATGAGGATGCACTTTTTAAAAATATGGCGCAGAGAGAATGGTAGTGTAGATAGAGGAGCCGCGGGGCGCCACGGTGACGCTTGCAAAGGGAATTCCTGTGACGTTGTGTCACGTGGGGTGGAGAGTCGCAGAAGCACACGTGCCGCCATGCATTCATATCGTTCATCCATGCAATCAGGCCTGGAATTTGATGGTCTATTTGATCGTTTTTTGCATTTTGAACCGTATATTACAACCTGAAAATTTATTAGACCGTATCATTTGACTTGCTATATTTTTATATAACCATAAAATTGACACTTAAAATTATTATTAAACCGTAAAAATTTATTGTATATATATATATATAAATAATTTTTATGATAAAAATATAAATTAGTTTAGATTTGGAATAATTCTTTCTAATTTCACTTTATATTAATATATATAATTTATTATAAATATATTTACTAATTCAAAATCTGTTGAAAATAGAATATTTTCAAGATTAAATATAATTTTTTCTAATTTTTTAAAATTTTTGACATTTTTACTAATAGTTATCATTGTTTTTTATTAATATATATAATTTATAATATTTATTATAAAAATTATATTAATTCAAAATCTTTTCAAAATAGAATATAATTGATTTTTAACTTTTTGAATATTTTAACAAGATTTATTTTCTACATAATTTAGAAATTTTAACATTAAATTTAAGATTTTTAGATTTATTTCTAATTATCAATATTTTCTAATTTTACATTTTTTTTAATATATATAGGATATCATTATGAAAAATCACATAACACAAATTTTCACTGTTGAAAGCATTTATTTTATAGCATTGTCAACATTTTGTTTGCAATGATTCCCAACTTTGTTTTTTTTCAAGATAATACAACATCAAACTTATTGGTGAGCAATGAGCATGTTGAAATTTTATTTTCCTTTTACAAATAATTATTCTCAACTTTGATTTTTTTCAACATAATACAGTATTTAAGGTTTAAGCTTTTTTTTACAGGCGATTTGACTTTGATTCCTTAAAGCATTTTTTTTACAGGCGATTCATCATCTTTGATTTTTTTCAAGATAATACAGTAGTTGGTGAGCATGTTGAAATTTTAGATAATGAGTTGAATACAATTTGACTGCAAAACTCTTCAGTCCTTCTTATTATCAATTAGATCGTCAAACTCAAAATAATATCTGAGAGTGTTGGCTTGATAAGCTTCTCCAACATTTGCAACATACTACTTCAAATAATGTAAATAAATTTGTATCCATATTTGATGTTACTGATTGTAAAAGGGAGTTAAACTCTTTTGTAGATTCATTGCATTTGAGTTATGAGGGTTTCAAGATGAAAGATGCATGGAGAGTCTTTCGTAACACAAAATATTGGCATAGAAGCTATCCTCATATGATGAAGTTATGGCAAGTTGTGCTTACTATTCCTGCAAGTACTGTTGATTGTGAAAGAGGATTTTCAAAACAAAACATCATCAAAGATGTTAGAAAGTCAAAGTTTGGTTTGGATACATTGGATGCATTAATGAGAGTGTCTTTAAATGGACCTCAAGAAAATAATGTAAATTGGAATAAAGTATATCAAATATGGAAGAATACAAAGTCAAGAAGAGTTCTTGACCTTTGATAACATTTATTTTTGTTTATTTTCTATGTAATGCATAATTAATTTTTGCATCTCAATTTAAAAATAATAAAAGAAAATAGTTCCTCTCTTTCCAAAAGATTTTTTTGTGTTTAAATATATGCAAATCATATAATGAAGGTTTGTATCAAATTATTATATTTTTTATTGTTTATTTGGTATTTTTAAGAAGTATGATTCCTATAAAAAATACTTAATTAATTTATATGATACATAATATTTTAAAAAAATCAAATTACTTGTGTTATTAAAAATAGAAATTAAAAAAAAAAAAAAAATCATATTTAATATGTATGATTAACAAAATCAATAATATTTTAATATAAATTAAATATTTTTTGACAGTAACGTAAAGTGCCAGGCATTTAAATGAACAAACCGTCACAAAATTTTCATATGACAGGTAGGGGTGGCCATCAAATTCCAGGCCTGCATGCAATCGCTTCACGTGGGACTTCACCTGAACATTTTGGATGCACTTTTTACAGGTATAATAATTTAAAATACAGTGGATTCCACATGGCTTCCCAATTGCGCATGCCACCGACCACAAAATCAACGTTGCTTGATTTTTACGAGATTTCTTGATTTTGTTTTAACTTATCGTTGTGACCTAAATTTGACGATCGACACAAGCCAATTTTTTAAGACGATTTTTGAAATTTGGAAATAAAATTTATTTTAATAATTTTTCAGTCTGTTTAATTTTTCTTTTTGAAATACAGTCTTTTATATTAAAAATTATTAATATGATTATATGATCATCAAATTTAGATTTTTAAAGAGATTATATTATACAATATTTATTTTAACATATTTCTTGTAAATTTTATATATTTGTTTATATTATAATAAAAATAGATAATCACATTAATTATAATAATCTATTTATTTATAATTTTAATTAAAATTATATATGATATAACATCTCTATCATGTTATAATATAATTATTGGACCTAAAGAATATTATTAACATTAAAATTTTAATTTAAAGGAAGACACCCCCACGCCACAAATGATTCAAACTTTCAAGAAGGGTGTCCAGGAAATGCAAGATATTGAGGCCGAGACTGAGATTGTTCTGAAGACTCTGGATTAGTTGCTGCTGGTTTTTTGGTCTGCATTTCGGCTGGCTTTTTTATTGTCCTTCTTGGTTTTTTTTGGCTGGTTGCTGGTTATTCTGGTTTTTTCTTTTATAACAGCCTATTTTATTCGTTGAACTTTTTTGTCTTTTCCTATCTTTTGTTGTAAACTTTGTGGTTTCGGGTCCCTATAAAACCCATTTTTTTCTTTATCAAAAACATTAAAATTTTAATTTTTTAATGAATAATGTCTATATTATCATTTACAAAATTTTAATATAATAATTAGTTGAGAGGTGTTTTAGAGTGGCATCAACAACTATCATATGGTAATAATGTTAAAATAATAGATTATTTAGAGTTTAACTTTTTTTAATACTAAAAGTATAAAATAACTCCTAGCTAAATAAAATAACTATTAAGTAAATAAAATGATTCCAAAATATATACATAAAGTTAAAATACAATTCACATATACATGTGAAAAAACATAGCTAACATGTATTTGATAAAAATAAAACTATAAAATAGCTCTTAAATAGACAAAAATAAAATAATTCTTAAATAACTATTAACTAACATAAAATAACTCTTAAATAAATGAAAATTATATATTATTTTATGGAACAAAGCATGTGAAAGAAGAATAGTAAAAGGAGCAAAATAGAAAGGAAAAATGTGGGAAAACCTAGAAGTGTGAGCCAAGGATTAGCCAATGAATCATTCATTGGAAAAATATTTCAATCTTAATCCCAAAAATGATTTTGGAAGAAACTCATCATAGTTGGAATGGTGAGGTGCTTAAAGATAGTTTTTAGTAGGATGCAAGGATGTGAATCGAAGAGAATACTTCCCTTGCAATTGGATGCAAAGAAGGTCAAAGGAGGACTTCCCAAAGCAAATATTTAACTCATTCATAGACTATTGAAGGAAGGATAGAAAAATTCCCAACTATTGGGATCTTGTGCCTAGGATGCAACCTGATGTAGAATCAAAGAGAATACTTCCCTGACAATTGGGTGCAAAGAAGGTCAAAGGGGGACTCTCCAAAGAAAATATTTAACTCATTCATTTGAAGGAAGGATAGAAAAATTCCCAACTATTGGGATCTTGTGCCTAGCAGGATGGCAAGAAGAAATAGGAATTGGTGACTTGTGGGCACTAATGCAAACACAATCTCATTGGGGAATCAAGTGGTGTGTAATGAAATAGTTAAATCCATATCCCTCTTAGAAGAAAAAATGGAGAAATCAGTGGCTTGAATAAAGCAATGCCCATTGTTTTCAAAATGGGAAAAAAAATTGGCTAGTGAAAATTCAAATTCTAAAATGGTGTGAATGAAATTGGGGCCTAGAGGTAAAAATTAGGTCTTTGCTAAAAGGTTATTTTTTATGTGGAATAGGAATCAAGAAAAGAGAAAGTAGAAATTCTAAAAACTGGCCCTTGGATGATGGATGGGATTGGCTTCTATTTGTATGATTGGGAATCTAATTTCAACTTGCTAACACACTTGCCAATGAACACCACAATATGGATTATGTTATATAATATGTATATATAATCCTAGGATTTGGATATATTCAGGAAAACAGGTAATTTTCCAGGTACTTTCATTAAGGTTGATGAAGAATCTTTGGTAGGAAATGTTGGGATGTATGCTAAAATTCGTGTTACCATCAACTTGGAAAACCCCTTGTTAGAGGCAATCAAGTTGAAATCTATAATTGTATTGTGGGGGAAATAGATTGAAGTGGAGCTAACCTTGATTTTTGTAAAAAAATGAAAAGGATTAGGTTGTAGAGAATAATACTATGTTAGAAACAAGAAAGAGGAAGGTGACAATCCAAAAAGAATAGATGACAAAGATATAATTTCTCCCATTTTGGAGATAGTGGAGAATCTGGAAAGGAGTGAGGGGAACCTTAAAAGATCAATTTTCCAACAAGGAAGAGGGGAAAATTACCAACTATAGTTTTTCATGTTCTCTTCTTCCTCTTGCACTCCATATAAAAGGAAAAAATGACTAGAAGTGACTATTTAGATCTTTGGAGTGTCTATTGACAAGGGCTTGATGAATGAGCCTAGAATTCCAGTGTCCACAAGATAAAAGGTGTGGTAGATGAAACTAAGTTTGACCTTGTAGAATATTTGGGCTCAAATATTTCTTTGAGGATGAACTTGATTAAGTGGAGGAAAGAATGATTAGCCAATCTAAATCAAAAATCAAGAAGCTATTGTGTGGGAAGAATAATTGTAGAGGTAGATGGTCTACTAAAGAGAAAATTGTTCTAGGAGGTTTGACTAACTTGGGTCAAAGAAAGTTGAGCTATAGGAAGGATATTATCCTTCCAAGCAAGCCATGAAGCTCATGATGTGAAATTCTAGGGTATTAAATTCCCCTAACAAGAGACACCTTCTCATATGAAAAATGGTGTTGATTAATGTTGATCTTTTACTTATTTAGGAAACTAAGATGAGAGTGGTAGATGCAATCAATCTCATGCTAAAATAGAGGCAATGGTGATGAATTTTGTGTGATGTTGAGGGAACCTTGGGTGGTATTAGAATACTTTGGATCCATCATGATGGAGGTTGATAACACTCTAATAAAACTAGTGGGTATGTAAAGCCAAACCTACGTTGTCTATTAGAAATTTATATTAATGTTTATGGTTTTAGGGAATATTTAGAAGAAATTAGTTTTGGATCAAACTTTATCCTATTTGAGAATTATCAATAAGAACATTGTCATTTTGGGTGGCGAATTCAACACCACCTTGAATGCCTCTAAAAAGAGGATGTCCAATGAAAGCTTCTTAGCCTTTATTAGATTTCTAAAATTTTGTCTTCCACAACCCTTTGTTGAATATTTCTTTGAAAAGGGGTTCCTACAATTGGATCAATTAGTGAGTGGATTTCACCAAAATTTTAGAAAGATTTGATAAATTATTTACTTTGGGAACTAGAGCAAGGTCACATTGGCTTATGAAAGTTTTGTTCTCCCTAGTTTTGGTTTCAATCATTTCCTAGTGGAATTAATTTTCTCTTCAAACTCCAACCCTTCAAAGGTTATTTCAAATTTAGTAACATGTGGTTTAGGGATTTATATTTTTTAAGTTTGATTAAGAAATGAAGGTCTTCTACATCAAAGTGGATTGGAACTAAGAAATTCCAATTCTTCAAGAAAATAGGATACATTAAAGCCCGAAACTCAAGTGGAATAAAATCCACTTCAATAAAATATTCAAAGAGAAGGAAAGAGTGGAGCCTGAGTTGGTTGACCTCAATGAACTGGTCATTAGGATAAATATGAATCAAAATTCTTATTTAAAGGAGAAAGATCTGATGGAACAATATTCAAATTTTCTTTCTATGGAGGAGATTTTTTGGAGAAAAAAGTATGGAGAGTTTTGGCTTAGTGTTTAATATAGGAATACAATTATTTCATAATTCCTTGAAACAAAGAAGAAAATAAAATGAAATTTCAAGCATAAAGGACAGTGTTAGTTTCCTTTTCGATAATGGCGAGTAAATCAAGGAACACATGGCTAGTTATTTTAAATTTATTCTCAAGAATAGTGATCACCCTAATGTTTCTTCATTTGAGGAGGCTCTTAGTTAAATTATCATAATGTTATCTTGGGGTCATAATAGTTTCTTAATGAGGCTATCATCGAAGGAGGAAATTACTTGTTGACAATTTCTCAAATGGACCTAAACAAAGGCCTCGTAGTGGATGGCTTCCTTTCTTATTTATTTCAAAAATTCTTGGATATTATTGGGAGAGATCTATTGGAATTTATTGAGGAATATATATAAAGAACCTGGAAATGCTTAAATATTTGAATACCACCCTCATTTCACTTATTTCCAAGAAAATTAATATGAATACTTTTTATGAGTTTAGGTGCATCTCCCTTTGCAAAACATTGTGCAAAATTATCTCCAAGGAAATGGATAATAGAATCAAAATATTTTTTCTTAAAATTATTTTAGAAGAAAAAACTAGCTTCATGCCTAAGAGATCCATCATTGATGGCATTATCACTCCTCATGAGGCCATGAAAGAATTGTTAGAGTGCTATTGTAAAGATTTAGGTCAAAAGGTGAAGAAACAAAAAATAGAAATCTTCTTCAACATTGATGCACGAGACTTTAAAGAGATATTGTCACCACTCCAAACTTCAGTATTGGGCATGTTCCTAGGAAATATTTGGATATTACTTTGTTCTCTAGTGTTGTAAGGGTATCACTTTAGGATACTTTACTTACTTCTTTTAGCAACAAAATGTCCCCTAGAATAAAAAATGGCTCTCCTATATGTGCTAGATCCTTATGCATAAGGTTGTCATCTTGGCCATCTCCATCTTCTTAATTTTTTATTAACAAATTCCTAACAAAAATTTATCCTCCCTCAATTAAAAAAAATGAGGGAATTTTTTTGAAATGGACCCTCTAACGAAAAGAAGCTCCCATTCATCATTTTGGAAATAAAATTTATAATCCAAAACTTGATGGGGGTAATTATTAGAAAGTGGTCCATTTTGAATAAAGATATGGGTGCAAAATTGGTATGGGATCTAGTTACTAAATCAAATCCCAAGGAGGCCAAGATACTATAAAATAAATATTTGTATTTGGGATCCCTCAGTGAAAGGATCATAATTTTTCCAACACACCTATTTAGGAATCTTGAATGTGGAATCTTATTAGTTCAAGTAGAGATCTAATTTCTAAATATATCACTTGGGGGATTAAAAATGGGAGAAAATACTTATTTGGGATGACTCTTGGAATAGTCATACCCCTATCAATGATATCCCCAATGTGGCTGAGGCCAAAATATGTCTCAGAGAATGTTGGGGCCCCCATGTTAGAGATTATGTTCATTCTTGTGTACAAGTGGAAGAGTTTAAGGGGTCACACCATCGTCAGTGATCAAATTTAAGTAATTGAAGTTATTCTTGGTAATAGGAAAAAAATATTTTGGAGGAGGATGATTGTCTTAGATGGTACAATTCTAAAACTAGAAACTATAAAGTAAATATGTGATATATAATAGAAGAGGCTATTGCTAAAAAAGAGAATTGGTCTTTTCACCTATACTTGAATAATAAATTCTTACACAAGGAGAGATTATTCACTTGGTTAATTTACATAATAAAATCCGTTACCAAAAAAATAATAAAAAATTAGCATGGTAGGCTTGTCCAGATGTGTTATGTGCAAACATGAGGAAGAAAATGGCAATCACCTTTTGTTGAACTATAAGGATAAATATAACTATTAGCAAAAAAAACAATGAAATATTGAGTGGAAGGGCCTATCTTGGGAACTTATTCTGCTTCATTTCTTCAATTGTTGGTTGATTATTTACAACAAGGCCACTTTATCTTGCATTTAGAATTTCCATTAATTGTCATTTAAGAAAATCTAGAAAGAAATAAATAGAAGGATATTTAAAGGGAAAGAGTTATCCATGAAGAATTTCATGGTAGAATTGGAAAACACAATTAAAGAAGTGGTAAATAATAAGATTCATTCTCAAACCAAAAAAATAAAATTTATACAGGTTATGATGAAATGTTGAGGAGAAAATAGAAGGGCTTCAAAATTCCCCCAGTCCATGGGGATAGATGGCATCATTCACATTCAAATATGAGGGCTTCAAAATTCCCCTAGTCCATGGGGCTAGATGGCATCATTCACATTCAAATATGAGACAAGGTTGTCATTTGCTATCTCCTCCCAAGGGCTAGTGTAAGCTCAATTTTGATGGTGCTTGTAGGGGGAATCCTAGAAATTCAATTTCTAGCTATATCATTAGAGATCATGATGGTTTCATTATTGGCCTTGCATCCAAGGGCCTAGGATTTGAAACTAGCAACAAGGCTAAGGCTCAAGCTCTCATTTTGGGTCTAAAACATCTATAAACTTTCGTATTATAGAAGTGAAAACTGAGGGATCCCAAAATTAGAAGATTTCCAACATTTTAAGATAAGCATGGACCCTTCTTGACATGTTGGAAGACTATATCATTAGACACATCTATAGAGAAGCCAACCTCTATGTGAACTTCCTCACCAACTTCACTTTGGATATTGACATGATTTTAATGTGGTGAGGAAATTAATATTTGGGCAAGTCAAATGCCTAGTATTTGTGATAATGATTCCATCCTTTCACAACATTTATTTGCATGAAATGGTGGATGTTTCTCTTGGTAACAAGATTTTATAAGTGAGGTTTTTGGTATTTTTTTGGTTATGAAAATGGGATTCTTATTGTATGGAGTAGTTTTATGTGGTTTTAAGACATAAGTTGGCTATTACTTTTGGAATTTATTGAGGCCAAATATGGAGACTTCTATTAGATTTCTCAACCAAGAAAAAAATTCCTTCCTTGGTGAGGTTTTAGATATATTTCTTAAAAATATCTTTAGAGTGAATGCTATGCTTATGGTGCATGCATTTAGGATAGTTTTGGGTGAAGTTTTTTTCTCCTCAGTGCACAGATTTTGGTTTAATTCTAACATTTCCTCCATGTTCATCATCATCTATTGGAATCAGGTGAGTCAAAGGATTTAGTCAAGGCAACATATCTTTTTTATCAACACTATCTTATGTGAACTTTAACAGAAATATGTAAATAATAACATAACCATAAGATAGAAATAATGAGGCACAAATCAGAAACAAAATTTCATCACATAACACAATATTTACTTGAAGAAACCCTTGCAGGAAAAGACTCCACCAAGAAGAAAGGACAAGTATGCATTATCTTCAAATAAATGAGATTACAATACAACCACTTATATTATCTTCTTTTCCTCCAACATGGTAGAACCTATGCACCTACATGAACAACCTCTTTATGCCTCAACCTATCCTTGTTCATGCAATGAAACTCTACATTCAACTATTGCTCATAGTTTCTACATCAAGAGCCAATTTTTAATATTCACCAATTTTATTTTTTTAAACTGACAATGTACATGATTTTTTTTCTTTTCCTTGAGCTTACAAAGTCATGCATTTGCATACGGCCTACATGACTTGTATGGAAGCATACACAATGTAAGGAAGCATACAACCTATACAAATCCAAATGAATCTATACAAGGTATGGATTTTTTCCTCATAAAATGTGCCCTAATTTTTTTTCCTGAACTACAACTTCTTAGATTTTTGTAAAATTCCAACTAAAATATTTAGGTTTTCAGATGCTCCAGATGCAATGGCGAGGTCAATTTTTCTCCAAGATGCACCAAAAAATCTCTCAAGGCTAGATCCCTCAAATTTTGAATAGGAGTTTGTAGATCTGGAGCTTTGATACCATGTTAGAGTTGATGATTGAATCCCACAACTCGCAAAAGTCACCTATAAGCAATTATTCTATCACAAAAGAGAGATCAAAGCATGATTGTGTGCTCAACAACTTGATAAATTATATTGATACAATAACCTGAATGAATGGTTACAATAAAGGAGAATGCTTATAAAAGCATAAAAAAGAAAACCCTACATTAGGGTTTGATTAGATTGAGACAAGAGTCATCATCTAATGCAACGAGGCAATATGTACTAAATATAGCTCAATCAAATAATAAAAAATAAACTCCTAATTTTAGCTTAATTAATTAAAGTAAAAAGGTGTCTAATAATTAATGATTGATTGATTAATTATCAAGTGATGACCTATTTACTCCAACATAATCAACTACACCAAAACATTGGGTTGGGTGTATTAATTCTCGGGAAGGCACCATTTCATTCCCTAGGTGTGTTGATCCCTCTAAGCTACATGATTTTGACAAGGTATTTTAAGAGCCATGAGAGTGTAGAGGAGGGAGACCAGCTACTCAGGAACTCCAGGTCATAGGAGAATCTAGAATAATAGGCTGCCCTGATCTACCTCAAGCTAGATGAATGAATTAGGAAGGTTTAAGGTTTCAAAGGATGAAAAAGGACAATTGGTCTATCACTTTCCTTCTGCTAACCCAAATGTTTCAAGGGATCAAGAGAGGTTATTTTTAGGTTCAAACTATGACCCAAACAACTTACTACCAGAGGACTACATCATCAAACATGTAATCCAACACTACGCATTGGGGTCTCAAGGATGTACTAGGATCCATACAGATACATAGTGTAAATAATCTAGTGCAGAATGCCAAAAAACCTACTAACTTAACAAAGTCTTATGTTATGATAGAGATAGAAAATTCAGAGATAATAGAAATAACAAGAAGAATAATTTAACAATACTAAGATAGAATTTGACAAGGGAAAGGTGGTAGAAATAGACCTTCAAACCTATGAGTTGAGGCCTACAAGAGCTTTGCTTGATGAACAACCTACATACAGAAGAATGGGAAAATTTTGGAGTTGTGTTTAGAGGACTGCCTCAGTCAGTCCCCACTTTGGTGTTTCCACTTCCACAGATAACTAGATAGCAACGATTATAGAAAGATGATAAAGAAGTACGTAGAAATGGAAATACCAAGTAATACTCAAGCAACAATATGCTACTACGTAAGTAGATGATGAAAAAGTAGATGGAAATGGATGGATACCACCTCCTCAACCATGTGCACTCAAGACAAATGAAGGAAGATGTGATCTCACAATCTCTCCAAAGCCAACACTATCACAACAATGAAGAGGAGGAGCCAACAAAGAAACAACTTGTAGCTACAATGGTGGTGGTGCAATGTGAAGGAGTGGAAAGTGAGTGTGTTTGATCAAGAAATTTTCAAGAAAATGAGTCCCAGATTGAAGAAGATGCAAATATCCATGAATGAATCAAAGAATAGGCCATTTGAATGAAATAAGGAGGTAAAAAGCTTGTTTGAAGTCAGTCAAAAGAGCAACAAACAATACACTTCATGTCCAATGGAGGAGTCTAATGCCTCTACAAATTCTAGAGGTAAGAATCTTGTTAGGATGAAAGTGTGTTGCACGGACATAATGTGTTGTGATAGCATCCTCGACATAAATCCCCCCACTAACACACAAATGATTTTCCAAGTGGATAGAAAATGGAAGTGGATGTGGAAAATACATCATCGAGATTGTGCTTTCTAAGGTAAGAGGTGTGTAAATGAGGAATTTTCAAGGGGTGAAAATTCATGCAATTACATTTTTCCCCCACTTTAGTGAGCATAAGTTCAACGAATGTATGGTAAAGTAGAGTGTAAGAATTTGAAGAGAATATAATTGAACCGTTGAGGAAGTAGACTGTGATCTGGTGAACTTGGGCACAAGAAAGAGAGAAAGAGATGGATCCACAGGTACTCGATCCTATGGAGATTTGAACAAAAATGTCGTAGGTACTCTGTCTAGTGGAAGGTGAACAATGTTGCAAGTATGAAGGTGTTTTCATTGATGTAAATAGGATGTCTACTAGTTGGTGTTATCATTGATGTCAACTATGTTTTAAGAAAGTTTGTTGCATGATGAAGATGTGAAGGATATTGAGAAAATTGTGAAAAAGAGGAAAAAAGGTTGCAAGTTGTGCATGTGTAGTTGATATATTGAAGAAGTGTTGTGAGTACATGGAGCTATCTTTTCATTGCAGTGTCTGGAGATGATTCAAAATGAAGTAATGAGCTAAGATGATGTCTCTGGTACTTTGTTTCGAAGTTCTTTTGAGAAAATTTGATAGAAAAAGAAAATAGTGTTGTTCAAGTGTTAAGAACATGCTCTGGGATGTGCTCCACATTTTTTTTGTGTTGATTCTATGCCTATGTGGATCTGATATGTTGTTCAAGGTTGTTATACGTTGCTATATTCAGAATTTTGGTTTCTGGATCATTGTACAAAGAGATATTTTCACCAGTATGTGAACCAATTTTTTAGTGATGTTTTTTGTGGCTTGGGAGTTCTAAATGTATTTGCTTTTCATTTCTCTATAGATTTTCTTTAGGTTGTGTGGATTTGGGAAGTTGCTTATAATGTTTATATCTTTCATAATTCAAGGTTTCACTTGATTTGGCATAGTACAGTGTCTATTTCATGTGTCAGTGTGCGAATAAGTTTACCAATTGTTCTGAGCTAAAGTATTTGTATGATGTGAGTTTGGATGAAGTTTTTGATGGATCTTAAGTGGTTTGAATATTATTCTAAATCATGTTCAAGTGATTTTTTTTGTTTGGAATTTTTAGATTGATTTTAGGAAGTGTGTACTTAATTTATGGTGTTTAGCATGGGTATCGGCTGACCTTGTGTTAACACTACATGTGATACTTGTGGAAGTTTATTGAGATGTGTTAGGATTTATTTGGGTCCTAATTAAGGATTTATATGTGTCCCCTTCATTCCTATCCACTACGAGAATGTTTAGGTACTAAACTAATTTGAATTTTTAAGTGTAATGGATAGTTGTCGACCTTGGAGAAGGTTGAGGTTGTGTGACCAATCGATTAGTATGGAGCTGAATACACTTGATCCATGAGGATTAGAAGTATAATCAAGCCACTAAACATCAATCCAATAAGACCATTCAATAAAAAACTAAACTAGGAATCCATTAAAACTAACATTCTAAATCATGAAAGCTTCTTAAACACCTATTCTAATCCATTGAAACTTATCCTATTGGGGGAGTGGTGTCACATTGATGTGGAATGTAAAACCTTTCCCAATCCCATGGATAATGAGCATGTTTCAATCGACTCTATTGAAGAGAATTGACAAAACTAATGAAAGATGTGTATAAAAACATGATTTAGATGGTAAATTAACATGATGCAAGCTATTTTAACATGATGTAGGCTAAGATGATCAACACAAGTGTATGCAAAGCTATCTAAATGGATTTTAAGATAAAAATATTAAACACCTAATTACACAATATACTAAATGGATGCATTTATGTTATCACAGAAGCCATTAATGGAAGCTAAGCTAATGATGCAAGTAAATTAAGTTAAAAGATGCTAAATAAGTGCTAAACATGAGTGCAAGTGAAGGTGATTTTAATAGCATAAGTTTTCGCTTAAAAGATGGATCCATTTGTCTCCAAATAGTGACCTATTTATAGGACAAATGAGAAATGAAGGGTTAAGATTAAAAAGGTTAATCAATGGTAAAAATTGGAGGAAATATGAAGGCATGAATCATGGATTCTCATTAATGGATGAGAATCAATGATCACTTGGATCAAGAAAAGAATCAAGGGTTCATATTCTTCCAGACAAACAGACTTTCAAAAATCTTTCACAAAAGTTTGTTGATAGTTTGTTTCAAAAATGAATATTCCCCCTTTTCAAATGAGTGAAGAAAGAGAATATTCAAAGAATATTCTCATGGGTGAGGTAAATTAGATATTTAGCAAATTAAAACAAAGTTTTAATGTGCAAAAGGAGAAGGAATATTCTATGGGAATATTCCTTTTGGAGGAGTGTGCAAATGAGGAATATTCCCTTGCAAGTGGGAAAATGATGATTAGTAATTAGATAATTAAATAATGTTAATTATGCAATTTTAGAAGAATTACATGATATTCATTAAATAAATGATTTAATGAAAAGGGGAGATATGATATGATATTTAATTAAATAACTTAGGGTTATTTAATTAAATAAGATGACTTTAGGGATTAAATTCAATAATTTTATTTATTTATTTTAATAGGATGAAATGCTAGCATGAGAGGGGGTAAATTAACCCTAATTAGGTCAATCAGGTTAATAGATGAAAATGACATGTAATTAATTAAATAGCGATACAAATTTAATCAATTAAGCGAAAAGAGGATGGGTTTCAAGATGAAATGATGTTAGTATACTTGATTTGAGTGCATGATATCATTCAGGACATTTTTAAGTGTCTACATTTTTCCCCTCTTTGAAACAAGATACTTGTTACGTTGATTCAAAGACTGGCGCTTTTCAGATTAAAAAATATTGCTTAAATCATTTTTTTTTTAATTTTTTGGATGCCCCACTATTGACCTAGCGAAAGGACTAAGTTGGTTCCCTGACCCTTGAGAAATCAGGCAAAAATTTTGAATATCGGGTTGATTTCTCGACAAAGGTTGAATATAGGTTCGAGTGCGAAAATAGGTCCTGAAATGCCAAAAATGGCCTCAAAAGTGCAAAAAATGGCTTAAAATAGGTTGCACAAGGTGGAAATAGGTAAAACAGGTCAAAACCCTAACTTTTGGCTCAAATTAGGGTAAAAAACCTAATTTTTAGGCTTAAATAGGTGAAAGGGGTGACACTTCCTATTCATTTGTGCATTCATCCCTTTGAGATTTTGCATTTTGAACTTTGATGCCTTGGAAAAATGGCTCACTATGCACTCCCTCTTCATCTTTGAGATCGAGTTCGAGAGTACCAGTGGCATGCAGACGCAGGACCCCGGATATGTGATTCAAAACATGCCTCAATTTTCACTTTTAGGTGCATTTAATAATGGGTGAAAGGTAGATCTCTAGGTGCATTGTTGTATAGCGATGCTTTTGAAGTGTCAAAAGCATCACTATTGATTTTATAGTGACACACCCTCTGTTTAGTGGTGCACCCCAATTTTTTGGTTAAGCAACACATCTGATTTGGGGGTCATGAGAGTAATATAGCAACACATGAGATTTTTTAGTTCAATGTCGCCCAAAAGTAGTAGGTGCACACTAACAACCCAACAACCCAATAGATCACATCATCAAAAACCCGAGTGGTAAATCTTAAATAAGTCACCCCTGCATCCAAGACCCCACCTAAGGCACCAACCCCACCAACCAAGGCATCCGCCACCATCCTGCAGAGGCAAAAACCCCACCATCCCGCCACCCCCACCCACCCTCTATAGTTGTTGCTTGTCGAAGGAAGTCGACCACATTGGCCTTAGGTCCCAAACGGGATCATGACCAAATGTTGTTGTTCTTGGAGTGAAGGGTTTTGGTTTTTTGGGGGAGGCCGCGAGCGAACAAAAGAGTGCAGATTCATTGATTCATTCAGGGGGTGGGCTGGGCTGAGCAGAGCTAGGGATGCTTAGAGGATAGCAATCCATGACACCCACAAAGGAATATATGGTCAGTAAACTATGATTCCCTCCCACCCACAAACCCCACCAGGGGGAAAACCCCAGGGGGGGTGGGAGGCCAACCCTATTGCCACCCACCGGCCCCCCCTTCAGGGAGCACCTTTCAAATAGTGATACACCCTGATTTTTTGGTTCACCGACGCACCGTAATGTTGATTCGTTATTGAGCGTAGCGATGAGTGTCACCAAAATGGCGATGCACTCCTAAAATTGATTAAAAATCAATGTCTCTATTGATTTTGGCGATGCGTTTGATGTTTTGGATGCAAAGTCTCAAAATTTGATCATATTTTTTTACTTTTTCGACAAATTGACATTTTGTGTGTGATGCATTGAACAAGATAATTGAGAGGGGGGTGAATCAGTTGTCATAGATTAAACTTTAATTTATTCACCAGAACTAACACTTAACACTTTTAATGTATTAAACAATGAATACTAGTGGAGAAACTGAAAACCATCACATAAATGTAATAACACTAGATTTATATGGAAAACCCAATAAGGGAAAAACCATGGTGAGGATTAAGTCACACTATAGAGAATATCAAAACCGATTACAAGAGGCTCACTGCCTGAGAAACAAGGTTCACTACCAAAACAAGGACTCATTGTCTAAACAAGGACTCACACTCCAATAGGGATAACAACCTAGAGGGCTCACTACCACAAAGATACAAAGAAGATAAAGAAGACTTGTTACAGAGAGAAGAAAATATCAATGCAACAAAAGATTCCACCACAGTTCGCTCAATCCACTTGCAGACATGCACGAATGATAGAGTGCACCTTCAGCTCACTACTTCTGAAAACTCAACATTTAGGCTTCACATTGATCTTCCAGAATCGCATCATACACACACTTATCTCTATTCTCTTTTCGCTCTTGTCTCTATATCTTTTTGTTATCTTCTTCGCTTCTTCTTTCCTAATTCATTCTACATTTATACCATCTTCAACTTTGAAACATATCCCAAGTCAGCCATCCAGATTCAAATTTAAATTAGGTCGGCGCCAAAAAATTCTAGGGTGGAATTAGAATGAGGGTGACCCAAACACACACTTCATTAGAACCCAAATAGATCCAAGATGCTTCACTAACTTTGAAAGTAGTATTCCACACAAGGTCGACCAAACTAGTGTAAAACACATAGAAAAATTAAGCAGAAACTTTCTAGATACTAAAGTTATCTTCAATACAATCAAAACAACTCAACTCTAGAACTACAAGTCATAAGACTTCATCAAAGAGAAATCCAGACCAACAATATTTCTCCTAGACATCAACCAAAAACACAAAAAACCAAAGTTCACAATTGGTGAACACAACTCACATTGTACAATGAATCAACAACTAAAAAATAGGATATAGTAGCTTTCAACAACTAAGATCAACATATCTGAACCATACAAGTATAGGAGAAAATCCAGAGAAAAACCCAGAGCACCCACTGAACACTTGCAACAGGTCTTCATTACAATTTTCTCAATATCCTCTACATATATAGCCAATGACTTGTATCCATGACACTAATGATAACAACAATCAGTTGATAACTAATTGAATAGTTGACATCAATGACAACACCTTCAATCTTCCATTCTTGCAACAATCTCCCCCTTTGTCATTGATGGCAACACATGATGTAAAAAACCATCAAAGACACCATCCAACTCTGAATACAATTATCATGATTTTTCTTTCTATTCCTTTCTATTTTTCCCTCTTAGTAGGTAGTCTTTTATACTCTTCCTCTTTCCTTTACATGCTTCCTCTTCTTTCTCACATGCTTCTTCTTCTTTTTCACATGCTTCCTCTCCCCCTTTGACATCAATGGAAAAGGCGATAGATATTTTACATTGATTTCTCCTTTGAAATAGAAAACAAAACACTCACAATGACAACACCTGATACTACCTGATCCCCCTGAGAGGTAGCAACCAAAACATCAGTCCAAAAGAAAGATAGATCCATAGATCCACCAGACTGATGCATCTTCATATGCATCTAGTTCAAGAAAGGAGGGGAAATGACCCCTAACTTCTCCTGGAGATACTCAAAAGTATCTTTAGGAAGAGCCTTCATGAATATATCAGCTACCTGATCCTTTTTCAAAGCATACTCAAGCTTTACTTCATTCTCCATGACCTTCTCTCTCAAGAAATGATATCTAATAGACATATGCTTCATCCTCGAGTGCATCACATGATTCTTCAAAATGTTAATTGCACTTGTATTATCACATAAGATAGAAATAGGAGAATCATACACCATTGTGATATCTTTCAATGTTTGTTTCATCCATAGAACTTGTGTACAACAAGATGCAACGATAATATATTCAGCTTCAACAGTAGACAAGGAGACTGAATCTTGCTTTTTACTCAACCATGCCACTAATCTGCAACCAAGAAAGAATGCACCACCACTTGTACTCTTTTTGTCATCTACACATCTAGCCCAATCTACATCTATATAAGCACTTTAAAGTAAAGTTAGTATCTCTAGAATACCACAATCCATAATTTAGAGTGCCATTCAAATATCTGAATATTCTTTTAACATCAGCAACATGTGTTTCCTTAGGATCTTTTTGAAATTTAGCCACAAGACAAACAACATGCATAATATCTAGTCTAGTAGCAGTCAAATACAATATTCTACCAACCATAGATCTATACTTGCTTTGATCAACCTTAGGTGAATCATTATCTTTATGCAATTTGCAACTAGTCACCATAGGAGTACATATTGGTTTGGAACCATCCATCCCAAACTTCTTCATCATCTTTCTCACATACTTAGACTATAAAATAAAGATTCCTTTCTCTGTTTGATTGATCTGTAGCCCAAGAAAGAAATTTATCTCTCCAAACATAGACATTTCAAATTATTTTTGCATCTCTTCTGCAAACATCTTGCACATATTTTCTTTTCCTCCAAAGATAATTTCATCAACATATACAACCACAATCAATATTTTGTCATTTTCAATATTAAAATATAGATTACTATCCATCATACCTTTGTTGAAACCTTGCTGAATCAAATACCTGTCCAACCTTGCATACCAAGCTCTATGAGCTTGCTTCAATCCATATAAATCTTTCTTCAATCTGCACACCATATCTGGTTGCTCTGACAATTGAAATCCTTTTGGTTGTTCGATGTAGACCTCTTATTCTAGTTCACCATTCAAAAATGCTGACTTGAAATCCATTTGATAGACCTTGAAATCTTTATGAGCAACAAATGCTAAGAACACCCTTATAACTTCCATTCTTGCTATTGGAGAAAAAGTTTCCTGAAAATATATGCCTTCTACTTGTGAGTAACCCTTACACACAAGCCTTGCTTTGTTTCTAACCACTTCTCCATTCTCACTTAACTTATTTATGAATACCCACTTCGATCCGATAATCCTTTTATTTTCCGATCTTGGGACCAATTCCCAAGCTTGATTCTTCTCAATCTATATAAGTTCTTCTTTCATGGCTTACATCCAATGTTCATATTTACATGCTTCACTTACAGTTGTAGACACTTAAAAATGACCTAGGCCTGCAAGCTTCATTTTTACTACTTTCATTCTAGCATAATTATGACATTTAATTATGTCTTTGGTCCACATTCGACTATTGATTAAATAATTCATAATTATTTAATTAATTCATGTCCTTTTATTCTTCATTATTATTAAATAAATAAATTTTATTTATTTATTAAATACGTCATTAATTATCTAAGTCTTCCCCTAATTAAATAATTTTCTAAATTTATTTAATTACCCTTCTTCAGTCATTTCTTCCTGATTATTAAATAAATGATTTTTATTTATTTATTTAATATGTCACTAATTGTCATAATTAAATGAATTGATTAATTTATTTAATTAATTAATCTTATCTACTAAATTAAATAATTATCTTTAATTATTTAAATGTCGAAATTAATACTCCTCTCATTTTAAATAAATTAAATTATTTAAAATGTCATCACATTCTTAACTGTCAGTTCACTTTGGTAAATAATCTGAAAATCGATTATTTATTATTTCACAAAATCCATATTTAGAATTAATTTAATTCCAAAGTGGTAACTTTCCTCCAAAAATCAAGTAATCGGGTAGATTCTTGATTTTTCCAAATCTGATCTTCAGTTCAATCTTTATTTTCTTCTTTTTCGAAAATCTTTATTTTTGAATTAATTTCCTCATTTATTCTTCACCGCCGATTCGATTCTCTCAGATGGAATCTCGACCGCTCAATTAATGAATTTTCCTTAACCTTGTTTAGGGATTATCAGATTTAATCTGGGCCTTTGATTTTAGGTCTCCATCAAAGGTTAATCTCATCCATCCATTCAAAATTGCATTTTCTATAAAATGCCATTTTCCTCTCATTTTTCGATTACACAAAGACATTACACTTAGACTTTATTATTCTGGCATATTTAGGCATAGGCATTTCACTCGTATTGTCATAGGCATTAGGCATTTAGACTTTGTTCAAATCCTTCAAAGCTTGGTGTAGGACTTAGACTTGTATTTCTAGATTGCTCGCACGTCGAATCTGAGGGCAACACATTATCAACAAGTTAGAAGGTACTACCAAGGTGAATCATGGAAACTCCTACGAACGACAGGTATAATTGTTCTTCTTTTTAGTTTTCATTGTTCTTGATAGGTCTTTGGGTTTATTTTATATGTTTTATTGATTGATAAACTAATCCAAAAATAACCCTTAGTTACATTGGTGAACCTGACGTGAATGTAGAAAAATTTGTGTGTTTTCTTGTTTGTTTTCATTGTTTTGCAGGTTACAGCCAAGAATTCATACGAAATCCCGTCACCTTCTTTGGAGCACAAAAAAATAGGTGAATAAAATATTTTAATTCTGGGTTTTTCAGGTCCCATTCTCAGCTTTTTGGAACTTCAAACGGTTTAAAATTTCATTAGGATTTGAGAAAGTTATGGCCATTTTAGTGATCGCAGTTTTTTAAGCTTTAGCTGTTAAAACCCGCGTTTCCTTTTGCCTATAACGGTTTTTTTTGTGTAGAATCGTGGAAAATACTTTCTGGGTTTTGAAGGTTTGATTTTCAGCTTTCCATGGATTCAAACGATTTAACATTTTGTTAAGTTTTGAGAAAGTTATCGCTGTTTTAATTTGCTGCTGTCATTAATTTTTATTTATTTATTTATTTATTTTTTGGTTACTAATCTTTGTTGGCAGCATGTGGCGTTGGAGTTTTTCGTGGGTCAAAGACATATATTCAAACTAATGACATGTGGTTTTGCAGCTACGTTTGTTGAAGATTTATCTCTCAAACCACTTGTTTGCATTTTTTAATTTAGGAACATTTCCTTTGGTGCTCTAAAATGAATTTTGTTTGCAAGTGTCTAATTGTGTTTGAACAAATGGTAGGTGATTATGCTCTCATCTTGTAAAAAATCGGTGATAAAAAAACCAGACCCATTTTATCTTTTATACACCCTTACTATTTGGTATATCGAAGTATCCTCTCCCCTTACGCACTTGTGCGATCCTGGATGTAAGAGAAATGGTTACTAACTCTAGAATTTGGGCCTATTCTGGTGGGAAAAAGTACTCACCTCAGGACAACTCAGACCAGTAGCACCCTGACACCGAGGGACTTCCAGCTAGTATATAAAAGTGGATTCTTGGGGAAAGCCCAAGAATCATGCGTATGGTTCCGACAAGATGGATCTGAAAGGGGACTCTCGCCACATGGATCATGCCCTACGAACGGAATGCCCATACTAAATGCCTTTATTTTTAGAGTCCAACCGTTCTTTGGCCGTTACTTGATATAGTGCTGGGTAGAGTATCATGCCCAAAGACACTCACTACTGATCCCCTTGAGTAGAGATAGCAATTCTTGGGAAGTCACTACCCAAGAATTCAAATTTGGTGTGCTCGAATGACATTAATGAGCCGTGGAGGGGAGCCAATGCCACCAAAATTCTAAGCTATCCGCTCTCAAGAAGGAAAGGTGTTTATCACCAATCCGGGGTATAAAGGTGGGCTATATCAAGTATACAAACCCTTGGCCTATTGGCCTATTAGGATTGTGCTTGTCTCATGTGCGTTTGCATACACCAAAACATCATGCTTGTCAAGTGTTTTCTAGATTTTCAAACAATATACACAACATTCACAAATCTGGACACAAACAATCAACCTTAGACAACTCAGACTTTTCAACAAAACATCAAAAAACAATCTCGGTGCTCATTTTGAACCTTAGACTTTGCATTGTTCATCTTAGTCCTCATTTTGAACCTTAGACTTTGCATTATTCATCTTAGTCATCATTTTGAACGTAGACCTTGCATTTATAACATTAAGTCCTTAGTCAAACATCATCATCTTAGTCCTCAGTCAACATTTTGGCTTTGATCACCTTGTCATCTTACATCAATCATTTCCTTAGACAAACATTATCATCACCTAGTCATCCTAGTCAACATTTTAGGAAACATAGTCTTGCATTTTCATCCTTATCAAAAATCCAAAAAACATAGGTTGTCATCATCCTCACATTTAGTTGTCATTCTCGTCATCCTTATCTGAGCAATCCCTTTTTATTGTTGAGACTAGGCTTCAAACATCGATAATAACACTTATGACACAAACCAACATTGGAATTTTTCTGACCCATTTCACAACATGAACATTCAATCTTCCATGAACATGACATCTTCATCACGAAACCCTTCTGAACCATTCATACAAAGAGACCAAAATGGACGAGTATATGTAGAAGACTTCGAAGCTGCAGTGCAAAATCCTAATATAGTCTCCTTCGTAGAAAACTCAGTCTTACGCGACCCTCAAAGGTATCTAGCCATGCTTTTGGACCAAGGGGCTAAGTTACCACGAGGCTTTGACATAAATACTTTGCCACCTCCATCCATCTACCCTCAAAATCAACAGTCACTTGACATAAATCCTACCAGTAATTCACAACAAACGTCCACTTATCACCCTTATCCTAACCTTGACAAGGGAAGCCAACTATCAACTAGTCCATTCCAAACCTCCACGTCATATTCTGAACCTTCACCTATCAATCTCATCCAAGTCTACATGCCTTATCAACCATCTACCAACTCATGTCAAGTCCTCACATCATACCATATCAATCCTGTCCAAGTATCTACATCCTATTTTAGTCTACCTTACACCAATCTAGTCCAAGGCCCCATATCATATCCTAGTCCTTCACATACTAGTCCAATCCAAGTCTCCATGTCCTATCCTAGTCCTTCATCCATTAATCCTTTTCAAGTCACCCCCTCACAAGCCACACTTAGTCATGAAAATGCTATCATTGTCCAAAGTCAAATCCCATTGTCTAAAATTGAGGATACATGTCAAAACGAAAGCCCAAAGCATGACCTTATAATGTCACCCTCATGTCAAGAACAAGGTAGTCCATCACATGACCCTATCTTAAAGTCCATTCAAGAAGTCCTTCAAGACAATCATGACATCCAAAACACACCTATCCTTAACAACAATTCTATTTCCGATTATATCATCCATGACAACCCCATATTTGACCAAGACCCTACCATTGACCAAGAAGTCCAAATCCATGACAACCCCATCTTTGACCAAGAACCTACCTTTGACCAAGAAATCCAAAATGATCCACTCCTTGACCTTTACGCCATTTATGATCAAATACTTGACAACCCTATTCAGGCCTCGACTATCAACACTTTCCAAGATGAGACACTTGCCTCCATTGGACCCATAAATGATCTTCCTCTAGAAAAATAGTCTTCCACTATGGACGTATTTTCAAATGATGAAGCTATAGCTAACTTCATGGGACTATATGATAATGACCATCAAGACGGTTTTGACATCGACTTGGAAGCACCAATAGAATCATCTGAACCTGAAATGCCACAAGAGCAGACGCAAAATATTAGTCAGAAATATGTCCAACATGACAATGAAGCTAAGACACTTTATTAACTAGGGTCATATATCTTTGTCAGAGCAGGCTTTCTCGCATATGAGAACATTACAAGTAGTAGTGCCCACATATACCATGATGGGTTAGCATCTTGTTTTCAAAACAATAAATACCCCATTGCCAACAGAATTTGTCAAAGCATGCAATATCAAGGCAAAGGACTAGGCATACATAAACAAGGCATTCAAGAACCAATACAACTTCAGGAAAATTGCAAATATCAAGGTCTTGGGTATTCTTTAGTCAGCAAATCAAATGATATTAGTGGTACTTCCTCGATATTGGGGGAAACCTTGTTAGATACAAACATCAAAATGGAGTCCATGAGAAATCCTTGTCATTAGATTGTTGCCAACACTCCCTCCATCCACACCATAAATTGTCATTTTCAACCTTCCCTTTCGAACCAACAAAAATAGAAGTCATACAAATCAAAAGGTGAAAATCAAATGTCAAAGGCCATCAAATCAGACAAAAATACAAGTGGACAAATGAAATTAAAATGGATCCCAAAGAAAAATGGATCAAGCAAAGAAAATATGTCAAAATAAAAATTCAATAAATATGTGGAACCACAAGACAAGAGGACTCCCACATATAACAATTGTCTACCTCCTTCAAAATATTCATCAAACAAGGCATCTAAGAGTGTTGGTTCCAAATGCCATCCCTCCAAAATCCATCATACACCATACCAAGTTTGGAGAATAAAAAGTGATTCATCCAAATGTCCAAACAACCTTTCCACGTCTACCATCATATGTCGTAATCCTACATCTCGCCTAAAGTCCAAAAATACCACGTCACAAATCCGTCACATCATGGAAGCAACTCTTTACCACAAGGACTCTCATGGCACTCTATTGTGATGTGTGTATTTTGATAAGGCCAACTCTAGTATCAGAAAGGATCACAATGACATCAATCAGTTGTATACAAGCGCTATGATCCTAACAAGACAACTCCTTCAACAAGGTCATTATTGGCATATCATGGCACAAGTCTCTACATTGGCACCATCAGTGGATTCAGAATAGTCAGTGGTCATCTAAAGCATCCAGGCTATCTCCAAATATCAAAAATACAAAAAAAATGATAAATGATAAAAAATTGTCACCCTGATGAAATTTTGGCAAACAGGCATCTTGGCAACACTAAAAAAAATCAAAAAATCAAAAAAGTCAAGAAAATAGTAAAGAGAAAAATTTCGTCCAACGATGAAAACCTAGCAAACAGGCGCCCTAGATAAGTACCACGATGAAAACCTAGAAAACAGGCATCATGTGTAAAATAAATCATCTATGTGGACTCTTACACTTGGGGGCAAGTCATCTCATGTCTTAGGCATTCCTCTTAACATTGGCATCCGACCATTTAATCCATATCATTCCCACCTATCTTGGTCTTGACATAAAACTGGCACACATAAATGATGTTTTGGGAAAACTTTTGACATGCCTGTCCTTTGGTCATACATTATCCGTGAAATATCATGTCATTACTTTCATAAACCTTATTGTCCTTATACGACATAGTCCTTGAATATCATATGACAATTCCTTTAGTCTCATGTCCCCCATCCTTTACCAAGGCCACCTCTCATCCTTTCATGTTTATCACCTATCTTGGCTTTCCCTTGTCAAATGGTCTAAGGATGCTCCATCATCCCATTTATTCCTAACCAAGTCATTCCAAATGCAACGAGTCTAATCCATACAAGCACATTATCCAAAATTTTACTTGACTGCATTCCTAGCCCAGCTGTAGACCGCCATACTTTCGTCACATTATTGTCATCGTCCTCACGTTGTTTCGGGATGCGTCCTACCCACGTCAAACAACGTTGTCATCACCTCTCAATTGGTATACAGCTTGACTAGGGGCACAATCATGTTTTTCCTTGGATTCTCATGTGTAGGAATTAGTCATGCATTTGTCATGATCCTCTTAAATGTCAAAATCCAAAAAAAATCATAAAATGACAAAAAGACAAAAACATCATAAAATGTCCTGAAAAAAGACAAAAACATCATAAAATGTCCTGAAAAAAGACCAAAAACATCATAAAATGTCTTAAAGAAAGACCTAAAAATCATAAAACGTCCTAAAGAAAAACACAAAAACATCCAAATCAATGTCAAAATCCTAAAAATGGAGTCAAAGTCAGTCATGTCAGTCAGTCCATGTCATAGTTGAACTACGTTGTCTCTGCACATTTGCTACGTAGGCAAGGCCATCAGTCGATGAGTCCCCGAGACATTAGGTCAGTCCTTTTAGGTTGGTCCAAATAAAATCATGGCATTTGTCACAATCGTCACATCAGTCAAATAAGTTAGACATAGTCAAACTCGGACACAAGACAGTCATTTGAAACATCAATGTCAAAATTGGTCAAAATCAGACAGCACAATCCAATCAATCATACAGTCAACATCAGTCAGCTTGCCAAAACATATTGGTCAAAACAATGTTAGTCTCGTCACTCTTTGGTCCTCTTCAAGATGTGTCCTTCTCGGATTTGGACCTCGTCAAAATGTCCTTTGCCTTTTTTAGGATGTGTCCTTCCTGACAATAGGCCCCGCCAAACCGTCAACACCGTCAAATTGGAAAAACTCTTAAACCGTCAAAACTATCAAATCGACAAGAAATCAATCTTTGGAAAACAAACATTGGTAAACAAAATAAAATGGTTGTTAATCTTTCTAGTCTATCTTGTCTTATCTTTTGACTATCTTGGATATTTTGTCTTATATTTTTACTGTTTTGTCATTTTGGTCATGTTACTAGCTACCTCGAGGATGTCCCATGAAGGATTTAGAGGTGCGATGACGTCTCTTGGCCTATTTTATTTTCTTTGACTGCTATCTGTGGATTGTCTTGACAAAAAGACTAGGGCAACTTTTCCCTTAGTATGAGTTAGGACATTCCTTGTCTATGACTGTCTTTTTTTCAAGTGGATGACCTTGCACACCTTGGTCTACGTCATATCATAGTGTTTGTTGCCCAATGATGATTAAGAGCAATAAATATTAAAGTCCTATGGTAATGTTTTGAAGGATTTGGTCTAGGAACTAACATGCATCTCCTTTAGTCATGTCATCTTCTCTCGCCTGTCTCATATAGGCATTGCATCCATATCATCATCCATATCTTTTGCACTAACATTTCTTTGTCTCCTCATATTCTAGTCTTCTCATCAATTTCGAGAGCACACTCATGATCTTGGAACCCGTCTGTCCTCTCGAGGGGGCATACCACAACCCTCCTTGTCATTCTTTCTCATCTTATTTTGCACTGGGGCATATTTTCGACTTACTTTCTTTGTCACAATGTGACATGCTACATTATGACAAAGAGGGGCAAAATGTACACTTAAAAATGACCTAGGCCTACAAGCTTCATTTTTACCACTTTCGTCCTAGCATAATTATGACATTTAATTATGTCTTTGGTCCACATTCGACTATTGATTAAATAATTCATAATTATTTAATTAATTCATGTCCTTTTATTCTTCATGATTATTAAATAAATAAATTTTATTTATTTATTAAATACGTCATTAATTATCTAAGTCTTCCCTAATTAAATAATTTTCTAAATTTATTTAATTACCCTTCTTTAGTCATTTCTTCTTGATTATTAAATAAATGATTTTTATTTATTTATTTAATATGTCACTAATTGTCATAATTAAATGAATTGATTAATTTATTTAATTAATTAATCTTATCTACTAAATTAAATAATTATCTTTAATTATTTAAATGTCGAAATTAATACTCCTCTCATTTTAAATAAATTAAATTATTTAAAATGTCATCACATTCTTAACTGTCAGTTCACTTTGGTAAATAATCTGAAAATCGATTATTTATTATTTCACAAAATCCATAGTTGGAATTAATTTAATTCCAAAGTGGTAACTTTCCTCCAAAAATCAAGTAATTGGGCAGATTCTTGATTTTTCCAAATCTGATCTTCCGTTCAGTCTTTATCTTCTTTTTCGAAAATATTTATTTTTGAATTAATTTCCTCATTTATTCTCCACTGCCGATTCGATTCTCTCAGATGGAATCTCGACCGCTTGATTAATGGCTTTTCCCTAACCCTGATTAGGGATTATCAAATTTAATTTGGGCCTCTAATTTTAGGTCTCCGTCAAAGGTTAATCTCATCCGTCCATTCAAAATGGCATTTTCTATAAAATGCCATTTTCCTCTCATTTTTTTCGATTACACAGAGACATTACACTTAGACTTTATTATTCTGGCATATTTAGGCATAGGCATTTCACTTGTATTGTCATAGGCATTAGGCATTTAGACTTTGTTCAAATCCTTCAAAGCTTGGTTTAGGAGTTAGACTCGTATTTCTAGATTGCTCACACGTCAAATTTGAGGGAAACACATCATCAACAAGTTAGAAGGTACTATCAAGGTGAATCATGGAAACTCCTACGAATGACAGGTATAATTGTTCTTGATAGGTCTTTGGGTTTATTTTATATGCTTTATTGATTGATAAACTAATCCAAAAATAACCCTTAGTTACAATAGTCTTTGGTTCAATCTCGAAAAGTAAACACAGATTAACTTCAAGAATAGCTCTACTTCTAGTTAATACTCCTTTAGTCTTATCTCCAATAATCTAAAATTTTGAATGATTCTTCTATACATATCTAGGTGTCTTAGGTGACATCACCAGAGCATCTTCTTCTCTTTCATTCTATTCATTCTTCTCTTCTTGTTCATCCTTTTTATATTCTTCCACAATCTCTTCAATTCTTATGTGATTAGGTTCATCAGATTCATATCCATCAATGTCAATTGAATTCTTCACTATCTCATAAACCTTGACATTTGCACTTTCTACAATCTTTCTCATCCTTTCATTGAAACATTTGTATGCCTTTCTTTTAGTAGAATATCCAAGAAAAATGCCTTCATCATGTCTTGCATCAAACTTTCCTAAAGTTTCTTCATCTCTTCTGATATAACATTTGCTTCTGAATACCTTGAAATACTTAACAGTATGAATTCTTCCAAATCATAGCTCATAAGGGGGTCTTTGTACTATTTTATCTTTCTTGAACTTGATTGAATACATAAAAAATAATATGAATAACTTCTTTCTAGTAAACTTCCAGTAAACCGGCCTCAGTAATCATTGATCTAGCAACCTCTTGAACTGTTTTGTTTTTCCTTTCAACAACTCCATTCTACTAAGGATTTCTTGGAGAAGATAACCGTCTCTTTATTCCATGCACTTCATAAAACATATTAAACTCATGGGAGGTGAATTCTCCACCTCTTTCAGACCTTAAGCATTTTATCTTCAAGTTTACTTCATTTTCAACCATAGCTTTGAATGTTTTAGATCTATCTAATGCATCTGATTTCTCTCTAAGAAATGTAACCCATATATATCTAGAATAATCATCAATAAAAAAGTATAAAGTACCTTTCACTTTGCAAACTTCTCACTCTTGTAGGACCATAGAGATATATATGAACCAAATCTAGTAGACCAGTAGTAGACTGCTCCTTTGATCTGTAGTGACTTTTTGCTTGATTTCCAAATTGACAATTCTTGCAGATAACATTAATAGGCTTTGTAATTCTTGGTAAATATCTCATGGCCTAAATTTTACTAATCCTTTCCAAGTTATCAAAATTCATGTGACACATCCTTCTATGCCATAACCAACTGTCATTAATTTGATTCATAAAGCATTGTCCATTAACACCTTTAAGTTGATAAATATTTCCTTCAGATTTGTTTCTTGTAGCAATCAATGTTCTCGATCCTTTCTGGATCTCACACCTCTCATCCTTAAACACAAGATGATATCCTTTACTGCACATATGAATAACACTCAAAATATTATGCCTTAATCCCTTAACATAGTAGACATCATTAGTATTATGCTTTCCATCAAAACTTATTGAACCTGTCCCACAAATTTTAGCACCAGTATCATCTTCAAACATAACCAAGCCTCCATCATATTTTTCAAGCTTAAAAAACTTACTTTTATCACCATTCATGTGATGTGAACAAACACTATCAACAACCCAATAGTTCTTTTCTTGTTTAGCATGTAGGGAAGAGATAACAATACCTTCATTCTTCTCCTTCTTCAAAGGGCTTTCACCTATTTTTTAGAATTAGCAAAAGTAGGTTCATCCTTTATAGCCAAGAACAAGCATTCATTGTCATCAGGATCTTCATACTCAGAATATTCATAAGATATAATAGCATTCTCATTCACATAATATGCTCTGTTAATTTCCTTTCCTTTCTTTTATTTCTCATATCTTTGTTTATTCCTCTTAGCTTTTTAGACACTTTGCAACATAATGACCTATTTCTCCACAACTAAAGGATTTAAAGGGTAACTTACCTTCATACTTACCAGAACCTTTCCTCATGCTTCTTACAAGGTTAGCTTCTATTTCATCAAATTTTTCTTCATCTGCATCTTCATCTTTTGTTGCCTTAAAATCAGTTTTTGATTTGCATCCATTCCTCAGACTCAGCTTCCTCATCTCATAAGATGCCAAAAATTCCAACAACAGATCTTTAGTGCAAGTCTTATAATCTATACTCTATTCAAGAGAACACACCTTCTCACTATAAGCATCAGGGAGAGCTCTAAGAATATTCTTTACAATTCTGGTTTCATCTACAGTAGCACCAAGTACTTGCATTCTAGCCACTATCTCATCCAATATTTGTACATAAACTTTAACATTTTCATCTTTAGACATATGCAGAAGCTCAAATTGTGTCTCCAAATTCTATAATTTTTCCTCTTTAACTCTCTCATCACCTTCATGCACCCTTTCCAAAGCATCCTAGACTTCCTTAGCAGCCTTCAGATTTTGAACCTTAATCACCTTAGAATGTACCATGTGTCACCAAAAAATGTATAGTTGACATTTTTATGCTCACTTGAGTCTCTATTTTGGAATTTGGCTTGATTTTGCCTATATTTAATGTTGTAATGTGGTCAACACGTTCACATTAGGTCTTGGACCCTTGTGAATCATTAAGACTTCTAGGTTGTCTTGTAAAGGAGTTGTGAAGTGTTGTAACTCACTTTCACACTTTTCTAAGACCCTTTCATCATAATTCACCTAAATAACTCATTTTTATCACTTACAAAGTCTTATTTCAAAGTGTTGTAAAGTGTTACAACCCACTTTCATGCTTTTCTAGACTTGTCATCACTAATTCAACCCTTTCTCATGTTTAAATGACCCTTTAATACACTTCCTGGCTATTTTCAAGTGTGTTTTTGAGGATATTCTCGTTGGACAACATTTAATCCCCTTTAATTCCCGACACCCACTTAATTTTCTTAAGTGGTACTAAGTCACCAATAGGGGTGACTTAGTCAGTTTTGGCACAAAACTCAAAATTATTTCAAATTTCTGGCAGGATTTTTTCCTCTAACCCTTGAGGTCGGCCTGTGATGTGTTATTTTCAGGAGATTTTGGTAAAATCATGTATAAATAAAGGGTTTTTCCCCTCATTTTTCATATCTCCTAATTCATCAAGCATTCAAGCATCCATTGACTTAATCATTCTCAAGTACTAAAGCACTCTAAGCATAATCGAGTCATCCATTAGAGCAATTCATTGCATATCTTTAGATTTCTACATCAAGGGTTTGGTAAGTTTATGACATTGCATATTGTTTATTTATCATTCTCTTTTCATTTCATTTCATTTCATAGGGTTTGATTACCAAAGTGGGGTTTGACTAAGGCAAACCCCTATACTCTAACCTTCAACCATTTTCCCTCTTTGCATGTGTGTTTGCAGACTTTGTAGGAAAATTTTTCAAAGGAATTGGTGTTGAAAAGTGGTCAAGAAGTAATTAAAGTCAATCAAGTCTACATAACCATAATTCAAGCTTGGAGACACTTTTTATCCCATTTTCTACAGAATCAAGTGTGGATAGCTGTCATAAAAGTAAGTGCAGACCTGAGGCTACAAGAGGGTATGTGCAGGATCATGATGGGCCAAAAAGTGGCAATATGATGGGTATTTGTAGGGTATGTGGCTGACGACTTTTTTGTTACCCAAAATTAATGAAATGAAAAGGGTTTCTGAAGGACATTCTCAGCTTTCTACCAATATAAATTATTCTTTACTTTGAATTTAATAAATAATTATTATTCATTTTCTATTTGAATTACGACTAAAGTCCTAATTGATAGGCTGATTGAAAAACATCTATAGCTTTCAAACAATATCACATTTTTTGAATATGAAATATGCATCACATTCTATGCTTCATATACTATAGGATTAAAAAAAGAAAATTGAATTTCATGAAGTTTTGACCATGTTAAGGTGGTTAGAGGTACAATTTTTTATATTTTTAAAATTTGTAATAAAAAAATCATAATTAATTATTTACTTGGAAAAAATTATAAAAAAATATGCATCACATTGAGACATGAGTCCTCTACTTATATCTAAAATCTTATAAAAATATTATCATTTTATTGTGGTTAGGGTGGTCGACAAACACCTACTTCTTATTTTTCCTGAAATTTAAGTACTACTACATTGAAATTTCAAATTTTCACCAAATAGATTTTGTTTTAAAAAAATAAACCTAGTAGTTTATAAACTAAATTCAATTTTCTACAAATTCTATTCTTACATATTTTTGAAATAATATAGATAACTTATTCAAATTTTTATGTCAAGTTGCCTAACTTTGATTTTTCTGAATTTTTTTGTCACTTAAGGGCCTCTTTTTTCCATGATGATCCTGCACATACCCAAGATTTTGTCCCAAAATTCCTGAAATGTGTGGGTGGACTAAGTTGCTACTACTAGCAGATTAGTCTCGCTTCCAGGCCTGAAAAGTGGTTTATGCATTTTTGGATACCCATTTGGCAAATTCTTGTTCCGACAAATTTTCCTGAAACTGGGACTAAGTCGCTCAACCTGGCGTAAGTGTCCCAGTCAACATTTTCAATCAATTTTTTTAGGATTCTAGAATCTCCCAATATCAAGTTTCAGATTCCAGGCGCACCTCCCCAATTTTGTTAAGTTATTTCATCATTTACTTGCATTTTAAAATGTTTTTGCATATCACATTATGTTTTCAAACAAGTTGCATTTCTTAGGTTTTGCATCATTAAATCATTTTATTTTCAGATCAATGCATTAGTACATCATAATTACACATAATACATCTCATTCACATTAACTTTGAGTGTCTAGACATTTGCATTTTGGACCCCATTCCTTTCTCCTTTTAGGTGAAAAACCCTAGAAGGAGCCAAAGCAGTGTGGGCAATCCAAAATCATTGTCCACATTTTGGTGAACCCGACTTTTGAACATCTTTACTTCTGATTTTAGGTGCATCTGAAGTTTCATTTACATTGCATTGATTAAATTGCATCCTAGGGTTTTCAAAATTGCATTAGTGAAAAGCTCAAATAGCTTGCATTTTTGCATCATTTTTGCATTGAAAATCACAAAAATTATGCATTTCATACTATAGTTACATCTGTGCATCTAAAAGACATAAAATTGCATTCAAAATTTCTGAAAAATCTCAAAAAAATCATCAGGGGGACTAAATCACCACACTGGGCAACTTAGTTCTCTGGCTCATTTTGCACTAAATTTTCTGGTAATTTCTGGGTATTTTCTGTACTTCTGTTTTCTGGTATTGCATTTCTATTTCAGTTTACATAATTTCTATTATTTGCATTTCTTAGTCCTAGATTGCATTGCATTTGCATCCACCCCATCTCTTGTGGCATTTGTATGTGTTTGGTGCCCTATTTCTAATACTTTAGTGAGAAGAAGTTCTCGACTCATGGCATCCCACGATAACACACTTGTTGTGGACCTTAGGTCATCTCAAGCTCCTACTCCTGGTATGGAAAATGGTGCATTAGGCATGGATACTACCACTAGTACACCTTTACCTTCACATACAATTTATGTTGACACACAAACTAATTCCATTCTGCAAGATAAAGTCATTAACATTCATGAGGATCTAGCACATTTGCAACAAAACTTATGTGTTGAAAAAATTTCCACCACTGCCATTCCTGCTATAGACAACATCCATTGAATGCTTGAAAGTGATGAGGGCTTAGATGTTATGAAACCAATTGTTGAGATATACCAAAAACATGCCTCTAACACATCTCAACCAGGAAACACTATGGTTATCCAAGGAGGATCTCACATTCCTCCTCCTTCAATCGTAGCATCCATACCCACCTATACCACTCCTCAAGTGACAACAACCATGCAACAAGTTAGTCATGTGACTCCCTCTTTTTCTATTCCAACTAGCATCCCTAGTTCTTTTATGGCATCGAATGTTCCATCCTCCCCCACTTTCACTGGTCCCAACATTACATATACTCCATCACCATTCTCTCTTCCACCTCATACCACTTACACCGACCCTCTCATTACAAAACTCTTTCAAATTGTTTCTTCCATGCAACAAAAAATATCTACCATAAACCAAAACCAAACCGCATCACCCACCTACTATGTTTGTAGTAGCCCATTATCTTTGGACATATTAAGAACGACGATTCCACAAGGAATTGAGATACCTAGGTTTGAGAAGTATAGAGGTAAAGGAGATCCTACTAATCATTTCAATGCATATACAACCTTATGTTATGATTTTGTCCTTGACAATAAACTCTTAGCTAAATTGTTTCCTAGGACTTTAAAAGACACTACCTTGGAGTGGTTTTCAAACTTACCTAATCATTCAATTCGATCATTTAATAAACTTGTTGATTCCTTTATAAGTCATTTCCAAGTCCATATGACTCCCAACAAGACAATGGCTAATTTAATGAGATGTAAACAAAATACGGATGAAAAATTCATTGATTTCATTTCACGCTATCAGTCATTGTATGCTCAAGTAGATATCAAGATTCCTAATTCACATCTCGAAAAGATGTTTATCAAAAACTTGCAAACTCAACTTTAGGATAAATTGACCATGATGAAATTTCCTTCTTTCATGCATTTATGCATAACCCTTTGTGATTATCACAACTTGGTTACTAGTCATGATGCAAAATCCACTTCTAGCCAAGCTGATAAATCTGAACCTAGCACTTCAAACATCTTGCAACCATTTCACAAACCAAACAAAGGGTTTTTACAATTCAATCCCCCTCCTCTACAATCACCTCAACCCGTCAACAACCAAGTAGCAATTGTTAAAGCCACCATAACTTACAGTTATGGAGATCCAAAATGACATTTTACACCATTCCCAGACACCCTTCATAACACCATGACCCAACTTATCCAACAACAAATGATTTCTTTACCTCCTGTTAAACCATTAGATACAACCAAACCTTTTCCTCCAACTTTCCAACCTAATTCTTATTTCCATTATCATAGACAAAGTGGACATGACACTAAACAATGTAAGCATCTTAAACGTATAGTACAAGACCTCATTGATTCTGACTGTCTATCTATTTCAAATGTTAATGCAAAAGGAAATACATTTGTTGCCCCACCCAATCAAAATTTTCAAATTTTTACCAATCCCATGCCTAAACATAATGTGTCATTTTTCAAAGCCAGTGAAACTCAAAACAATGATGTGATGATTGTTAATAAAGAGACTGAACATCCTGATATACCCTCTATTAATCCTATGGATGAAATGGTAGGAGCGATAGGCATTATCCCTTGTAAGGGCCAACCTAAGAAAAATATTGATATTACTTTCACTTCTAAAGATATTCTTCCAAATCTGCTTGATGGTCCTCTCTACGTAGTTGGATGTATTTATGATAAGCCCACTAATGGGATACTCATAGATCTTGCCTATGGTGAGAATGTGATTACCGAGGAATTTTTGGTCTTACATGAACTTTATCAAGATAACTATGATCAACCAAGAGCATGGATAAAAACACATAATGGTTTCGTGTGCCCTATGATTGGATCACTCATTCTTTTGTTACAAATAGGACCTAAGACAGTGGATGTTACATTCTCTATCATTCCACAATCAGACCAGTTTCGTTTGTGGCTAGGCTATCCATGGATTTTCTTGAATGAATGAATGAATGGTTTTTAATGACGTCCACGAGACCATCAGTCTATGGGACCAAGCACCAAAACTTTAACCATTTTCAAGTTCTTTTCCATGTCAGCCCTTCTATTATAGATCTTGACTAGAAAGCCAACAGTTTTGAGGAGCCTAGTCTCCCTAAAAAGCTCATTTAGATTATCCACCTTCAAATTGTCTTCATATTGGATACGGATATCATCATAAGTAGCACACTCAATCATGAAGTGTCATTCAATCTCAACAGTCCCTTTGTTGCAAAAAATACAAGTTCTTTGCTCCCAAGCCTCCTTGGGGATAGCCCACCTACCTATCTCACATCTAAGATGGTGTGGCCCGGTTCTTAATTGAGTGACCAAAATCCTACCCTTTCCTTTAATTGTAACCCCACGTGGGGTTGAACTCCTGGATATAATGTGACTTTTTATGGCCAACCTGCTTAGTCCACATAGTAGACCTAAAATTTTCTAGCAGAAAATTTTTAATCTCAGCATTAGTGTTGGGAAACTCATGTAGTTTAATGTTCCATTTGTTCAACCACTTTCTATTTTGCTTCATCCATGTCTTCTTTCTACGGTTTAGCTCCTCCCCAACAACCATTTTGAGCTAGCGGTGCAAATCCATGTTCTCAACTTTTTTTATGTAACTTATTAACCAAATGACAGCAGATGCCTCCAATGGGAACATACCAGTTTCAGCCAAGAGAATCTCATATGGAACCGAAGATTTGACTTTGATGCTAGTAGTGATCAAATTCTTTTGAATTCTTTCAACTTGCCTCCACTTGTGGTTTGAGATGCTACCCCCCCAAACCTCACAACCATAGAGGACAACCGATGCCACCAATAAACCAAAAAGGGTTTTCTTGGTTTTCCAATCCCATAACTCTGCTTTCCTACATCTATTCTGCAGTAAATAAGATGCCTTCCAGCCACCCTAAATTCTTTTCGCCCTACAAGTCTCCCAACTGAGCCTATTATGGAAATCAATACCTAGATATTTGTATTCTTCCACCACCTCCAGAGAGCTGCCCTCAAAAATGAAATTAAACTGCTACTTCTTCCTTTTCAAAGAGAAAATCATGATTTTGGTTTTGCTGGTGTTAACTTGCATACCAACCTCTTGGAAAAAGAGCTTGAGAGCCTTTAAATGATCTCTCAAACCAAGAGAATATTTTTCAATTAAGATAAGATCATCCGCATATAAAAGTAACTTCACCACATAACTTGCTAGTTGAATACCCTCTCCATCAGTTTTTTTAACCATTCTTCAAGCTTATCAATATATAAGCCAAACAGAGTGGGAGATAGGGGACATCCCTGTTTGACCCTGATGTCACTACCAAAGCATTCAGACATACCATATTTTGTTCTAATTTTAGCTCTAACTTTCTCATAAAGTTTATGAACTACTGCTCTAAGTTCATCAAGAATACCAAGTTCCTTCATTCTATTCCACAGTTTGTCCCTAGGTACCATGTGAAAGGCATTTTTTGAAATCAACGAAACAACAAAAAGCTTCACCCCCTTGAGTGTCCCAAAATTTCTCGATGAAGTGCCTAAGCGTGATGCAGTGATCTATGGTAGAATGCCTTGGTCTGAAACCAACCTGCCCCTTTTCCCTTTTACTTTCTCTTTCGGCCCAATTACTGATTCTATGCTCTAACATGCTCCCATAAAGTTTACCAAGAAGAGGATTGACCACTATAGTTTGATAGTTAGAAGGATTATTTATATCCCCACTTTTATGTAAGGGGATGAACACACTGGTAGCCCATTCAGCTGGAAAGCCATTTTGAGTGATGCTATTAAAGAGGTATTTGATGTGAGGTGTGAGGAGCTCACAACCCCATTTTAAAATTTCAGCTTGCAGCCCATCAATATCTTGAGCCTTACTGCTTGCTAAATTTTTTATGCCTTTCTTGATATCCTCCTTCGAGAAGAGCTCACTTGAGGCATGAATTAAAGGGGGCTTGATTTTCTCCACTGGTCGTTCATACAAGAGCTTCACATACTCTAACCATTGCTTCACAGTGATATTATTTTCTACCTGACTCTTCTTTTGCTCCAGCTCTCTCCAAAAGCTTTTGGGATTGATGAAAGCTATTCCTTTAGTCATACACAAATGTTTAAAGTTTCCACATGACAATGACATATTCACTATCCACCATAGTGGCTTTCACCCTTTTTCTTCTAAAGGAAATTTCTCTTTAGAATCCTGATGGCTAGAACCCATGGATCCCATCATGCCTCACAAATATTTATTTTTCATTGCCTATCAAAATTTTAAAGCAAAGAAAATTTCCGAATTGTCCCTTTGTAACCAATCCCCATTTGCTTCCGCTATCCCAATCCTTGATGAGACAATGCTTCATCTTGAATTTGAACCTGAACAAACAATGCAACCTCATGAGCAATCAACACTAAACACTTCCCCTTCTTCCTCCAAACGCCCATGAGATAATGAAACCAACCCTGTCATGCCTCCTTGCATAAAAAAAGCATATAAAGCAAAAGAGAAAGTGATTGAACCATCTCCTTTGGTTCCTTCTATTCCTCCTCCTCAAGAAGAAAAGGAGCCTATGGTGGTTCAACCCTCTCTTACACCTCAACAACTTCAAAATAGAATCAAACGAAATCGTGATGCTAGGGAGCATAAGCGTCATTGTCATCTACTTGCTTGAATTAGTTACAAACATAAGCAAACAAAGAAAATCAACCTTCGCCTTTGACAGAAGCAATATCTGACTACCCTCCTCCTCCTGACCTGCCACAAGATAGCACGTTACAACAATCACAACAAAATGATCTGATATCACAACCACAACTCCTGATACATCCTTGATTGGAAATTTCCATTCATCCTCCTGTCATGATTAACCTTGATGATGATGATGATGAGGAGATCTCTAAAATAGATGAAGAGGTGCATAACGATCTAAACTCTTTATTTTCATCTTCCATGAGCTTAAATGATAAATCTCTCACACCAAGTGAAGAACCTAGTACTTCTCCTAGTTTGGCACTTGCAATTCCCCCATTGGACAGTCAACCACCCTCGCAATACACTGAAGATGATTGGGAGGCAGATGACTTGTTAGATGGTTGACTCACATTTTCCTTGCTAGCCTCTTGTATTTCTCTTTCATTTGCAATTCTATGTGTGTATCATGTTTCCTCGTAATGTGCATTTGATGTTCTCTCTCTCTTTGTGCACTTCCTCTATTTGTATGTCTCTTCTTCTATATTTCGTACATTTCCTTTTTCACCTTTTTTTTGTGTTTTTCCTTTTGGGGATGATGAAAAGTGTTGAGACACCCTATGTCTCTTCCATGTTAACCCAAAAGTTCCTTTCATTTTCCTTTTCGCTTTTGCTTGTGTTTTTCATTTTGGGGATGATGCAAGGCATTGAGACCAAAATGTCTCCTTCATGTTGAACCAAAAGCTTTTCATTTTATTTCACCTTTTTGTTTTTCTTTTTTCTTGTGTCTTCCTTTTGGGGATGATGCAAAACATTGAGACCGCAATGTCTCTTCCATGTTGACCCAAAATGAATTTTCTTTTTCTTTTTTTTTCGCTCTCTTTGTGTCATTCTTCCAATTCTATGTATTTGGGAAATGATGACAGTTCCAAGCTCCTTGTAACAAACATACTGACCCCAAATCCATAGATCCCTTATGTGCTTGGTGTGTTCCTTTTGGAGGGCAACCCCTCTTTCTTTTGTTCTTTTTTCCTTCACATGACGCAACCTTACTCGGAAATGTATGACTTGCCATAAGGGCTTTTGAAGTTGGCTCTCATGTCTTGTTTTTCTTTTTGAAATTTTTCATTTTGCTACTTTAAATTAATTTCTCACAAAACGGTGTGTAGCAATTCCTTTAAAGTGGGGCATACATTGGCATCATTCATTTGCATTTTTTTCTTTTGGTTCTTAGTGCAACCTTATCACTTACTAAGATGCGTTTTTCACTTTGTGGATGACACTGGGTGTGATTTGCTTCATAAGTGTGAACTATCTAAGTATATTACATTACTATTAGTGGCCTGATGCGACGCACTGCATCCCCTAAGTTGTGAATATTCTATTCTTTTATTGGTCCTCTCTTGGAGACGTTAGAAACAATGTTCCCTAAGTGATAGGCCTTGCATGAACTAAAAAAGACTCATTTGAACATCTTTTACATTTTACATTTTTTCATTTTGCATTTACATGGCCACCTTGCATAACACAGCTTGCATACCTATGGTACCGTTGCATTTGTTTATGAGTTCTAAGCATACAAATCTTTGCTTGTCTCATGAAGCATGAAATGACATTGTCTTTGTGGTGCCTTATCAAAGTTATCAGGAGGTATAACTTTGATATGGTTGAGCAGGAATCCCATTCCACGACACAACTTTTCCCCATAGCCACCTACTTGTGTGAGTGCATACCAATTGAGCGTATGTTTCTCACCTTTTGGGCCTTCTCACCCCACGGACAACCAGAAGTTTTGTGGCCCTAGAGTGAGTATACTTGGGCTTTCTCACCCGGTGGACAACCATGAGTTTCATTTCCCCAGAGTGAGTGCACATTTCTTTTTCCAAACAAATGTCCTAGATTTGATCCACAACAGGCTGGAAATACGATTGAAGCTTTCTTTCATCCCTTTTCATCATCATGTGTGTTCTTGTGTGCTTATGTTTGGTTTTCCATGGGATCGTGATCCTGGGGGCTTAATCATCCCTCTTGATTATTGTTGTCTCATCTTACCAACATGTGTGCATTAGGATCCCTCTCGATGTGCATGTTGAGTTACTTTATCAAGAGTTTGAAGCAAGTTCATCCTCTCACTAAAGTGGGGGCTTAATGTGTCACCAAAAAATGTATAGTTGGCATTTTTTATGCTCACTTGAGTCTCTCTTTTGGACTTTGGCTTGATTTTTCCTAGATTTAATGTTGTAATGTGGTCAACATATTCACATTAGGTCTTGGACCCTTGCGAATCATTAAGACTTCTAGGTTGTCTTGTAAAGTTGTTGTGAAGTGTTGTAACTCACCTTCACACTTTTCTAAGACCCTTTCATCATAATTCACCTAAATAACTCATTTTCATCACTTACCAAGTCTTATTTCAATGTGTTGTAAAGTGTTACAACCCACTTTCATGCTTTTCTAGACTTTTCATCACTAATTCAACCCTTCCTCATGTTTAAATGACCCTTTAATACACTTTTCGTCTATTTTCAAGTGTGTTTTTTAGGATATTCCTATTGGACAAAATTTAATCCCCTTTAATTCCCGACACCCACTTAATTTGCTTAAGTGGGACTAAGTCACCAATAGGGGCGACTTAATCCTTTTTGGCACAAAACTCAAAATTATTTCAAATTTTTGGCGGGATTTTTTCCTCTAACCCTTGAGGTCAGCCTGTGATGTGTTATTTTTGGGAAATTTTAGTAAAATCGTGTATAAATTGTTGGCAATACAAGGGAAAACAACTGAGAGGGGGGTGAATCAGTTGTCACAAAAATTCAAATTTATTCAACTTATTAACCTTAATCTCAGATATGATAATTAACCATGAAAGCATGAATAAACAACACATCAGAAACACACATAACACCAAAAAAAATTATGTGGAAAACCTGTTAGGGGAAAAACCATGGTGGAGGTTAGTCCACAAGATTATACCCTGTTAAAATTTTAATGAAAATGAAATATGGGGAATGCACTTGCATTCAGGCGCACTGCCTAGAGCTCACTACTCAATTACAAAGGAACACACACTGTCTTACAAAGAGATTCAGATTATAGCCATCCACAGGGATTTGAACTGATAAAATAGCATTTTCTAATGCTTGATCATAGTTATGATTAAGCGCATGAACAACTTTTCACTCTTCTTCACTCTTCTTCACTTTTCTTCACACTTTGCTCTGCCTTCAAATGATTAGGAAATTATTCACACATTCACACACACTCAACATCCACTGGTATACATTCACACACTTCAATTCGAATAAACAATCACTCTTACATATCCGCAACAAGAAATTTCACCACTACAAGTCGGCCACAAAGAAATAATAAAATGAATATAAATGTCAGCCTAAATCAATAGATGATCTTTAATGCAAATCAACCAAAGTCAGCCACAACTTAGTGAGGACATAAATCAAAATATTCAACATGAAAAATCTTCAATTAATTACACCTCGAAGAACCACAACATGCTTCAATACCATGTCAGCCAGGAACATGAAAAATATGAACATGCAAGAGAAAATCGCCAACCATGAGCACAAAGATCAATGCAGATGTGCAACAAAGATAGAGCATGATCTAGAAGCATACAAAACAATTGAACTAACAGAAATAACCTCATCTTCAATTAGGAACACTAACTGAAGAAACATAAAACTATCAGAATGAAAATCTTCATAACTCGATCAAATCTTCATGCGGATCTTTGAAACTCGACGTGGATAAAATAAATACACTCAGTAACAAACCCTTTAGTCCACAACCTCTGATCACCAATGTACAGAATATACCACCATATTAAACTTCATTTCATCACTGAAAACCTACAACTCATTTCTTTACAATTTTCTCAATATCCTCGACATATGTAGCTTCAAATGCATTAATGTTAATAGTGTTGACATCAGCAACACAACCAAAACCACATATCAGCAACACAACCAAAACATCCAACATAAATAAGGGTTTTTCCCCTCGTTTTTCATATCTCCTAATTCATCAAGCATTCAAGCATCTGTTCACTTAATCATTCTCAAGTACTCAAGCACTCTAAGCATAATCAAGTCATCCATTGGAGCACTTCATTGCATATCTTAAAATTTCTACATCAAGGGTTTGGTAATTTTATGAAATTGCATGTTGTTTATTTATCATTCTCTTTCCATTTCATTTCATTTCATAGGGTTTGATTACCAAAGTGGGGTTTGACCAAGGAAAACCCCTATACTCTAACCATCAACCATTTTTCCCTCTTTGCATGTGTGTTTGCAGAATTTGTAGGTAGATTTTTCAAAGGAATTGGTGTTCAAAAGTGGTCAAGAAGTCATTAAATTAAATCAAATCTACATAACCCTAATTCAAGCTTGGAGACACTTTTTATCCCATTTTCTGTAGAATCAAGTGCAAACACCTGTCAGAAAAGCAAGTACAGATCTAAGGTTACAAGATTTTGTCCCAAAATTCTTGATATTTGTAGGTGGACTAAGTTTCCACTACTGGAAGATTAGTCTCACTTCCAAGCCTGAAAAGTGGTTTCTGCATTTTTGGATACCCATTTGGCAAATTCCTATTTTGGAAATTTTTTCTGAAACTAGGACTAAGTCACCCAGCCTGGCGTAAGTGTCCTAGTCAACATTTTCAGTCAAATTTTTAGGATTCCAGAATCTCCTAGTATCAAGTTTCAGATTTCAGGTGCACCTCCCCAATTTTGTTCAGTTATTTCATCATTTACTTGCATTTTTAAGTGTTTGTGCATATCACATTGTGTTTTCAAACAAGTTGCATTTCTTAGGTTTTGCATCATTAAATCATTTCATTTTTAGATCAGTGCATTAGTACATCATAATTAGACATAATACAACTCACTTACATTAACTTTGAGTGTAGAAATTTTCATTTTGGACCCCCATTTCTCTCTCCTTTTAAGTGAAAAACCCTAGAAGGAGCTAAAGTAGTGTGGACAATCCAAAATCATTGTCCATATACCACATTCTTCTTCAAAATGTACTTTATACTTTTCCTTATTTTTCACTTCATGTGCTTTGATCTCATTAGCCATGCTCAGACGATTAGCAAGAGGAGTCTAAGGATTCTTATAGGCTTTCTCCACATCATATCCGCAATACTCTAGATATTCTTCCATCAATATTTTCCAGATAGCATAGTTAGTTCCATTGAACCTCGGATAATCATGTCATCTTTCCAACCATCCTGGACCTTCCTCAAGCGATTAAGCTCTTCACCAAGGAACCAAGATCTTATACCAATTGTTGAACAAGACAACTAAGAGGGGGGGGTGAATCAGTTGTCACAGATTAAACTTTAATTTATTCACCAAAACTAACACTTAACACTGCTTAACAAATTAAACAATGAATACTAGTGCAAAAACTAAAAAACATCACATAAACACCATGACACTAGATTTACGTAGAAAACCCAATAAGGGAAAAACCATGGTGAGGATTAAATCACACTATAGAGAATATCAAAACTGATTACAAGAGATTCACTACCTGAAAAACAAGGCTCACTACCAAAACTAGGACTCACTGTCCAACAGGGCTAACAACCCGGAGGGCTCACTGCCACAGAGATACAAAGAAGATAAAGAAGACTTGTTATAGAGATAAGAAAATCTCAATGCAAAAAAAGATTCCACCATAGTTCACTCAATCCACTTGTCGACATGCACAAATGATAGAGTGTGCCTTCAGCTCACTACTTCTAGAAAATCAACATCTAGGCTTCACATTGATCTACCATACTCGCATCACACACACACACACACACACACTGATTCACACTTATCTCTATTTTCTTTTCGCTCATGTCTCTATATCTTTTTTCTCTCTTCTTTGCTTCTTCTTTCCTAATTCATTCTACATTTATACCATCTTCAACTTTGAAACATATCCAAATTCATCCATCGAAATTCAAATTCAAATTAGGTTGGCACCAAAACATTCTAGGATGGAATTAGAATGAGGGTGACCCAAACATATGCTTCATCAGGACCCAAATAAATCCAACACAATTCACTAACTCCGAAAGTAGTATTCCACACAAGGTCAGCCAAACTAGTGTAAAACATAGAAAAATTAAGCATGAATTTTCTAGATACCAAAATTATCTTCAATACAATCAAAACAAATCAACTCTAGAACCACAAGTCATAAGACTTCATCAAAGAGAAATAGGGACCAACAATATTTCTCTTGGACCTCAACCAAAAACAAAGAAAACAAAAGTTCACAATTGGTGAACACAACTCACACTATACAATGAATCAACAACTAAAAATGAAGATATAACAGCTTTCAACAACCAAGATCAATATATTTGAACCATAAAAATATAGGAGAAAATACGAAGCAAAACTTGGAGCACCCACTGAACACTTGCAACATGTCTTCATTATAATTTTATAAATACCCTCAATATATACAACCAGTGACCTATATCCATGACATTAATGACAACAACAATCAGTTGATAACCAATTGCATAGTTGACATCAATGACAACATCTTCAATCTTTCCATTCTTGCAACACAATGCGTGCAGGAGGATCTTCCACCGTTGATGTGCTAAGAGCACCGATACAACATTTTGGCTATAGTTAGACTTTGATGATGATGATGTGGAGTGGCTAGGGAGGCTAGGGTTAGGCTTCATCACTTTCTTTCCTAAGATTAGGACCCATCTCGCTATGATGACAGCGCTAGTCGAGAGGTGGCACCAGACCTCTTCATTTCACTTGCCCATGGTGGAGGCGACCGTCAGACTAGAGGATGTGTGGCACATTTTATGATTGCCTATCCATGGAGAGCATGCAATTTATGACATAGATGTTGATAGAGATGCATATCTCTCTCTTCTACACAAACGACAGATTGTTCTGATCAGCTCCCAAATTTATCTATATTTTTACTATGGTCGGGTGGATACATTCAGATTGTTTGTTGCAACATTGATTTGTGGCGTTGTTGCTCCAAACAGACAGGGTAGAGGTTTCAGTCCTAGATGTAGATTAACATTGGAGGGTATGATCAGGAGGGATGTTATGTATGTCTGGGGTTCAGTTCTCCTTGCATCATTGTACCATGATATGCAAAGGCCGTCTACCGAGAGAACAGGAGCATTGGAGCAGGTGTGACACTGCTCCACATCTGGGCATATGTCCATATTGCAATTTTTAGGCCCTTGGTGGTTCTTGTAGATATCCATGAGGATGAGCCTGTCATTTTTTGATATAGGGTGCCAATGACATTGTAACACACGGGCCCCATAGGTTTTCCATATTGGTGTCATGTCATTGATCACATGATGGTGTTTAGATGGAGGCCATGGCTACAACATATAGCATGGTACAACGATCGACAGTAGCTAGATTTTTCTCAAAAGACCCAGTATATATAGGGAAGATAACAAACGATCATTGAGAGATACCTCCCAGATCATGTTGCTTGGTAGTTTAGGGAGGTATAGGATGTTCTAGCTGATGACTACACTGCCATTTTTTCCAGAGCTCAGAGAGAGGTGCAATGGGGAGCCCCCATTGGTCCCATTGTGGTGATCAATTATTTTAGATAGCTTGTCCCATAGCCATGGGCATTTGATCGGGGCCTTCCAAATGTGGGGACTACCCCTATGTATGATGTGTGGTTCAGGCCACCTAGACACCTGATAGATCTAGTAGGGGCATACCTTGGAGGAAAATGTTGAGGCCGAGATGGCGATCGAGACAAAGGTAGGGATGGGGGTTGAGGTCGGGGAAAGGATTAGGCACAGGTGCCAGGTGATGGGTACCAATAGAAGCACTAGGGTTAGGGTCATTAGGACCTAGGGCATCAACAAAGGTAGCATGATGGAAAGGTTCTAGGGGCCCCACCTCCTCCTCCTCCACCGGGACAGTCAGATGCTTAGTTGAGGGCTCAGATATGGGCTCTCACTGCCGAGAGAGACTAGCTATAGGAAGAGAGGGCCCAACTACAACAATAGGTACACTACTTGACTGCCCAAAGGGATCATGAGGTCTAGTTGCGGTAGTAACTGGACACATAGGTAGCCCAAAAGATTGGGTGGGGATAATAGTTAGAGGTAGTGACAACTACATCACAAGGAAGACAATGTCAACCCATTTATATAGAGAGGCAGTTACCGAGGCAACATATTACCACATGCACTACCACAAAGATGTTCCACAAGCGATGAGACAACTTGATTTTTCATAGTGGAGCGGAGCACCACCTAGAGTTGAGGATCAACCTTTAGTTAGGGGTGAGTCGAATAGCCACCACGGCTAGCCTACCTGTGTAGACACTTTTTTGGGTATCTGCCTTGATTATTTATACATATATACATTCATGGGCTCCTTTTTTATAGCCTCATGGATATTGTACTTTTGATTGATATACATACATTGATCTAGATATTGTATCATGATAGTCACCATTTTTTGATATATATACGAGATGATCCAGATTTGATATGTGATGTTCCTTTATATCATGCTTTATGGATATATGGATGCATATGATGTGATATGTGTGATATGATTCTTTTATTTATGTTTATGCGATATGTGATGATTGTCTATGGTGTGATGTATATGTGATGTTATGAGATGGGTGTGATGCAATGCAATGGATGGATGCACTTCTTTTTCAATATCTTTTTATGACATGTTATGGGATGGATGCTATGATATGCAGATGTTATGCTTATTAAAATGATATGGATGCATTTATTTTTGTGTACCTTTCTCTGCAATTTATGAGATGATGATTTATTCATATGGATGTATATGAATGTTTATGATGTGTATGATATGCATATGTTTGTACTTATGCAATGATTTAAGATGCTTAGAATAACAAATATATATTATTCATCATAACCTAAATTATAATGATGTTGCAGTGAAATATGTTTTTTTGTATTATGATACGTTGTGATGATGCAAGATGTATGCATGTTGATGCTTTGTGGATGTAGGATGGATGCATTGATGATGTTTTTTTGACTATCATGATACTAGGTTAGCATGAAAAGAAGATAGAAGAATAAATTGAATGATTTGACCATTGATTTTAATGGTTGATTTAAAAATTCCAACAAGTCCTTGATCCACTGAGACTTTATTAGATACGGTCATGAGAGATGATGATGATGATTTTCTCATATCTTGGGATTGGGATTTTCTGTCATTCCTTATTTTTTATATAACACATAGACATAATGTATCAAGGTATTGAGAACCAGGATGGCGTTGTATCTAGTGACATGGAATTTGACTTTCAAATAGATAGGATAGTTCTTGTTCACATCTTGACATACGAAAACCTCATCAGAATGTAGTTTAGAAGTTTTGAATATCTTGGCCCAAAGCATACATAATAGTCACCAATCTACTCCAAACAACCTCCCTACACATAACTAAGCAAGTATGCACCAAGATTATTTTACAAGAATACCCAAAAACACAACAAATGAAAGAAAAATGATTGATGCTCCTTTCCTTTCTCTCTAAATAATTTAGGCATCATCGAGAGGTCCTCAAAATGGGTCAATAAGATAAATCTGAAGAAAAGATCAGAGCCAAATAGTTAGTGTTATTGATATCTCTTGCCAGTTTAGTTTAGCTAAGTTGATTTATGATGTTGATTTCCATCATAGGAAGGATGCATCCTAGGACATGTTATTAAATGGTTTGATTAGGTTGAGGTGTTGGAAAAGCCGTTGATACAAAATTCACTGACTCATTTACCTATGATTTAGACTTTATATTTTGACACGTAGGTTCTCACTTTACGACTTGTGATACTTGCTTTCTATTTATTTTTCCAAAGGTTGAAGGTGATGCTTGATTTACTATGGATGGAGGTTTATTGCGGGTGAAAGCGGAATGGGATGGATGGGTTTGGATTTTTGGAATATTTCATTGTTTTTGGTATTTTGAAAATGTTTTGAGGCTATTTTTGGTCTTTATGAAAGTTTATGTGAATGTTTTTGGTTTTCTGATTATTTTGAGACTATTAAGGGTTTTTTCTAAGATATTTGATGTTGTTTAGGTATTTTGAATGTTTTCAAATGTTTTTTTGTTTTTCTAAGTTTTCAAATGTTTAGGGGTTTTCTGGATATTTCAATTTTTTTGGAATTTTCTAAGTTTTCTAAATGTTTAGGGGTTTTCTGAGATTTTAAATGTTTAAGGATTTTCTAATATTTGAATGTTTAGGGATTTTCAAGTTTTCCACTAAGAACTTAACCTAAAAGACTATCCTAGGGGCCTCGGGGGCTGATCAAATATTAGCCTTGCCTACGTTATACATGCAGAGACCATGTAGTTTGACTAACTTGATTTATTGATGATGAAACATTAACAATTAATGGATTGTCATTTTATTATGACAAACTCCTAAAGGACTGACCTAGGGTGTCTCGAGGGCACATCAATGATGGCCTTTCCTACGTTCAAGCTCAGAGACTCGTAGTTCAACATGGTTCAATTTTTGGATTTTTGATGTTTTGACCTTTTTAGGGATTTTGATAATTTTTGGATGTTTTGGGATTTTGAATTTACAATTTTGGAATGTTTTTAGATTTTAGTTGTACAAGAATTTGGATGTTTTTGGATTTTTCTAATTTTGCAAGTTTTTTTGGATTTTTTGATGAATGTTTTATGAATGTTTTTGGGTTATTCGATTGCGATTTACAATAACCTTAAGATATACAAGAACCTGATATGATCAATAATTAATTTCCCCCAACATGATGCAATAAACTACCTTGATATACATAGAACAAGCTAACTTTAGGAATATGCCAAGTAGTACTAAGGGGATACAATACTTCACAATATCAAGCTATGATACAGACACAGATGATGCGATGGAATAAATAGGACGAATGATGTGATGGATGGATGTGATGCCAGGAATGATAGGATAAAGAACTAGAAAATAGATGGAGGTTCTTTATTTACATAAGGCACATGTTTTCTAGGTTTTCACCAAGGTACTTGCCCAAAGTGCCATCGAAGTGGTTTTCACTAGAGGACAATTGTTTTTCTTTACTTTTCAATCCTTTTTCTTTTTTTTTGGATTTTTGATCATTTTTTGATTTTTTTGTATTTTTCACATTTACACCCTTCGAGCCTAGGCATAAATTTTTTTAAGATGCAGATTATTGGTTGGTTCCTACAAGGGTTCATCTTCAAGCATTGACAATTGATATGCCCCTAATCCATAGCTTGTTGTGACGACAAAGGGACCTAACTAGTTAGGCTCAAACTTTCCTTTATTTTCTTGATCTGGAAGATTTTTTTGATTCTGCTTAAGAACAAGATCGCCTACTTGGAAATAGCGACACTTGATCTTCTTGTTATAGCTCCATTTCAATCAATTTTTATATACTTACAAGTGATTAAGGACATCAAGATGATGCTCATCCAATAATTCTAGTTCATTTAGCCAAGATACTCTATATTCTTCATCAGTGATCAAATTCTACAGTGATACTCAGAGTGATAGAATATCAACCTCAATAGGCAAGATGGCTTATGATCCATAGACCAAGGAGAACAAGGTTGCACTTTTAGGTGTGTGGATACTGGTTTAATAGGCCCATGGGGTGGGATTCAACTATAGATGCCAGTCACAACCAACTTCATTGATCATTTTCTTTCAGATTTTTAGAATGGTCTTGTATGTAGCCTTAGTTTGATCATTACCATGGGGCTAATATGGTGTAGATAATTGATGATGGATGTTGAATTTTGGACATAGATCCTTCACATCCTAATTCTTGAAGTGTGTTTCGTTGTCTAAGATGAGGGCTTGTGAAACACCATAACGACAAATAAGATAATTCAAGATGAACTTAGCAATTTGCTTCCCTAATATGTAGGTCATAGGAATGGTTTCAACCCACTTTGTAAAGCACTCAGTGGCCGTGATTGTAATGCCCCTACCAAGGAACCCAAGAGGACAACAAAAATTATGCCAAATTAATGAAACATTTAAAAAAAAAAAACTATAGAATGCATAACACAACATAACATAACACTCTAAACCAAGGTCCTCTAAGGTTCCCGATTGCACTACTCACAAACTAACAATCAAGATTACTAAAACATTTCATCAACTACTAAGATAACATGATTGATCTAACATGTAAGGTTAATTTTAAAGAACCACATCCAATGAATCTACATTACTTACTTCCACAATGTAACAACTAATAATCAACCATTAAAGATCATTTTCCTAACTAACTATCATATGAAATATGCATTTCTTTACAATACTTTTCACAAGAAGATATTGATAATTGTACATCATCACCATATTTACAACATTGCTTCCTCAAGTACATGCAAGAAGGTTACATCATATTACATTAAAAGATAAAAATGGATATACAATCCAATACATAAATGCATGATAGGATTCCTTCACAACTGAATCAATAACTAGAGTCCACTATGCAATACTCAATCACCACACTCATGAACATTCAACAAGAATACCCAATGGATAAAAGCACCAACCTCCTGACTATGTGGAACCCTAAGGTCCACCCCTCATGCTAGGAGATAACATAAGGTCCCACATCCAACAGACAGTCAAGAAAACAATAGGCTAACACAAACAAGGGTTATACAGGATTCCAACACACTACTGCTAACAACACCAACACCACTTCCAGAGGCACTCGCACATCAAGAGGAAAATACAACTAGGGAGTGCTAGACTACAATAGGGAGGAGTGTCATCGCATGGTTCAAGCATGGGTTGTCCTTGTAGCCTTTCACTAGACCCCAGCCCCCATCGAGAGCCACCCCCCCTACTTGCAACTAGGAACCCTTCAATATAATATCATTACCACATCTCAAGAATTCATACATAATATGAGGCAACACCCGTAGGTATCATGACTACACAATACACATGACCAACCACAAATCCAACCACTTCCAAGGTTAAACAATCCTAAGGACTATTCATACAAATACCCTCTCCTAGGCCTCTAGAAACCATCATGCTAAACACCCTTCCCAATGGCGTCAAAAATTGAACACACATTACACAATTGACAATAGTTACATAAAAAATTGTCCCAATAATCAAGACTCGTTGCTAATACAAACAATTAAACTTCACATTATAATAATGAAACCATTCCTTTAAGTTTAAACATTATTTCACCTATCTGTCAATTTATCGAAACCACTTAGATTATTTACTATCAATAATCATATTTGCAAATACTAAAATGACAATATTCTAAATGATTAAATTACATGGAAAATCTATTAATCAATCTTTAAATTACTACAAGGAAAAGTAATATTCATTTACTAACCAGTTAACAAAGAGTAGACCATATCATTTAATATTTACCCTAAACCATTTAAATTAAATAACCTATCTATTTACAAAATAAATCAATTCACTTAATTAATTATGAAATTCTTTTACCTATGACAATTTGAATATTCATTTTAACAATAATTTGTCCAATTACTAATATGTAATTGATTAACATTTTCATTTTCATTTCTTCACGATTACATAACCTTAGTTAAATTTTCTCAAAGTAAGATAAGTATTAAAGATAAAAAAATTCACCTTGAATTCAAAATACACTTATGTCATAGCCTTGGCTTTGCATGAGCATAATTATGTGTTTTCTCATATATATATTTATATTTATATCGTATTATTAGTAAAATTCCATCTTAATTAATATTATATATATAATATTTCAAAATGCATTCATAAAAGGAATTATCAAATGTAATCACATATCATAATAATACTATAGAACTAACTTTTAAATTAGCATCACCAATAAGCAAGTCAGGTCATGAATTCTATTTCTTAGTAAATCATATCGAGTAGCCAAAATTTTAAAGGTAAGACATGAATGTAAATCAATTGCCTTATTTCCTCCATTCTTTGTAAACACTCTAAAATTGGTTCAAATGGTTATATTGAACATAGGAAAATGTATTAGCCAACGATATTTGAGAATAGAGGGGTGATTGGTCTAGAAACAAAGCATGTCTAGGTTCTAAGATACGACACAAAAGATGATTTTAATAGTGATGCAGGTTTCAAGATTGCGTAGAGAGGAGAGTTCAAGGATAAAGAGGAAGGACCTCCTCCCTAAATTCTGATTATTCTAAAAGACAACTGATTTCATGATTTAATGCTCTGTATTAAAGACTAATCATATCCCAATTTTACAGATAAACCTTATTCTAATATCACTTATCATAGTCATAATCATGAGTCTTAATATACAGACATTGTCATAACAGCCTTACTTAGCAAATTCAATTAGCATGCAATAGTTTACAATGAGAAGAATTATGTCTATACTCTACTCTTGTTCTAAAGGTAGGGTAATTGAGGGAAAGGATAACTGATAGAAGTTTATAGAATTTAACATTCACAAAGAAGTTTCAATCGACTTAAATGAAGATCTAGACAAGGTTCACTTTGACACTTAAATTCTTGTGCTGAAGATAATCTCCCTGAATGTGTTAGGAAAAATTGATCATGCATTACTCAATAAGGTAAAATGAAGATGGTGGTCATAGGTGGCTAAAGGCAATCTGAGACAATTTTATATAACCATCACACAGGAGTATAAGCCACATCTAATAGAATAGGGTGAAGGAATGCTTATGGAATTAAGGATACAACAATATCTTAGAATAAAAGTGGATAGATCTGAGAGACTGTAGTGAAGAAATGTTATTAAATTTTTATACATGATTACTAATAAAGGATGTATATTGATGAACAAAAAAAGATATTCAAATCAAGAGATACAACATAACTATGCTATGGGATTTGTGAGTCAACAAATATGAGTACCTATTGCTAGCCTTCAATGTTTTGATCTCTTCTTCCATGATTCTTTCCTCATTACACTCGGTTCTCCACCATTATTATTATTATTCCCTTTTCTTTCACTATTTCTTCTAGTTCCTTCTTCAATGCCCTTCATGACGCTCTGCAACTTCTCCATATCTCTTCCAGAATGCATGCAACCCTAGATGACCAAATTTATTTTGTTGAAGAAAGCTTAATGCTCACTAGGAAGGGGTTACTATATATGGCTCCAAGCTGCACAAAATCATTCTTCTAATCTCTCCCTCTACATCAATCCCTCTTGCAAATCTTTACCCAAAATTATTCAAGCAATCTATATCCAATACAAACCTTCTTTGCAAGATCAAGATCACCCTAATAAGAGGGTTTTATAGATTGAAATGCATCTTTTCCCTTTTGCATTAGAATTTTCTTTGTAAACAAGAAAATTGGAATTAATTCTCAAAAAAAAATTGACAGATTTCAAGTAAATATTGCCTGAATTTACATGCAATTCGTAAGCGTGTTAGGGTAAGAAGAAAAAAAGTGACCAATTGGATTTAAAGTAGACAAAGAGCATAAAAAATGTGGAAGGGAGTGTTTTTTCCCCAAAAACCCAAAAAAAACCACCAATGAAATCTCTAACAACCCAAAATATTTACATAAAGACAATATCAGTTGTATGAGAATTTTCCAAACTATCCAAACCAATTTTCATTAGCTTTTATTTAATAAATTAACCTTCCTAACACCATAATTAATTTTAAATTCATTAAAGCATTTCATTTATAAATTATAGTTTGGGTAAACCTACTTTCCCACAAATAGTAAAACCATTTACTGACAACTTATAATTAATTATATATTCCAACCTTATACCATTTATTTATCATATTATTATTATTGTTGTTTATTAATTATAACATCTTACTATAAATTTATTTTATTACTAACTACAATTATTTAATTATATATATATTTATATATTTATTTATCAAGGTATTCCTTTTACTTATCAATTTGTTTTAATGCATAAGATAACCAAGGCATATTATCGGAAAATTCCAATAAATTAAACCAAATGCCAAAAAAATTACCTAACCACTAACCAGGGTCAAAAGAAAAACTTCAAGCAACACTGATTGACCATTGACAATACTGATGAGGTATCAATCGGGTGCTCATCCTCTTCGAGAATGATGGCTAGGGTAGGGGACCAAGTGCTATCTCTGATCAACTGATCCATTGGGTTTCAAGGCATGCTCAGACCTAGTATTTTGGGTGGAGACGTAGCCTAGTACTTGTTCATTCAAGCATATGAGTTAGAACACATATTCATAATAGTCGAAGAACTAGGAAATGAACTCTAGCAATCATATCTCATTCCTGTATGTCCCCCATACGACCAATGGTACGATTTCCCCCTTTCCACCTATCCTATCAACATACTACTACATTACCTAACTATCCAAATAAATCTCTGCATCATAATAATAATAAAATAACAATGCACATCATATCCACAAAAGTGCTAACAAAAGCTCATGTTCCATCTTCATCTTCAGGTTCTTTAGCCAGACTCTTTGCACATCCAAGGTGAGAATGGAGGGGCACTACAGTGATGATGAACTTGTGGTCATTTGATGAGGTTGGAGTAATCTTCCCTATGAGGTCAAGCCCCCACTGTGAGAAAGGCCAAGGTGTGACCATTGGTTGTAATTCCTAAGCTAGAGTATGAATAAGATCTCCATGTTGTTGACATTGGACACACTTCTTCACATACTTATGGGCTTCTCTTTCCATGGTTGGCTAGTAGTACCCCATCCTCAACAGTTTCTTAGCAAAAGTCACACCACTAGAATGGGAACCACATATAACATTGTGTATTTTTGTTAAAGTGATCAAGACTTCCTCTTGGTTAAGACATCGTATTAATGTCCCCTCGATGATTTTTTGGTAAAGGTTATCACCTAGGATCATGAATCAAGATTCCTTTTTAACAAATGTCTTTTTAATATTGGAGGTGATATCGGATGGGAAGGTTCGGATGGGAAGGTTCCTCTGCTAAGGCAAGTGAATATACCATGATACCACAAGGATCCAGGACTAATGATGACACACACAAATTCATATTTCAAGATTTCAAAAGTTGGTATGAGAAGTTTTTCTACCGAAAATTCACATTGAAGGACATTATGTGGCATGTCTAACAATGATCCAATTGTTTCCATAACGTCTGCTGCTCGATTGTTCATGTGAGGAATCTGCTCAAAATTTATATCAATGAAAATGTACTTGATATTTTCTACCATCTTCTTATAAGGAGTAAGCTTATCATCCTTAGTTTGGTAGTCGTCATTGACTTGGTTGATAAGTAGTTGTGAGTCTCCATAGACTTTCAACTCTTGTATTTTCCATTGAACTATTATTCTTAGACCTATGATTAAGGCTTTGTATTCTGCAATTTTGTTAGTACATAGAAATGATAACCTATATGAATCTTGAATACAATCACCTTGAGGGGTGATAAAAATAATACTCACCCCTGATCCATTTGGGTGAATGATCCATCAAAGTACATTTTCTATTGATCTATTGCATTGACAAGGAACACTAATTCATCGGGGAATTCAGGTATCAATAGATTCTCTATATAGATAGATGCATCTACAAATTGGTCCATGATCACTTTTCCTTTGATTACCTTTCATTCCACGTACTCTATGTAAAATTCAATCAAGATCATTACCCATTTGGCCATTCACCTAGTGAGAGTTGCTTTGGATAATAGGTATTTCAACGGGTCGATCTTTGCAATAAGTTTGATTTGATGCGACAACATGTAATGTCTAAATTTTTGCAAAGAAAAAACCACTGCTAAGCATGCTTTCTCAATGGATGAATAGTTCATTTCATAACCCACCAAGGTCCTTTTGATGTAGTAAATGGCTCTTTCCTTTCCATTTTCATCATGTTGTGCTAGAAGAGCACCTAGTGGTACTGATGTTGTTGAGATATAAAGGATCAATGGTTTGTTTGGTATCAGTGGCATGAGCACTGGAGGTGTCAATAAGTAGTCCTTGATTTGCTGGAGATATTTATCACACTTCTAATCCCACTTGTAAGTTATTCCTTTATGGAGAAGGTACGAGAAAGGGTGGATCTTGTCTGATAACTGTGCTATAAACCTTCTGATGGATTGCAATCTTCCTTGCAACCCTCTCATTTTCTTTAATGTTTGTGGTGGTTCCATGTCTAGGATAGCTTTCACTTTTGCTGGATCAATTTCTATTCCTCTTTGTGATATTATGTAGCCAAGAAGCTTTCCTAATGTAACCCCAAAGACACAATTTTTTGAATTCATCTGTACCTTGTGCTCTTCAAGTCTATCGAAGATGGGTCTTAAGACTTATATGTGCTCACTCCTTTTCTTTGACTTGGCCAAAATATCATCCACATAGTCTTCAAATATTTTTTGGATAATGTCATGAAAGATGAGGTTCATTTCTATTTGATATGTTGCTCTTGCATTATTCAACCCAAATGACATCATGTTCCAATAGTTTGTTCCCCATAGGCAAGTGAATGTAGTTTTGTGTTGATCCTCCTTAGTGATCATGATTTGATTATATCTTGAAAAACCATCTATGAGTGATAGCATTTCATGCCCGACTGTTAAGCCCATGATGATGTTGATATTAGGAAGAGGGAAATCATCCTTTGGGCAAGCCTTGTTCAAGTATCTAAAATCTGTGCATATTTTGATGCCCCTAGTGGGTTTGGAGACTGGTACCAGGTTTGAAACCCACTCAAGATAATATATCAGTTAGATGAATCCAATGTTAAGAAGCTTTTGTAACTCAAGTTTCACTAAGAGTGCTATTTGAGGGTGCATTTTCCTTAATTTCTACTTCATTGGTTTAGATTCAGGATAGACTGTTAAATGATGCACAACTACTTTTGGATCGAGCCCTGACATATCTATGTATGACCATGCAAAGTTAGCTCTTCACTTTTTTAGTAACACTGCTAGGTTCTTTTGTTCTTCATCCAATAAGGATTCAACATAGAAAGTGATATTTGGTGCCTCTTCTGTTCCCACATTGACTAGAGTGGCCTTTTTTGCCAATACTGCTGACTTTTTTGGATGCATCACACTAAGGGGGAGATTGAATCCCTCATCCTTGGGAACCTCAGAGAGGTTTTCACCCTTAATTACATCCTTTCTTTTTACTATTTTAGGATTAGAAAGTGCCACAGTGTGATTTTTTCTCAAAGATTTGCATGTTAGTTGTATGTCATCAATTTTGTGACTGAAGGATTCAATCGTCTCCTCGTAGTATGCCCTTGTGTTGAGCTCTATGTCAAAAAATTCTTTGTGATCTTCCCATGGTAGGTTTTTGTCGAGTCCCATGAATTCTAATATTTCTTCATCATTTTCAAATAAATCTAGAATTGGTGGTCCTCATTGGTCCAAATCAATGAGTTGTGGGTATACTAGGCATATTTTAATCGGTTGATTGTTTGGGGTGAAGGATGTTGTGGATATCATGAAAAGGGAGTTATTCTCAAATAGGTCAGAAACATTAAGGGGGAAGTCATCTAGGGTAGTATCACATGATGTTGGTAACCAAGAGGAAATCTCATCCCATTTAGCGGAAGTACCTTTTCCAATAAGGGTAACCTTGCTAGTAGTACATCCTAAGTTGAGATTCTTTGGATGTTTGTCAGGAATGATGGGTTCTAGCAAACCATTGTCATTTTTTCCTAGTTTCTCATTCTTTTTGTATACCCAACTATTCATTAGTTGCAAGCCTTTGTTGTCATCTTCCATGGGAAGAACAGGGATGGGTTGTTCATCTTGGTATAGTAGTTTAGAGACATCTTCTTTGTTTAAATCCCCCCACTTGGTGAAGGTATTAGCTGCCATTTTTATTGTTTTTGGGATATTGTTGTTAGGTGTGGGTTTCCCATGAGATTTTGGAGAAAGAGGTATCCCCCTCAACACAAAGGTATCCTTCGTTAGTTTATAGTTTCCACAACCATCATCTTGGATCACTGCTTTGATGTTGGGAGTGTTTTGCATAATGGGTGTTTTTGCTTCTGAGGTCGATGTAAGGGATGATGGGTCAACAAATGAGGAGGATTGTGTAGGCCCTTCATCATTCTTAGGGATCTAGGGTATCTCATAAAACTTGGCCTCAAGGTTCTTGTAGTAGTAAAAAGGCTCAAGATCACCATGGATGGTAACTTATCTACCCTTAAAAGTAAATTTTACACATTGGTGATAGGTTGAGGTGACAACTTTTAGGGAATGGATCCATGGTTAGCCAAGTAAGAGGTTGTAGGGGAGATCAAGGTCTAACACTTGGCATGTAGTTTCTGCAATGACAGGTCCCACTTGGATGGGTAGTGAAATGATGCCTTGTGATACCCCCTTCTTGATCATCATATGCTCTGATGGTGGTACTCTTTTTTTATCAATAGTATCCTCTGAATAGCCCAAGTTCTTGATCAATTGAAGGGTACAAATGTTTAGACTAGTACCTCCATCTACTAAGACTCTTTTAAAAAAATTCTTATGAATAATAACATTAAGGTGTAATGCACGATTATGAGATGGTTGTGATGGTAGGTCTTGTTCTGAGAAAGTGAGAGGATGATTAGTGATATGCTCTACCATAGCTTGAAACTGTTATGTATCAATATCCTTAGGGACATATGATGAAGATAAGGCTTTTGCTAAGATTTCCCAATGTGCAGGTGATAGCCTCAACAATTCTAAGATAGAAATATGTGTGGTGGTCTTCTTAAGCTGATCTAGGAGACTGTACTTGGTAGGGTTTGATGTAGGCAAAGTAGGTTTTGCCATAGGTTGAGATGAAACTCCTTGGATTGTGAATTTTCCATGTTGTGTGGTGACTCCACACTCCACACTAGGCCATTTGATGGTGACAACTATGATGAAACTATCACATGAAGTGACTACATTAGAATAGGTATGTTGCACGTTTGTGTAATCCTCAGCTTTTCCAGTGTTGTTTCCTTTGCTATGATCTGGCATAGGGTTCTTGTATATCTTAACATCTTGGTTTCCAAGTAGTACTTCAACAGATATGTCTTCAATCTCGATGAGATCTTGGATAATATTATTGAGCCTCATACAATTTGATGTTTTGTGCCCTTTGATTTTGTGAAAGTTACAAAGATCTTTTCAATTGTACCAGGGTGGTTTATCCTATGGTTCTTGGTATTTTTCAAAATTGGGAAGTGTTATTAGGTTTGACTCTACCAATTTATTCATGATGGTTTCAATAGGTTCTGACAACTATGTGTAGTTGTGTTTCAGATAGTTATTTTTGTTGGGAGTTCATTGTTGTTGCATTTCAGTGTTATTGACCTTATTTTTTTGTGGTGATGTTGTTTGTTGTACAGTTGGTTGAGCATTAGCTATTTGATCTTTGTTTGGCCTAGGAGCACTTAGGACCACCTTAGCATCTACCATGTCATCATTCATTACATTCTTGTTCTTAGCTTGAACATGAGGCTTGTCGTTTGAATTGGTTGATGGGTAGTTGTCTTTGTAGGCTTGAGTATTTCCCTATGAGATTAGAAATCTCTTGATGTTAAGGGCTCTAGGGAAAAGCTCATCATAAGATGTAATGCACTGCATTTTCAAGTGGAAGGATAGATCTGGATCTAAATTTTCTATGATGATGCCCACTTGTTGTTCATCAGGAATTGGCCACTTGCTCTTACTAGCCCTTTGTCTCCATCATTGCAAGAAATTGCTGAAAGATTCTCCTTTGTTTTTTTTTAGAGTGTATGTGTAGACATCGAAAATATACATATTGATATCGCACACTCGATCTTGATCTACTAACATCGCTTCATTCTGAATTATCCCTCTGTCTAATCATTTAATCAAATAGCCTTATTTGATTAAAGTCATCATAATTCTCCTTTTAATTAAATAAATCCCTTGATTTAATTAAATCATTATCTCTGTGTAATTAGCTAGGTCATTTCATCTTCCTATCTTTATTTAATTAAATAATCTATATTATTTGATTAAATCTCTAAATTTAATCTAATTAAATTAAATAAATCAAACATTTATCTAATTTAATCTAACATCACCCCCTTTGGTTAAATAAATCAAAAATATTTATTTAACTAAGTCTTAATCATTTTCATCTCTTTTTGATTTATTTCAACCCACAAATCTAAATCAAATAGTCAAATCACCTAATCTCCTTTTAAATTAATCAAATCATGATCAATGCTAATCCTCATCACTCAAATCCTCTAGATTTTGCAACTTGCACAATTAAATCATTTAGTTGATTTAATAATTCCCTATTGACTTTCAAAATGGCATCAAAAAGGGAATATTCCTCAAATTTGAAATCTCTCCCCAAAATGACTTGTCCATCCAACAAGGCATTTAAAGCTCTTACATTGTCTCTTACATGTCTCCCACTTGGCATTTAACTCATCTTTCATCCCCCCTAAACATGTCATCTTATCAAAATTCAAATTTCAAACTTGCACATTGATCAAAATGTGCTCAACCTTCATCCTATCAAATGTTGACAAGTGGCACCTTGCCATTGGTTGAATGTTAGTCCCACATTGCTTCATTTTTGGAATTCATCCATCTTAGCATTCTATAAATGAAGATCTCCTCTCCTCATTTGATCATCCACCAATTGAGTAAACTTACTATACTCAAATTTAGAGAAATCTTCATCCATACTTTTGAATCCATAGCTAGGTTATGCAGATTTTGGTCTTGAAGCACTCACCATCCTTCATCAAAGTGGATCATTCATCAACATTCATCAAGATTGCATCATTGTAGTTGGAAAAGGGCCAATTTTCACATCAAATTGGCACCAATTCCCCCATGGGATAAAGAGTTTTCATTATCGTCAATAGGATTTAGCTTGCTTTATTGCTCTTTAATTTCATTCTTGTCTCATTTCCTATTTTAAACTTTGTAAATGGATTCCATGGGGAATCCTTATTCTTGCTTGCATTTTATCTCCTAATGTATTGATTTGTTGTGTTTTGCGGGTATTAGGAAAATGGTTCTATAGTATGACTCTTCTAAGCTTACATCCATGTCAAGATTAAAGGAGAAGTGATTTATGAATTTATCGATGATTTCTTAGAAATTTTTGATACCTGGAGGCAATTGAGAAAATCAGTTGATGGGTGGGCCTGTCAAGCTTCATGGAAAGAGGTGCATTAAATCTGAATCGTTGTAGGTGACTTCCATACACTTGATGTTAAACTCTTTGATATGGTCCAAAAGACTTCCTCTCCCTTTGTATTTATCAAATTTGGGGATTTCAAAACTAGGAGGGAATGGTACCATTGCGATGTTTTGATCGAATAGATATGGGCATAAGTTCTATGTATGGGGATTTTTCATTTTTCCCATCCAAAGATCCTATATTTCTTATGATAATTCCTTAAGTTGTGATCCTACATCATTTTTTCGGTTTGGGGGAAGAAAATACATTGCGTATTGTGGGATGGTCAATGGGTTGTACATGGGATTTTGATATGATGAGGTGTTGTATGGTGTGTATGGTGGTGTAGAATATTGTGAAGGTGATTGTGGTGGAGGTGTATATGTTCTTATCATGTTTTTATTGATGATGTTTTGTTGAAGGTTATAGCAGGAACCTCGTTGTTGTTGTTGTTGTTGGGCATATTGCTAAGCTAGTAAGTCTTGCTATTGTTGTTGGGTCACAAGGGCTTGTTGTTTTTGTGCTACTAAGGCTTCTTGGTGTGCTTGATGTTGTTGTTGTGCTTCTAAAGCTATTTTTTGTGCTACTAAGGATGCTTGTTGTTGTTGTGCTACTAGGGTTGCTTGCTATTGTTGTGCTACTAGGGTTGCTTGTTGTTGTTACTTTTGTTGTTGTGCTACTAGGACTTCTTCTTCTTGTTTTTGTTGTTGTGTTGCTAGGGCTGCTTGTTGTTGTTGATGTTACTATTGTGCTGCTAGTACTGCTTGCTATTGTTGTTGCTATTGTTGTGCTACTAGAGTTGTTTGCTATTTTTTCTATTGTTGGATGGCTTGCTAATAGGTCTGTTGTGCTTTCTATAAAGCTAAGGCATGTGCTTACAATCTAGGATCAATGGGTTGTTGGGATGTTTGTGATGGGTTGTGGGTGTTGATGTTTTAAGTGGGTTGTGGGTTGTTGATGAGAGGTTGTAAATTCCCTTAGTTTAACATTCCTTGCAAGATGGTGGATTGGGATGAAGGAATGCAATTTTGAGGTCCCATTTGATTTTGCATGATGAGAGGGACCATGGGGAAAGATGACGATGATGCCATTAGGTATTGTGATGGTAATGGCACATTAGGACCTTGAGCCCATTGATTAAAAGGATTCCCTTGATTGATTCTCTAGGGATTTCCTTGTGCTTGGGATGTGGTCAAGGTATTACCTTGGTTGATGGGGTTCATGACCAAGGGGTTGTTTTGATTTGAGTTGATGATGGATGTTATGGATGTGTTTTGTGAAACCAATGGTGTGGATGAACCAAAGGGGAAGTTGGATAAATATGTCCCTATTTGTGTTAAGGGTTGACTTTGCATAAGGGTATTAGCATGCCCTTGTTGGTCTATTTGAGAAACTTGGCCTATACTACCTTGCAAGATGTTGGGCACACTTGTGGTACTTGTGGGTATGGATGAAGATGGGTACCCCCAATATGTTGAGGTTGTCATCGATTCATGAAGTGTTAGTGGTTTATGTTGATGTAGAGGATTCTCAAGAATAGGGGGAGTGCCAAATGTTGGTGTCCAAGTGGTATTTTGAGAAGGATTGGTGTTGAGGGTACCGACAAGTGTGTTGCTTTTGAATGGAAGAGTGTGGCCAAATTCCTTAGCAATAATAGTTGCAAGAATAGGAATGGGTGTTTGATTTAGTCCTAGAAATGGAGTTGTTTGCATGGTGGATGAAGTCAAGCCTTGTGCCAAGGATTGTACAATGAAAGATGGAGAATTTAGAGCTATGTTTTCTAAGGCTTGATGTTCCATGATTTCCTCCCTAGTAAGTTCAAATAGGTTGTTCATAATGTCTTCTATCTCATATGGACCTGATGGAGATGAGGGTTGTTGTGATGGGGTAACTTGACTTCTTGGATCAAATTATTGAGGATTGGGATCACTTGAGGTGAATGTGACTTTGGTTTTCTCCATGATTCTCTTGTGTTGTGATCTTGTCTTTACCATATATTTTGGGTCACCTATGGGAGAGTTGGGTTGATATTTGTAATGTTTAAACTCTCTAGTTGACTCAAATATAGGTAGAAGGGATGCTCTAAGCCTTTTTGTAGCAATGATGGTAGTGGGAGATGAAAAGATGAATGATATGGATAGTGATCTTTGCAAACATTTTGGGACAACACTTTTGACTTAGAGTTTGATGTTTGATGTTTGGATAAAGGATATTTATGAACTTTTGAATCTTTAGGGTAGACTTGTCACCTTCAAGATAAACGAGTTCAAAGATGATAACCAACTTAACCAAATGCATGGAAAAGGATTCATTTCACATACAAAGTACTTAAGTTAGGGGTTGGTTTGAAAGATGTCTAAGTCCAAAAGTGTTGGTGTGTTCAAAGTTTTCTTTTGCAAAGTTTGGTGGAGTGAAGTTTGGATTTTGATAAAGGGGTGGATGAAATGTTTGACCCAATGTTGACCTAGAGTGAACCTTTGTTTGATAATACCAAGGTAGTGAGAAACATGCTAGACCTCTAAAGTTTTCAAATCCTATCATCAAGAAGAAGTTCTTATGAAATGTGTAGATCTAGTTCATTCATGAAATGGCATAGAAAAAATCTCCTTAGTGATTTATCTCATTTGTGGTAATACCTTAAGATATGTCTTCTAATATACTTTGAGCTATGATGTCTAAGTTTGAAATAGTGACATGTAGACCTTCTTTTGGGGATTTTTATTTTTCAAGAGATCATTTAAGAAAAGCATCAGACCAATGTTTGACTTTAAATGAGGGGTTCGTATTGGGCATAGATGTTAGGATCATTCATTGAAATATGTCTATAAAAGTTCCTTGCCAAAATGTTTTTGTTGCAGTAAAGACTCACAAGGTGTCTCTTGACAACTTTTTGACTATAATGTTTAAGTTTGAAGTGATAAAATGTAGATCTTCTCTTGGGGATTTTTATTTTTCAAGAGATCATTTAGAGAAACACAAGATTGTGGAAAAGAGGATATTTATTTCCACGCGAGAGATGGAAATGTGGTTCTTCTAGCCACAATATTGACTTGTTCCTCTTGTTCGTCTAATATGTGTGTTGTGTTTCTCCATTGGGTGGGTGTTTCCTTTGTTTCAAAAGTGAAGCTTCTCAAACTACTAATTATATCCATTTGTTCTCCCTCAATGAACTCAAAGTTTGGTTGAATGATAGCGGGCATAAGGTTAGGTTGTTCAACTGGAGTGATTAGATGCCAAATGGTCATGTGGGGTTCAATTTGTCAAATTATCTTGCTTAAATGAGTTTCTTTTTACCACAATCAGTTTGTCTTTCTTAAGTTCAAACTAAATGTCTATGTCAAAAATATCATAAATTTCATAAAGTCCATTTTGTGAAAAGGATGAAGTTAAGGGCATAGTTACCTAGATTAACTTTGGGAAGTATGGATTGATATGTAAACCAAAATATTTAGAAATCTCTAAGAATAAATTCTTAGGAAAAGCATCAATATCAAGGTTTTGTCAAAGGGTATCCATACTTGAACCAAAGGGTTTGAAATTTTGAAAAGACTTGTTGATGTTTTTTTGTAATCTTTTTGGAACCAAGCAAGTGTTAAGCTAACTCACAAGCATGAAAAATCTAGATAGGTGTGTATTTCTTAGTAGGCTTACCATCATCCCCTAAGAGATGATTAATCCGTGAAGATGAAATGCACAAATATGCTATGTCAAGGAAATGTAACATCTTGACATGCCAAGCAAAGGAGTCCCTTCCCTATTTGCTTTATTGCCTCGATCAAAAATTGGACATTGTAAGTAACTTCTTGGAGTGGTGCTACTCAAATGCACTACCTAAAAATACACTTTGGGGGAAATGGTGATCCACTAATAACAAGGTTCATAATTCATACTTTCAGGATAAACTAGTGCTATACATGTGACAAATTCACTTAATGAAGAGGAATGTATCACATGGATACTAGAGGAGATGATTGTCGTTATAGTGTAACTATACAATCTGGTCAATGACTTTCGTCATGCCAAGTATTTATATTGCAGACTGAAATGAAAGCACTGCTTGGGTTGTTCCCTCTCTCAAGTTGGGAGGCAAGCCCTCTAAAGGTAACACATGTATGAAGCGTAAAATGCTTTTCATCACCCAATATTTCCAATAGGTGTGAGGGGAGAGGCTAAGCGCTTCCAAGAAGAAAAAATATACTTGTGTGTTTCTCTTCACCCAAGATTGCATGAAGTGCAAGGGGAGTGGATACACATAACAAGATTACTCAAGCAATTTAGACACATGTTCATTTTAATCCATCATAGAAAAATGAGTTCATTTTAAGCACCAATTTAAAGTGTGGAAGTTGTGTTGTTCAATTTAAACCAACAAGAAAAATGACATGAGGGTTCAGTTTTAACCAAGTTGACCATTCATTTTAAACCCAAAATAAATCTAGTTTGGTCCTAAAACGTGGAATAAAGCATAAAAAATGGGTTATAATTACCCCATGAGTGTTAAAACACTTGTTACAATTATACAATTAATGACAAAATGCTCCTTCACTTCAAATTTTATTGTCCAAACCTACAAAACTAGTTAGTCTAAAAAACCAAAACAAGAAGTCAAAAACATGTTAGTGATCAAATAAAGCCAAGAAATTCAAACACATGTCAAAAAATCAAGTTATGTTATGTTTACCAGTAATTTGCGACACTAAAATCAATTACGTCACTAAAATCCATCAATAGTGTTGTTGAATAGGATATGCATCGCTATATTGAAAATTGATAGCAACCCTCTACAATAAACAGGGAGGCCAATTGTGTCACCATATCAATTGTGTCGCTAAAGAAAAATTCATTCTACATTAAAAAATTAATTTAACGTCACTATATTAAAATGCAGTGATGAAATTAATTGTGTTGCTATATTAATTATGTGTTGATAAACTGAAATTACAGGTGCGTCACTGTAGAGCGACGCGTCATCAAATGCGTCAATGTATAATCAATAGCATCATTGTACCTATAAACATAAGGAAAATAGACATTTGGAGAAAAATTCATCAGATTGATTAGTTCAATCCCTCCTAGTGTCAAAATGTGACTGATGGATTAGTATGGAGCTAACTACACTTGATCTATCAAGATTCGAAGTATAATCAAGCCACTAAACATCAGTCCAATAAGATCATTCAATAAAAAAATAAATTAGGAATCCATTAAAACTAACATTCTAAATCATGAAAGCTTTGAAAACACCTATTCTAATCCATTGAAACTTATCCTATTGGAACTAAATCATGAAAGCTTTCAAGCATGTTTTGTGGGTGCTTTGGTTTTGTTGTTGTGTCTTTGTTCGATTGATTTTCCTTGCTAACATTAGAAGCAATATTACTGCAACAATGGGGGGAAGCAGAAAAAGGGTGGAGCCTATGAGTGGTGAGAGGCACAAGAAGAACTCGAAGGTTTGAAGGCATATTCGGAAGGGAGGGGTGTAGCCCTTCATTCATAAGCTCCATGACCCTGGCCCTGAAGCCACTGGGTATTTTGCTAAACATTGGAAGAAAGGTGAAATCATTCCTTCAGGAAGGAGGGTTAAGGTGGACAAAGAGCTTATAGGGGAAATCACTGGTCTCTCGACTAAGGGAGTGAATTTTTACCATGACAGGAAGTTTTCAGATGATGCAATTCTTTCATTCCCCAAAATCGATAAGGGGAGGAAGGCTCTAGCTAAAGTTTCTTCCAGTTATTTTGAAGCTAGGACGGTTAAGAAGGTGTGGAGGGAGGTGCTCAGAATTCTCATGAAATACATCACCCTGGATGACAAATTTACCAGAGTTATGGGTACCACTTTTCCTTAATCATTTTTGGCATAAGGTAAGGGTTTCCTTCCCCCATTATCTGCTATGTTCCTTGAATAATAGTATAGAGGAACATAGGAAGAGTCCTAGGAAGAATCTGGTCCTGCTTACTGGTCACATTAGGCTTATTCATGAGCATTTTAAAAACATGTCGGCCCTGTCTAACCCGTTATCGACCTCGGCCTCGGATGGAGAGGATAATGAGACTAGCTCGTCTGAAGTGAAAGAAGATTCTGATAATGAGTGGGAGGAGGAAGATTCTCCCTCCCTCAGTAAGAAAAGTAAGAAAACCCCTTAGAAGAAACCCTCAAATGAAAAAGTGTGCACTGCGAAAACCCCTAAGGGCATGGCTCAGGAGACAAAAAGTAATAAGAAGGACCCTCCCGTGAATAAGCTGGTTTCCTATTCAAAGGATTCTTTGGAAGATAATTTTGATGATCATAATGCTACTAAGGACTCTTATACCTCCTGCCCTACCACTGATAGAGAGAATAGACCTAGATTCCCCAGAAAACTCAATCTTGATGACTACTATTTCAAGCTGTATTAGGAATTTCCTGATGATATTATGGCTATAGCCAGAAATGGGGTTGTTGACTACTTCAAGATCATAAAATGGGTGTTTCATGATATTAAGGATCTCAATTTAAAAAATAGGGCTCTCACTGGCAAGATGGATGATTTGGAAGCAAAAGGCATATCACATAATTCTACTGGTGTTTTGTGGACTATGGATGAGAAGAGGGACTTGGTCGAACATCTTCAAAGAAATGTTGAGCTAATGGATTAGATAAAGAAGGATAATGAGAACAAGGTCAAACTGCTAGAAGGGGAAATTGGAAAAATCAAGGATACTATGAAAACTATTATGGAACGTAGCCACAGAGTTGTTAAACAAAATGCTACTATCTTGAGTACCATGGTGGAGAAGATGGATAGTATTCAACACGGATCTTTGTTTGTGGACTTGGAAGCTGGGAAGGATAAAGGTAAGAATTAGGATTCAGGCCCCTCGAAAAGGACTAGAGCAAACCTTAAAAGAAAAGCGGGTTCTTCACCTTAGGAGATCCAGAACCTAAAGAAGGTAACCTAGGACATGTGCAACCTTGAAGCTGAGGTTGCTAAATCTTTGAAGCATTTAGGCTAGTTTAGGCTAGGTTGGGTGCTAGATTCTAGTTGGATTTTTGACTGCTCTTGGTTTGTGGCTGTTGTCCTTTCTATTTTCTTTGTCGCAACCTTCTTTTTGTTGGGTACTTTGATGATTTATCTTTCTATGGTTTGTAAACTCTATGGTTTTGGGTCCCTGTAAAATCTGTTTTCTCCTTTATAAAAAACTTATCCTATTGGGGAATGGTGTCACTTTGATGTGGAATGGGGACCCTTTCCCAATCTCATGGATAATGACCCTATTTCGATTGATTCTATTGAAGAGAATCGATGAAAATGATGAAAGATGTGTATGAAAAAATGATTTAGATGCTAAATTAACATGATGCAAGCTATTTTAACATGATGTAGGATAATATGATTGATGTAAGTGTATTCAAATCTATCTAAATGGATTTTAAGCTAAAAATATTGAAATCCTAATTACACAATATACTAAATGGATGCATTTATTTTATCATGGAAGCCATTAATGGAAGCTAAGCTAATTATGCAAGTAAATTAAGCTAAAATATGCTAAATAAGTGCTAAATATGAGTGCAAGTGAAGGTGATTTTAATAGCATAAGTTTTCTCTTAAAAGATGGATCCATTTGTCTCCAAATAGTGACCTATTTATAGGACAAATGAGAAATGAAGGGTTAAGATTAAAATTGTTAATCAATGGTCAAAATTGGAGGAAATATGAAGGAATGGATCATGGATTCTCATCAATGGATGAGAATAAATGATCACATGGATCAAGAAAAGAAACAAGGGTTCATATTCTTCCAAACAAACACACTTTCAAAAAGCTTTCCCAAAACTTTGTTGAGAGTTTGTTTCAAAAAGGAATATTCTCCCTTTTCAAATGAGCGAAGAAAGAGAATATTCAAAGAATATTCTCATGGGTGAGGGAAATTAGATATTTAGCAAATTAAAAAAAAAATTAATGTGCAAAAGGAGAAGGAATATTTTATGGGAATATTCCTTTTGGAGGAATGTGCAAAGGAGGAATATTCCCTTGCAAGTGGGAAGATGAGGATTAGTAATTGGATAATTAAACAATGTTAATTATGCAATTTTAGAAGAATTACATGATATTCGTTAAAGAAATTATTTAATAAAAGGGGGAGATATGATATGATATTTAATTAAATAACTTAGGGTTATTTAATTAAATAAGAGGACTTTAGGGATTAGATTAAATAATCTGATTTATTTAATTTAATAGGAAAAAATGTTAGCATGAGAGGGGGTAAATTAACCCTAATTAAGTCAATCAGGTTAATAGATGAAAATGACATAATTAATTAAATATCGATGCAAATTTAATCAATTAAGCAAAAAAAGGATGGGTTTCAAGACAAAATGATGTTAGTATAACTAATTCGAGTGCATGATATCATTTAGGACATTTTTAAGTGTCTACAGGTTGATATAAATAAGAGTAATGTTGTGAGATGCAAGAGAGAGACAAGATAGATGCAAGTGATGTGCGTGATGTGAATATGAGTAAAGCAGTGCGAATTTCAAGTGTTGGATTCCTGAAGGCAGTGAGTTGAAGGTGTTTGAAATCTTTCATGCAATACTACGAAAGTGTTGTAGCATATGTGGTGGATTCCTTGTTGCATTGAGATGTTGTTCTCTATGTAATAATTCTCTTCTATATTCTTGTGTTCTTTTTGTGTCAATGAGCCTTGGTTGTGAGCCTTTTTGGATAGTGTGTCATTTCTGGCAGTGAGCCCTTGTACCAGTTTTTTAATTACTTATATTGTGATCTAATCCTCACTGTGTTTTTCCCCTCATTATTTTTTCCACGTAAATTTGATGTTCTCTTATTTTTGGTGTTGTTATTTCAGTTTTTGTTATCTTCATTTCATATTTAATCACTTTCATAGAATAAGGGTTTAATTAATGCATGTGGATTTGATTACTGTTGAGGGTTTTGATGTTTTAATTTGCTACAATTGATTCACCCCACTCTCAGTTGTCTTCTTCATTCAAAAAACAAAAGGCTCTATAGGTGCTTGGTCCTTTAGAATTGGTTCTACGGGTGCTTGGTCCCACATAATATGAACAAAGGGTTTTACAAGTGCTTTGTCCTACAAAATGAAAATGCTTCATAGGTGCTTGGTCCTACAAAGGAGGTTCCATTGGTGCTCGGTCCTAAGGGAGGCCAGATGTGAAAGGCTATATAGAGTCTGATTGACCGTTATAGGTGCTTGATCTTGCAAGGTAAGCTTGATTGTAAAAGTAGCTTCATAGGTTCTCAGTCCTCCAAACCAACATGCTAATCTACAAAAAAAACATGTTATGCAAGAAAAAGTCACACAGACAAACAAATAGTTATATCATAGAACAATAAATTGAAGGAGAAGCTTTCAAAGTGGTCCTTTAGGAAACCCTTCAAAAGAAAAAGGGGGACCCGCTCAAGGGAAGCCTTGTTTGAAAAGAAAGAAAGAAATTTGCAAATTATTCTAGCATCAAGGAATCCTTTTGAAAAATTCTCTTTCATCAAGGAATTTGAAAAAATAAGGGCGTTCATGAAGGAAAGATTTCCAATTATTTTTGTTATGAATTTAGTTTCAAAATAAAATATTGCTAAGGGGATCCTTAGCAAAGGATGTGATTTTTGAAAAATGTAAATATTTTCAGCAAGGGACTCGTTGGCCACCAAATACACCTTATTGAAAACCCAAGAAGTAGGACCCCCCCTTAGGGTGGTGCGTGTGAACTAAAGGAGCACATGAAATCCTAAAGAAAGGAAGAAGAGATGCAAAGATGTCATGGCCCATGATACATGATGAGATGTAGACATGGAAATTTTGTCACACATGCGGGGGACAACATATAGGCACAAAAACATCAAGAAGAAAGCAAAGAAGAGAGAAAGATAAATAAAGAGAAATAAGAAAAGACAGAAATCAAGAGACAGGGGGATATGATAATTTGGGGTCAGAACTATTCATAGATATAGATAGATAGATATAATATAATATACATATGAACTGTCATCAATCCCCAAATGTATCAAAACATGAAGAAGAGAAAATGAAGAAAAAATTAAAATAAAATGAAAATTGGGTCAACATGGAAGGGAGGCCTAAATCCCCCCAACACTTTGCATCATCCCCAATTGTCAAAAATTAAAATACAACACATAGAAGAATGATGCAATAAATAGGGGAAGTTTACGAAAAAATTTCACTCCTATATCCAAGCACCTATGAGGGTGACAAGATTCCTACAGGAACACACAAAAATAAGCACAGGGGAAACACAACACACACAAATATAATCTACAGATAAAGAAGAGGTGCTCTCCCAGTCCTCATCAACTAGGAGGTCATCATTCTCCCAATCTAGATAATTGTAGGGGGGGTTTGAAGGGTGGGATAGAAATGGGAGCACACTCCAACTCTCCTAAAACAAGAGCTAAGGAAGAGGGGCCCTCAAGGTCTTCTTTGCTTAACTCTTGTGAGGTAAATGTCATTGATCTTGCAAAGATTACTGATAGAGCCTAGACATCATCAACCGAGTTAAACTTGCACTTAACAGGAGTACCATTTATTAACTAAATGAGAGATGGAGGCACCTAAGATCTACCATCAACCTCATCAAAAGAGATGGTGACAAACTCTAGAGACATCAGGGCTACCTCCATCACAAGGGTGACACAAGCCAAAGATGAACCCTCTCTCTCGAAGGTGATCCCTTCTTATGAACTCCATTGGAAGCAAGGTCTTACTCCAAATTATAATTCATCAGAGGATGTGGAATCCCCACAGAGGAGGTGAAAGGAATGGAGGAAGAGGACAAGGCCGCAACAGAAACCACTATGGTGTTTGACATGTCCATGGGTTGGAAAAATGGAGGGATGTCCAGAAAGGACATCAAAAGAGGAGGCTTCACTGAGTGAGCAATGAACACCTGCACCCTTTTGGGATGAGGGTCATTAGCATTCATAGGGGGAGTTGGAAGTAATATTGAGGCAATAGGAAGTGAAGCAGAAGAAGAAGAAGAGGGAGGAACAATAGGAGATTCCAAAACATGAGCACTGGTTCCTCTTCTACTTTTCACAAGGTAGCTTGATCAGTAGCCAAAGCCTTCCTCTAACATTTATGCTCAAACGCAAGCCAGTTCTTTGGCTCTAGGAACTAGAACTTGCTGCTTGAGAAGGAACAAGAGGATCCCATTATTCCATAGGTGTGTCCTCCACAACCATTGTCGATGGAAGGGAAACCTCCTGGACAAGAGTAAGAGTAGGATGTGTAGGAGAAAAGACTAAAATAGGTGGAGAAGAAGACTCAGGAACCTCGGTGGTGAGCTTCTTCCCATTCACTACTAGAGGGGTAGGAGTAGTAAGAGGTTGTGGAGGCTGAGGCACAGGGGCAATTCCATGAGGGCCCTTTCCCTTACCATAGACAACAAGCCTCGATGTTGTGGGTAAGACAGGGAGCTCAAACACTTGATGCTTGGCCTTCCACCAAGTGGGCACCATCAAAATCCCCATGCGAGGCATGGGAGAAGAAGCCAAAGGCACCACACTAGGGTGGGAGGAAGAAGCGAATGATACAACACAAGAAGAGGAAGGCTCCTAGGCATGAGTAGACATCCCCTTCCCCTTTTTAGAGGAGGAGGACGTAGCCTGCTACTGCACGATCATAGAGTCTTTAACTAAAATTGTGTAAGGGGAGACATGGTAGGTCACCTTTGGTGCTATGCCCTCATTCTTGTATTTGACATAGGTTTGATACAATAGGTTTGTCCTTGGAGGAAGCAGACCAACAGGGGAAGGCCATAAGTGATCTAATGAGTAGCCCTCATGCGACACCAGAGGTTTATATCTAGTTTCATGCACAACATGCATAGAGCCCTCATGAGAGAAATTCAGACATTTATGAACTACTAAAGTGATTATGTTCATGGAAACTAACAATGGGATGCCTACTTTCACTCTGAACAAGTCTGAATCTAGAATGATATCGAAAGGTGCATTTACAGTCCTGGGCCCTACTAGGACTGAGAAGGTGATGGAATCAATTGGAGGGATCAAGAGTCCATTGAGTGTACACATTGTTCTCTTTGATTCATCATACCCATCCTTTTATAATAAATTTATCAGTAGAATCTCCTCTATTATAACATTCACATGACATGTAGGATCAACCAAAACACCAATCATGATGTTCCTGTTGATGCGTGCAAGAATGTATAGAGGGGAAGGCTCTCTATTCATGTTCATAGGTAGGTCCTATGTTGTAAAGGTTATAGCAAGTGATCCATTTGTAGGCTACACAAAAGGAATGGGAAGCTGCATAAAAGAGGCTATGTATACGTACTCTGAAAAGACTTCCTCAGAGTACCCCAAAGGTTCAACAATCAAGTAGTGAACTATTTAGCTTTCATTTCACAATGTCTAGGGATCCTTCTGACTACACCTACTAGGGGTTGTAGGTTGGGTTGTGAGGCTATGTGACCTACAACACACACCTAGAACACGAGAGAAGATTCCTTCAACACAACAAAATGAAACCAAAAATTTTCATGTTAGGTTCACAAAAATGTAGAGGAGGGGGATCAACTACTCAAGGACTCTAGTTCATGGGAGATTCTACAACAATAGGCTGCCTTGATCTACCTCAAGCTATATGAATGAATTATGAAGGTTTAAGGTTTCAAGGGATGAAAAGGAAGGACAACTGGTCTATCACTTTCCTTCTGCTAACCCGAATGTTTCAAGGGATCAGGAGAGCCAGTTTTTTAGGTTTAGACTGTGAACCAAACAACTTATTGCTAGAGGACTACAATGCAAAACATGGACTCCAACGTGGTGCACTAGGGTCTTAGGAATGCACTAGTGTTCGTATAGACAAAGAGTGTAAAGCCTAGTGCATAATTTCAAAAGACCTACTAATTTCCTAATTAATAGAGTTTTATGCTATGCCTGAGATAGAAAATGTAGAGATAATAGAAATAACAAGAATACTTTAACAATACTAAACTAGAATTTGACAAGGGAAAGGTGGTAGAAATAGACCTTTGAGCTCATGAGTTGAGGCCTCCAAGAGCTACGCTTGATGAATAACTTGCATACGCAAGAATAAGAAAATGTTGGGGTTGTGTTTAGAGGACTACCTCAATCAATCCCCTACTTTGGTGTTTCCACCTCCATGGACAACCACATAGAAAAAATTATAGAAAGATAATAAATTATTTAGAATGTAAATACCAAGCAATACTCAAACAACAATATGCTACTACACAAGTAGATAATGCAAGAGTGGATGGAAATGGATAGATACCACCTTCTCAACCATGTGCACTAAAGGAAAATGGAGGAATATGTGAGCTCACAAGCTCTCCAAATCCAACGTTGCCACAAAAATGAAGAGGAGGAGACAACAAAGTAGCAACTTGCAGCTAGAATGGTGGTGGTGCAATGTGAAGGAGGTGAAAGTGAGTGTGTTTGATCAAGAAGCTATCAAGAAAATGTGTCCCATATTGAAGAAGATGTGAAGAAGATGGAATGAATCAAAGAATAGGCCATTTAAATGAAAGGAGGTAAAAAAATAATTTGAAGTTGGTCAAAAGAGCAGAAAATGTTACACTTCACGTCCAATGGAGGAGTGTAACACCTTTGTGGATTCTAGATGTAGGAATCCTGTTAGGACAGAAGCATGCAACACAAACATCTACGTGTTGTGCTAGCGTCCTTGATAAAAATTCCCCCACCAACATACAAATGAGCTGCCAAGTGGATGGAAAATGGAAGTGGATGTGGAAAATACATCATCGGGATTGTGTTTTCTAAGGTAAGGGGTGTGTAAATGAGGAATTTTCAAGGGGTGAAAATTCACACCATTACAAAGAGAAACCAAACTATGATAGAGTAGCTATCAAAGTTCATAGGGCCTACAATTTTTCAATCTAGACCTATAGGTGGATGTTGAGTCCCTCCAAAATAACTTGTCTCAATATTTTTCAACTCCACACCATTAATTATGACAAGATTGAATGGATTCTTATTGTAGACACCTAAAAATTTCTTACACATTCATCTAAATTCATCATTTCCTTTCATCATCTTATTTCCTATTTCATCACTATTAATTAAATATTTTTTAATTATTTAATTATTTCATCATTTTCACTCATCTTTCCAATGATGAAAACCACTTTAGTGGTTCCTTGGGAAAGTACCATAGTGAAAACTTGGAAAACATGGACTATGTGTATTCAAAATCCAAAAAAAAAGAAAAAATAGTAAAGATAAAAGTTGTCCTCTAGTGAAACCACTTCAGTGGCACTTTGGACAAGTATCTTGGTGAAAATTTGACAAACAAGTGTCATGTGTAATGAGCACCATCTACCATCTATCAAAATTATTTTTTATTTCATCCATAATAAAACTAGTATTCCATTCATATACATCCATCCACCTATTGTATTTTTTCCTACACACTTACCATGACTTGGTAATTTACAAGTATCTAGCATTACCCATCTCACCTAGGTTCACTTCACTTAGTCCATAATAAATTGATCCTACACCTAATTGGGGGAATTTTCTTAAACCTAGTGATTGGATTGGATTCTTGTTCATTACCTTAAATTGAAAATCCAAAAAACATCCAAATAGTTCAAAATCCAAAAACACCCAAATATCCACAACAAAAAATAGATATTCCAAAAATCCAAAAAACATGCAAATAGTTCAAAACCCAAAAATAATAGGTATTTCAAAATCCAAAAACATCTAGATATTCTAAAACCATTTGAAAAAAACCTCAAATACTCTAAAAAAAATCCAAAAAACATTAACATATTCTAACAATTCATAAAAAAAATCATCATAACTCACCCATCCACAATAAAATCATCACCCATAATAAACATATCATCAAACTCACCTTTGAAAAAGTAATCAAAATAAAATGTGGTAATCATCAAAACCTAGAACATTCATTAAAACTTACAAGCATTGATCACTATTGAAACAAACCCACTACCTACATACCAATTTTCTAAATAAATTAATTCAACATCCAAAATAACTGCCTTAACGAATATATCATTCCTATAATAGGCACAATAATGAATAACAATTACAATCTCTTTGGAAAGAGATATGATGGCTTTTATATATTTTGTTAGTTGGTAATTACAATCTCTTTGGAAAGAGATATGATGGCTTTTATATATTTTGTTAGTTGGTATTTTCTTTTGATTTATTTTTTTATCTCTTTTCACTGCTTGATTGAAGCTACAACAATCTTCAATATCTTGGTGAGTCTAGAGGAGCATGAAATGGGGAATAGTCAAATAGCTTTTATCTACTGTGTTTGTGGGATATTCTTGTAATACTACCATAGTGAAGACTTTCCTTGTGTGTAGAGGTATCTTCAGACATAACAAATTACTGTTGCATATCAGGTTCTTTATAGTTTTTGTGCATAGGCCTATCTTTTTATGACCTTTATTCTCTTACATATCTAATCAAGATTTCTATATTTCTAGTATGAATAAGGATACTCCTTTTTTTTGTAGAGTCAAATTCCATGCAATAGATATAATTCCACCCTAGTTCTTCATGCCTTGGTGCATAGTGTCTACTTGCTATATAAAAATAAAAATTTCTCTCTACATATTTTAGCATAACCAAAAGCAAAAGAAAAATTAATTTTTTCCCATCTTATTTTCCAATAAATATCCCAAATCATCCCATAACTATAGCTTTCATCTATATTTGATCAACATCATTCATCTATTCATCTATACATCTAGCCATTATTAACCAAAATCTATCCATCTACCAATCATTATCCAAAATCATTTCTTTTATCCTACTCATTATACTAACCATCTATTTGGGTATCATGACACAAACAAAAAACTCCATTGCATCTCTACATACGGAGATCATTAGTACCAAGGTAAAAGTATAAAGTTGTCTCACACTTTTTAAAGGAAACGACCAACACTGATTCAACTTTTAAACTTGAATCACTAAAAAGTGGCATATATGTTTTCAATTTTGAAATGATGTAAACTAATGAATTTTTTATTTTTAGTATATTTTATGCTTTTATTTAAAAAAATTAAAAAATTATTTGAATATAGTTTTTTATAAATTAACACTATAATTTAGTTGTTGAAAAAATGTTGAAAAATGAAGTTACATGGACATCAATCTTTATATAGTAATTTTTATTTTTTTCCTTCAATTTTTTGTGTGTAACAACTTGAAACTTTATAGCATGAATATATTTTTTTCCAATTTTAATAAATATATATTTTTAAATATATATAAAAATGTGCACATATTAAAACATAGTTGTTTCCATTTGATGTCAACTTTCATATTATCTATTTATCTAAAATGGAAAAAAAATATACCATCTTGATATAGATTCTTTTATCTAGTGCATCATATTTTTTTAAAAAAAATTAAATAAGTTTTTCTATTTTTCCTTCACATGATAATCAACCTAATATTTTGTGTTGATAACTTACTTTTAGTAAAAATAAAAAGGAAAAGATAAATAATAATTCAATTATTAAATTACATATATTTTTGAAAACTACACTTATGGATCTACAAAAGGGTATTTTTATATTTTTAAAAATATGTTATTTGCATGAGTAGAAGTTGTTGAAACATCATTTTTTTCAAATAAATCTATTTTTTGGTAAATTGGCTTCAAATTTGTGCTATATATGCATTTAGCCAACAATTTTAGTTGGAAAAGTTGTGTACATATCTAACTTAGCTAGAATGAATCTTACAAGATCATATGTTTGACCAAAATTGATTTTTAGTTAGAAATACTTAAATTCACTTGTGCTGATAAGTTGTCCAAAAGTGTGACACAAATTTGGACTTTTACCCACCAACATAACATCATATATCCTACATACATAACCATAACATCAGTAATAAATAACATAATCAATCATAGTCATAATATAGGTCATCATAAACATCATAAAAAATACACAAAAGCATAACATGCCACATCATGTCATCATCTAGTTAAGCATCATCATAATCCATCACATCACATACCATAGCATAATCAAATAGAATTCATTAGATTCATACATAAAATCAAATAGGTATCCATCACATAAATACATCACACATCGCATCATATCCACAAAAAATCTCATTTCATATAATAAAAAAAATGTGTCATGATACTTCATCCATATATACAAATATCTATACAAGGTCTACCAAGAGCCAAGAATATACATTTACATATGTCCAAAGGTATATCAAAAATATGTTTCTACATCAAAAATATGTGTACACCATATATACAAAGGCATATCTATGAAGAACTCCCTCCACCCTCTGACCAAGCAGGAGAGGGTGGATGAGGAGGAACAACCTGGTGTGCCCCTAGATCCTAAGCTATCAATTGCAGTGGATTTGGTGGATGTGATGGAACCAATGGTGATCATCCCACTAACCCTGACTAGTATAATTTGACAAATAAATGACTATGTGACTAAAAAATTTAGTCACAACAACTGAAAATGACTAAATTCTACTATTTTTTGCAAATCAACTACAAATGAGTAAATAAATGACTAATTTGTTCATTGACTAAAAATTATTTAGTCACACAAATAAAATTAACTAAATAGTTAGTCATTTATTTAGTCACAATCCATTTGAATAAATCATTTAAAGAATCAAGAATCAATAGCCCACCAAAATACTCTAAAACTTTAATAAACATACTCAAACTTTCGTCGAAATCTTATTTTTAGGCGTAGCCTGCCAAAATGGAGTTTTCATTTTAATAAACATACTCTAAAACCTTCATCAAAACCTTATTTTCAGGCGTATTTCGCTAAAATGGAGAAGTGTTTTAGTAAAGAATGATAGAGAATGTTAAGGAGATGTACATGACAGGAGGTTGTAAGATTCATTCTTGCTCTGCTCAACAAGGGTTACATTGTTCATACTACTATTTGTAATCCAGGTATTTAATTGACATATATTTGCATAATCTCAAATTCCTTCAAATGCTTTTGAAGTATCAATGTATCCTATATAGGGTTTAGAATTATTCATTTTAATTTTTTAAAAATGATGTATTTTCATGTGATTAGATAATGTGGAGATCTCCTAAATCTGCCCCAGTACACTATCCTCTTTGGCACTATATTCATTACTCTAGCTGCTAGGGTTTTGCATGTGACATCTTTAATATCTTCATGAGTGGATTTTAAATAGATCTCAATCTTTTCTTTAATGTTTATCATGGTAACCCTTGAGTTCCATAATCCACCTTCAATCTCTTCTAAGAATGTTGTCTTAAGCTAGACTGCATAGTATATATATAAAGCAAGTCCTTCATACCTGCCATTGTTCCAAACCACCACTCATTGCCTTGCTTAAAATGCTACCTCCATAAGCACAATAGAATGTTTTAAAATCATGGTTGTCATTGATTGACCATTAAGGTCACTACTTTCATCAAGATACAATGATATTTTTATCTTCAAACTCAAGGCATTAAACAAGATAACATTGTGAATTATTTGTTGTGTAGGATTTTATTTTCTTGCACATTTACTACTTTGCTAACTGCCTTTAAGATTGGATATTGCACCCTTAGCTGCAATCTCAAACAACTCACTCACTATCACTTGAAGATTCCTTTCATGAGAATCCTTCTATAAAGTCAAACTATTCCCTATAGACTGCCTACTTACTTGCTATAGGGGACTCATTATTTCATGGTATTGTGGGTCTTAAGATCCTTCAACATTATTGTCACCACTTCACAGTCCACAAGGTATTATTCACTATTCTCCCATCTTTGATGAGTCTCAAAACATTGCTCAAACATGCAATCCACTACCTCCATTATACAATGGCTAAGAAGAAACATTGAACCTATTATTACCACTGTTACTTCATTTGGAAAGTCATTCCCTGATTGCATTTTCCTTGTCTAACACTGTCAATAACATTGTGAATTGTTTGTTGCGTAGGATTTCATTTTCTTGCACGTTTAATACTTTTCTAACTACCTTTAAGACTAGATATTGCACCCTCAGCTGCAATCTCAAACAACTCACTCACTATCACTTGAAGATTCCTTTCATGAGCATCCTTCTATAAAATCAAACTATGCCCTATAAACTGCCTACTTATTTACTACAGGGGACTCATTGTTTCATGGTATTGTGGGTCTTAAGATCCTTCAACCTTATTTTCACTACTTCACAGTCCACAAGGTATTATTCACTATTCTCCCATCTTTGATGAGTTTCAAAGCACTAATAAAGCATACAATCCAGTACCTCCATTATACAATGGCTAAGAAGAAATAGTGAACCTATTATTACCATTGTTACTTCATTTGGACAATCATTCCCTAATTACATTTTCCTTGTCTAACTGTTTCAATAAAATTTGAATAAAACTGTCACTACCTAGCCTCTTTTTGACTATCACACCTCAAGTGACTATCATTCTTCTTACCATAGATTACATTTACAAATTTCACTGAGCTACATTGTGTGCTTGCTATTGGCTACAATCTTTAGATTGCAAAAAAAATTTATTGGCTACAATGTCTCAATATTTCTAGTATTGCAACCTCACTAATCTACTAGAGTTATGGTTTATGTTTCTACATAGGCTTGGGGTTTGTACCCTAGTCATGCTCTTACCAATGCTTCTGTTGGTATTAAAAAACAACCTTAAATCTTGGGTCAGAAAATTAGTTGTCTTGACAGGGTTGTGGTATGATCTTGGATTGTATCCTAGAGTGTGTGGGAAGCTTGTGTTTGATCATTAAGGTATGTAAACCTAATCAAAGAAATGTATCCTATATAGCATGGGTCTTTCTTTAATACTTTCCATAATGGTTATTAGCAGATCACATTATTATAGTTTAGATTGCATTCAATTATGTAACAAACTTGGTTTGTAGTTTAAGTTGTAAACTTTTAAGTAACATTCATAAGGTTTAGAAAATCTTGATCACTCTCTAGAATATCCCATTAAACATGGGTTGTGCTTGAATGCACTACATAATTAATATAACACAACCACTCTACATATCAACTAGAGTTATAGGCTCTTTATTGCAGCAAGAGGTAATTGCTCTTGGATCACACTATCATTACATCATAACCTATTAAAGTTGAGTCAACCTAAATGCACCCAATGATGATTGAAACATAATTGTGATGATAGTTATTTGTACATGAATTGTGCTCATATGAGTGCCTCCATTTCTATCACAACATATCCACATTAAACTTGCACCACACATGAATGTATCATGTATTTGTTATAGCACAACTATACCACATCACCAATAGAGTTATGGATCACATAATTATAGTCACAAGAATTTGTTCCTTGGTTGTGCTCTTACGGTGATTCCATTAATGTTATAGCATAACCCTTTGGACTTATATTTATCAAATCCTTACATTTCTTATTTTCTCTTTGGATGGATGGATTCATGGATTTTTTGTGATTTATACAACTTTTTTTTTGATAGTAAATGACATCGGATTCTTTCTAAAACTAAAATGATTTATTAATTATGGTTTTATGATGATTTTTAGTTTTATTTAGAAGGGCTTAATATGTGGCATTTTTTTGTGCAGGAAGAATAGATTGTGATGCAACGTTCGGGTATAGATGGTTCAAGAAAACTTGGATTGATATCAATGACATAACCAAGTTGGAGAGTACCTTGATCCAGTCTGGAACACTTTCAAGTGTTTTTGCTTAAAAGCAGAACCTAAGTATAGGAATTTTTGAATATCTGACAAAGGAGGTTCCTACATTATAAAGATAAAATCATAAATTTGTTGGTCCAATTTGAAATCCAACCTAACATCTTTAATATCTGATAGAGAAAGTTCATACATTCTAAAGATAAAATCATAAATTTGTTGGTCCAATTTGAGATCCAACTTGAGGTCATGAAGCTCCAACAGAGAAATTTCCTACATTCTAAAGATAAAATCATAAATTTTCTTGGTCCAATTTGAGGTCCAATTGTAAGAATTTGTCTTTTTAATTATACTTTTTGACACTTGGCTTGATAAAAATTGTTACTTTAAAATTATGGTATTACTTTTCTTCTAATTTTTTCAACCCTCATTTCAGGGAAGAGCTCTAAAGATGGTTCCTTTAGATGGAGACTACACTTTTTTGCTATAGGTTATGTCTAGAAACATTAGAAGCTTAGGTATTGTTATACTCAAGTACAACAGAGCTTGAGATGAATTGCACCTATTATTTTATGTTGATATGGATATGTTCCAACCTATAGTTAATTATTGTAGCATAATAGGTAGGCTAAATAGTTGTTTATATACTATTGTTTCAAATTCAAAATTGCTATACCTTATTCTAGGAGCAAATCACAGAGGGAGTCTATACATAAGACACCATTGTTTCAAATTCAAAATTGTTGGCTCTTTCACAATTGTTTGCTTCATTTATTTGATCTAACATAGCCTGCTATATAGAAGATGCTCTCAAAATCACAATAAAATCATTTATTCTGAGATGACTATTCAGAATCTTTCCCATCATAACAATGAACAAAAACATTAGTCATTAACCTAAACTTTGCAAGAGTTTCATCAAATTCTACTTTTCCACTCTCTTTTCCATTCTAAATTTTATTCCCAATTTCATCCATGAAGAACTTCTTCAGCCTATAGATCTTGCTATTAGCCTTAACTGTACCGGGTGTCGAGGATAGCTTTGAGTTTTTACCCAAGTAGCAATTGAAAAAAATCAAAATCAGCTAAGGCTGAATTTTGTCAATTGTTGCTTGGGTAAAAACTCGAAGCTATCCTTGACACCTAGTAAAGTTATGGCTAACAACAGGATCTACAGGCAGAGGAAGTTCTTCATGGATGAAATTGGGAATAAAATTTAGAATCGAAAAGAGAGTGGAAAAGTAGAATTTGATGAAACTCTTGTAAAGTTCAAGTTAATGACTGATGCTTTTGTTGATTGTTATGATGGGAATATTTTTAACAGTCATCCCGGAATACAAGATTTTACTATGATTTTGAGAGCATCTTTTATACAACAGGTTGTCTTAGATCAAATAAATGAAGCAAACAATTGTGAAAGAGCCAACAATTTTGAATTTGAAACAATGATGTCTTATGCATAGACTCCCCCCTATGATTTGCTCCTAGAATAAGGCATAACAATTTTGAATTTGAAACAATGGTATATGAACAACTATTTAGCCTATATGTTATGCTACAACAATTAACTACAAGTTAAAACATATCCATATCAACATTAAATAGTAGGTGCAATTCACCTCAAACTCTGTTGTGGTAATTGACTTGTAAGGAAGTTTCCACTCCATGAACATTCTCTGTGCACATCAGTATGTTGGTTATTATCTTGATCTCCTTTTTTATCAAAAGAATAGTGAAGTTCATTGCATAACTCATGACCATTTTGTAGTGTTATGATCCAGTGCTCTTTTACTTCTTACTCACTGTGTTCTCAATCACCATGCATAAATGACTTAGAGGACAAATCTTTGTCACAATTTAACAATAACTTTCATGGTTTTTAGACTGTTTGTAATGATTCAATCACTATTTGATAGTTTTATTCCTTTCTGAGTCCTATAGGATAGAGGACAATTCATTGTTCGCAACTCTCTAACAATGATCACCAAGTGGATTTTTATAAGATATTGTAGTTGCAAGTTCCACTTCAGATCACCAAAGCCTTCACAAAACTTTTGCACAACCACCGCAACAACACACAATTGTTATTAGGCCTTCGTGGTGATGTGAATGGCTCATTAAGACCTCCATGCTACCCTGTCCCACTCTTCTCTCTTCCCTATTCCATCTTTTTCTAGGTTTCCCAAATCATTGTGCAAATTGTAATCATACACTATGTCCCACTCTTCTCTCTTCTCTGTTCCATCTTTGTCCGGGTATCCCAGATCATTGTAAAAATCGTAATCATACACTCTGTCCCACTCTTCTCTCTTCCCTGTTCCATCACCTATCAGGCTTTCCAACTCCCCATTCCTCCAATTTAATAGAGTTGGAGGAGTCTCACAAGGGAGATAACTCTACAAAAAAAAAAAACTTTCTTATGGGTCTTGTAGTCTACGAAAAATAATCTTTACGATAAAAAAAATCTATCATAATGATCTATGTGTTTACCCTATTGGAGAAAAATATTTAGTATTTTTTATAGTGAGATGATACGCCCAAGAATAGATATAAAAATATGAGATTTTAAACCTTTAGATCTTTGAGATCATTGCAAATTTGATTTGGTTTTTGTACAGCTAGACGGATCTAAAAAACTGTTGCTTGAAAATGATGTAAATAAAAATGTTATTTGTTCAAAATAATCTAAGGGTGTTATTTTTCACTTGCACAATTTTTTTTTCTACCTTAAGATAACCATTAAAATTATCATTTTGTTAATCATAATATTTCATTGTATATTTGTATTTTGTTATATTGTATTGGATAGTTAATGGTTAAGTTTTTTAAAAAAGAAAAAATTCAACATAATATACTTTCCATGTACTTCTTTTCATCACTTGTAAATCTTTTTTTTTTTTACTTTTCATGAATTTAATTCTAGTTTGTGTTGTGATAATAGAGCCTAGTATATGTAAATATCATTATGCTAGTGTTTTCTTCATATGTTCTCCTTCTAATCTCAACTCGTCTTCAAGGATTTTTCAACTCAAGCTAGCCTATCCTCTTATGCAAAGAGTAGTTCAAAAACATGTCATCAAAAATAGAGATGATTTTAGTCTCATGCCCTCCTGTGAAATATTTTCATGCATGTTTGAGATCTCTACAAGGTGACAAAAAAGGCCCTAGGGTTTGGTAGGGTTTTGAGTATCCTTATTGTTTTGATGGTAATGTTGTCACCAAGTTCTTTCCTTTCCCAAATATAGTCACCTGAGAAACTGCCATGATGCTCTTGACTGTAAATTACTTTGTTCTCCCTACCTTCTCACTACAAGTCAGATTCTTTAACTCTACCAACTGCCCTTCCATCTCAGTTTCTTTTCATGCTCTTGCATCTATTCTCTTATGAATTTATTCTTATGACTATGAAAGCTATCATTAGGTCTGTTATGACTGTTAGGTCTTTGAGGGTATATGATTTTCTACTATGAACTCTTAGGTTGTCATACTTTTGAAGAAAATTCTCTAAGGATGTTTGCTCACTGACTTAACTCTCTATATATTCTCCATTATGCATTGAAAATTTATGGTTTCTAGTTAACTTTTTATTGGTGTAACCATTTCCATGCTTCTTGGGACTGTCATCCCTGTAGGATACTTTCCTTATAGAATTGAATGTAATTTAAAAGGTTCCCATAAATATTTATAAGTTTCATAAGACTGTTGTGTCAAGTTACTAGATGGTTGTGACAAGTTTCATAAGACTATTGTGAAAATTTCCATAATATCGCCATACTACAAGAGCCAAGAAGATACAATGCAGTGTAGTGGTAACATCCCACATTACCGTGAAGGTTGAGCAATAAATGTGTAATATGGCGATAAATCAAATACTTCTCCCGCGTCCCTACAAGAGCCAATAAGACATGGTGCGGTGTAGCAGTAACATCCTGCATTACCGCAGAGGTCAAGCAATAACTGTGTGGTGTAGTAATAATGTCCCACATCACTGCAAGGATCAAGTCAAAACGGTGCGGTATAGTGGTTAAAATATAAAATGAAATATCACATTTATTTAAGGCATTTTTTTGAAATATTTTTTCTTGCCTTGTGTATATTGCTTCCACATTTTCATGTATGTCTAGCAGGGCACTTGTAACTACAACATATGAAAAAAAAATCCCTGTTGTTATGCTTTGATGGATGTCCCTTTGCTATTACTAGATATCTGATGTAGTGCACATTATTAAGTGTAAACCTATTTTTTAGATTGTTTCATTTAGCATCACCAATATTCTCCAAAAGAACATTTTCCCTATTTAAAATGATGGAAATGGTTCACATCTCTTAGAACAATTTCTCTTGCAACAATCTTGGAGATGAATTTAGATGCAGTGTGAAAATTAGAACATACTCGAAGGTTCTTAACAAATCTAATAGTTGTACTAGGGGAAATGTTCAACAAACCAAATGCAATTGCTAAATTTTCACTATGGTGGTAGATAAATGATTTTTTTTTCTTCTATTCCATAGCATTAAGTAAAAGTATTGAATCTAGAAATACCCCGTTGCCTTCATTTTCCAAGCCAATTTCTCCAATTTTGCATAAATCTCCCATGTTTGTGGATGTGATATGTCTCCTACACAAAAAAGTATGTACCATTTTATTGCCTTCAATCCAACTACATGCATGTATCTTTTTAATTCCTCTATCTTTCATCAATCTCCTTACTATTTGAACCTCACCACACCTACCTGCTTCTACATAGTTGTTTTAGAGAACATAAGTTGCATCATTTTTAGGATCCAATTAAAAAATCAGTGGTGTTGGAATACTCATCCTATATTCATATATGATCCATAGGCACCAAAGGTTTAAATGGCATCTTAGTAATAATGTTTAGGGTTTCTTCAAGATAGCCAACATGGGCACGAAGGTCAACCATGCACACCTAATGATCAACTATATATGTAATGCAATAAGGGTTACTGATGTGTGAAGTATGTGCAACCCTCATCCACTAAACCTACATGACTACATGCATCTAGAACACAAGCAAAGCTTACAATGTTGATGTTCCAAATTGCTTCATTAATTCAAATATTTTGAGAGCCTCCTTGCAAAATCCATTTTGTGCACATTTTGCAATCATATCATTTCATTCCATAAGATGACATATCTTTGAGGCATTCTGTCAAACAATTTATTTTGTACTACATTTTGGTGTCAAATCTTTGGTAATTATGGTTAGTTTCATTACATTCAAATTCTAAATTCTAAGAAATTATATACAATAAATAGATTGATGGTTGTTTGGATAGTGAAATTATCTCTCTTAAAAATTAACTAAAATATCTAGAAGGATTATTTTAATTAAAGAGGATTTTGTGGTTATTTTTGTAACAATGATTTTATAGTGTAGCTAGCTTGCTATTTTCATTCAAGATACAAGTCATCAAAGTCAAGAACATACCAAGAAGATGGTACTCTACTTCAAACCATCAACCTCACTTAGTTTAGTCTGCTTACATGGGGATATTAAGGAAGTTACTAAAAAATTAATATATATCATTTTTTGTTTGTGAAGGAGAATCTTGTGAGATTCAATATGGCAGTGGATCAATATCCAATTTCTTAAGTAAAGATGAAGTCACAGTTGGGAAACTTGTTGTGAAACATTAGGTTAGTGATTTTTGGATGTTAAGGCTTCCTAGCTAGATATCAAAGATCTTTTCTCATCAACTTAGTTTGGAATTTTATGTATAAATGGATTCTTCCATGGTGCAGGTCTTTACTCAGACAACACATGAACCAGGGTTGACATTTTTGTTGTCTAGTTAAGTCTGATGGCATTCTTGGGCTTGGTTTCCAAGAATAGTTGTTAATAATGTTGTTCCAGTTTGGTTAGTGTTGCTAGCCTTCATTCTATAATGTCAACTTCATTCTATAATCTGAGCATATCACCTTTCTTAAACTTTCAACAAGGTTCTGAAATCAAGGGTTCAATATGTATATTTCAGGCCTATGTTGAACACTTTGTTTAAGGCATTTGTTGACAAGGCTACAATTTTTAAATTGATTTATCTTTCTGATGTGTTTGTTTTTGTAAACTTGCAATATATAATGCACTTTTATTCTTTTTGAATTGAGACTAATAGTAATTTTGTTGGTTGTATTGAGGCATAACTTCATTCATGCCAGAAAAGGCAGCACCCAGTTGCTCATATCAGATGGCACATTGCATATAAAGGAGGAAATATTCTAGTTGGGTTATTGTTGACTGCATTCAAGGATAAAGCTTCATATATGGGACACAGTCAACACTCTCCTTAGATTCTACATGTTGCAGCTTGCTCCAGGAAAGATTTCCCACGTTGTAGAAGTTTTAAGAGATGAAAGGGGCATGTGCTCGCATTGAAGGGCTCCAAGCATGCATTTCCATAATTGCAAATTTTTTTTGGAGAAGTTTATTTCTTACAGTCATTTCTGGGCAATATTATAACTCAAATTTTTAGTCTTGTGACTAAAAATAAAAAATTTAATACTCTATTTCTAAGCTGTAACTAGAACACCTTTCTTTTATTAATAAAGTTCATTGATTTTTCCTTCTCAATGGCTGTCTTATTATGTGCAATTGATGATTGATGTGTATTTCTATGTTTTATGTTTAAATGCTCAAATATCAGTCAATTAAAATGACTAAATATACTACTAATTGACATCAATTAATAATTAAATTGACTAAATTTACTACCAATTGACAAAAATCAATGAACAGATATTAAATATGACTAGATATATGACTAGTGAAATCAATGAATAAAAATGAATAAATATACTACCAAATTGATCAAAATGATGATTAAAATTAATGACTAAATACACTACCAATGCACAAAAATTAGTGAATGAAAATGACTAAATAAGTGACCAGTTAACAACAATCAATGACTAAATATATAAGTGAATAAAAAATGAAAAAATAAGTGACCGGATCACAACAATCAATGACTAAATCAACAACTAAATAAGTGACTAGTTAAATATATCAGTGAATAAAAATGACTAAATAAGTGACAAGATTACAACAATCAATGACTAAATCAACGACTAAATATATCTGTAAAAAAATGACTAAATAAGTGACCAGATTACAACAATCAATGACTAAATCAACGACTAAATATACTACCAAATCGATCAATCAAAACAACCAATAAATGACTAAAAATGGTTTAGTCATCAATTTGGTCGCATTATATATGATTGGCAGTAAACTACTAATGGTCATGTGACCAAGTTCAATCATTTATAAGCAATTTTTAGTAGTTTTAGTAGAACTTATTGTCATTTTTCTACTAGTTCCTCCATCTAATCACCCCTCCCATCTCATATATCATGAGGCTCTCACCCTACTCTTAGTGAATAGTTAGGTACCGTCCTTGATGCTAGAACTACCACCTCATACAAGGTCCTATAATATGTAGTCTCCTATGTCAGTATCCTCATATCCTCCACATATCAATCCATAGAGACTCCTCTACCTCCTCCTCCACCCCACCTACCAAATTTAAATATTGGAGTCATTCCCTCTATGTGTCCCTCTCAGCTATCAATTGATGTGGGAGTATATAGGGGTACTAGCAATCTTGTATCACCAAAAAAAGTTATTTCAATTTTGTTTATTTTCAATAAGGTCTTAGGGGTTAGGAGAACAAATATTTTGATTTGAAACTTTATAATTTCCCTTGTGGTGAAATTGTAATTGTAATTTTGGTGAGAATTATGCATTTATGAACATTTTAAGGAAAATTTGGGAAAATACCCCTCTTGGGCATCCAAATTCTTGGTGGGGACCATTTGGGGTGCATGTGCTTGCATGTTGTTGCATGACTATATTTGGAGCATTTGAGGCCACTGGGAGTCAAAGAAGGTGTCTTGATTGACCAAGATGATTGGCCAAAAGTTAGGTTCCCATGTGAAGGTGGTGAAGGCAATGAATTATTTTATATTTTATTTTCTTATCTCTCCTCAAATTGGGGTGTTGAAATTCTTGGTGGTTTATGGAGGTTGTTTTGGGAAACTAATGGTGGTTTCTTCTCACACAATTTCTATATAATGATGCTTGCTCATTTGGAGAGAGGGACATTTGGATAAGTTGTGGTTGCATACCCAGATGGGGTGATCCCACAATACTGATTTACAATTTTTGGCCAAATTGGACACTAAACTAATTTTTTATAACTAAATCTTCACTTTCGGGCACCTATAGCGGCTAAACCACGAGGAATTTTAAGATGATGCAAACTAGTGATTTATGACATTTTGTCTATAGATTCTAAATATATTTTTTTCAAAATTTTTGGAATCAGATTGCACTTCTTTTTCCATCTTCTTGAAAAACTAGTTTTTTCAGTAAACACCATTTTTAAGGAGTGATGCTAACCGTATACAACATAACTTTTTTTCCATGAAGGATAAAATTCTTTTTTTTTTTTAATTTAGATTTGAAACTACAATATCTAGTGCTTTCATTTGGTTTTATAGTTTTTTATTGAATATTTTTTCCTTAATCAAGTTTTGAAGTCAAACTAATTACAATTCAAACATAGGTGAACTATATACAACATAACTTTTTTGTATGTATCGAAATTCTTTTTTTTTTTTTGTTGGATCAAGGACTTCAATATCTAGTGCACTGATATTTTTAATTTTTTTATTTAATAATTTGCTATTTTTCCATATATGCAGAACAAAGAGCTTGATTTTTGGTGAAAAACCTTAATTCACAAGAAATAAAAAATAAATATAATAATTTAATTAAATTTATTTAAAATTATACTTTTTGGGAAGCTTATAATAAGGACTACATACTTACAAAAAATAAATTTTAAATGAATTCATTTGATCCCCTAAAAGGTAAATCAAAAGTGGTTTTTTATCAGCATTTTGATAGGTGTAAAGGAGACTCCATTATAGGCATGATTTAAAACTAGTGGGGTTCTATCCAAGGGGGTTTGATCTAAGGTGGTTCGATCAAACCCTCTTAAATTGGAATCCTTTAAATGAAACTTTTCAAGGATTAAATCATTATATTTTCTAAAAATATGTTATTTCAGCAAAACTTAGGATCTCCCGAAAATTGTAAACCAGTATAGTGGGATCACCTGATGCTATTGGAATGATGCCAAAATGTTGAAGACTTTATGCTGAAATTTTTTGTATGTATGAAGCCTAGATTGTAAGGAATCCCATGAGCTTAATTTTGATGTAATAATTTTATGATTTAAGAAAATAAGAATGTTGCTAATTTTATTTCTTTAAATCTCAAATTTAATGGCATATTGCAGCCATCTTATAAATCTCTTTGTGTGTGTTTGATTTCAGATTTGTAAGGGGAGTCCCCTTCATCAGTGGTATCAGAGCTAGATTTCTTGAGAGTGTAGGTAGAGGCACCAATTGGAGGTAGTTTTTACTAGGATCTGAGGGTGGAGAGTGTGTGGATTTTGTTTGTAGATGGATGTGCAACCTAGAAGAAGATATTTTTAGAGGGTTTGAGGAATTGAGGTTCCCATGGTTGTAAACAGATCACCAAAGGAGGCAATTTATATAAGTAAAACTTGAGGATTTGAAAATTTGTGTTGAGGCTTTGTGAGACCTTAAAAATGGAAAAGAGAAAGAAGAAAAAGACTTTTGTGATTGGATGGATTTTGAGGATTCTTGGACTTGAGAAAATCAAATAGAGATTTAGAGAGAGAAGCAAGAAGAAATAATAGATGGGATAATAGAATTGCAGCAACAAGTGGATGAAATAAGAAAAGAGATTGAAAAGAGAAAACAAGAAAAGAGAAGAGTTGAAGGTGATTTTGATTATCCTTCTAATGATATTTTGATTGTAGGAAAGAAACAAGATGTAGTAGGGTGTCAAACAAGTGGCATAGAGGTAGAAGAAGAGGATCAATATGAAGAAATTGATGAACCTGAAGCTAAGGAATGTTTATTGGGAGACATGAAGGATGAAATTATAGAGGTTCTATCAGCAACAAAAGAATTGAGTGCAATGGAGGACATTGAAGAAGAGGAAAACCAAGTTGTAGCAGTTAAAGAAAAGGCAAAACTTGCATTTTGTGAGTTCATCGATGATTCCAGTTTTCCTGTGAATGATATGAATGGGGTGGATATATATGAGGAGGCTAAAATTATTGTTGCATTAGTAAGGAAAAAAGGAATATCAGATTTTTATGAGTTTAAAGAACCAAATTTGATTTGGATTTGAGTGATATGATGAGTGACAACAAAGAAAGAATTACAATAGTGAAAGTTGCAGTAGAAGATAATGAGGTAAAATTAGAATTTGATGCATGTTTTGATGAGGCTAAGAATGTAGAAATGGATAAATTTGTTGTAGCAATGAATCAATTTGAAATGGTTAAAATTGTGGAACAAGAGGTGAAGGTAAAAGAGGATTTTTCCAATGATTCCTTGTTTGAAAGTATTGAAGATGAATATTCCTTGGTTAGAGAGCCTAATTATTTGTTAGAGAATATGGATGATGAATCTTGGGATTATTGTTCTAACATTGTTTTGAATATGGAATATTAGTTTTCAGCAGCAATATGTCTTTCTAAAGGCATACAAATAGTGACATATCATGTTCAATACAAGGTTGAAGTTGCAATAGTGAATGGAGCCAAGGTAAATTTCAATTTTTCTAAATATAATTCTAAATAAGGATGTGAGTGTGATGAGGTTACAACAAAAGAGAATAGTAAATCATATTTTATTAAATTTTATAATGATGATGATTTTTAAGTTATGGATGGTTGGTTCAAGAAGATTTTGCTAGTGATGTATGGTATGCAGAGAAGGGTTTGTGTGGTATTGTAGAGTTTGGTATAAGTGTAATTTGGTGGAGGTGGTCAAATTATGGTGGGTTGAATCCCACAAGATAAGAGGGGAGTGTATTATACACTTGGAGGAGGTGGTCAGTTTATGGTGGGATTGATTCCACATAGGAGGTTAAGTGAAGAGCAGAGTTGTTAGAGAAGGAAGCTTGTTCTAGTTAAGTGCTGGAAGAGGAGAAAGAAGAATCATTTACAAGTATCAATTTTAGTAATGTAGTTTGTTGAGGATTGCTTTCAATCTGAAAGGGTGGTACTACCACTCAACTCCATTTTGTGAATCCATATTCACAAAATTTTAATATCATAGGCATATACATAAGGGAACCTATTCCATCAAGGAACATATCCCAATGGATGAGTGATGGTGATATGATCCCGTGCCAAAACATGTAGCAAAGTGACTCCACTAGATAAGTTGGTAGCATGAAGATAAACAACTTGGTACATATCATGATATAAATGAGACAAAACATATGGCTCCTAGGAAAACACAACACCATCTATCAAAATCCTCTCTAGAATGCATCCCGAACCAACTTAAAATCCCTAAGATCAGTGATTTGGAACAATTACACCAGAAATAAAACCTTCCAACACCAATGGGAGATCATAATATCTCTCAATACCTCATCTAAGTTCCATCCCACCATCCTCAATACTGAGATCATCATCATGGAAAACTCGCTCCAACACCTCCTCATCAGTATCAGTGTCATAAACCACATGAGTACCATCAATGAAGATCCTCAAGAGCCTCAATACATTCTCTAATGTAATTGTGGCCTCTCCAATAGGAAATATGAATGCCAATATCTCACTATGCCACCTCTCGATGAGGGTGGTCATCATTGCCATATGTGCTATAATCTCTAGCATGCAAGTAATGTGAATCAATCTAGTAACACTCAAAAAAGTCTATCTCACTCAAGTAGTACATTTTTTGCAAAATGGTAGGCTATCGGCCCATCGACACAATCATTTCTATGGTAGCCTTTAAACATAGTGCATGTAATAATTTTCCAAAAAAATAAAAAAATTCTAAGTTCATTAGCCTATGTTATCACATTTGAGTTTCACAATCATATACAACCCTAAAAATCAAAATCGTCGATCCACTAATGCAAATGTAATCCTTTTTTCAAAGGCATTTCCTTACCAAAATTACATGTGAACCACTTTATCAAATGCAATCCAACACTATAAAATGTGTCACTTTTCATATAAAATATGTTGCATTAGGTCTTAGATGTGTTAATTCATGATTCGACACATTTGTAATCCTAAGTTTTCCTAGAAATTTAATGCATTCAAATTGGCAAATAAGGACCTAAGGGCTAGATGTATACCACCTAAGATTCTCTGGATGGACTTTGGCACTATCAGACTTGGTCTCCTCAGTGTAGAACTCATGGAAATCTAGTCATCTTTGTTGCATCTTTGCACTATAAACTCTCTAGGGGATATAGACATCTCTAAACTTTGAGTGTTCAAATGAGTTGAAAATGACATCTCGAGGCCTATAAATAGACATGAAAACCCTAGATTCACCAAATCCCACCCACCATCATCCCATTTTCATCATAACCTACCTTTCATGATCTGTTTCTTTGCCAACCTAACCTGATTTTCATCCTCATCTTCACTAAACCTACCCTGTTTACCTTTCATGAGCTTGACCCAGATTTTTTTTGGCCAATCTCTCAAAGGGGAAAGCTACCATCCAAACATCATTCCTTCATCTACTGTGGCACAGTGGGGAATATTATCACCAAACTTTTCCATATCAATAGCATGTCTTTGAAACAACACAAGGTACATTGTATCAAAAAGAGACAAAATGTAGACACCTAAAAATGTCTTAACACATTCTTTTGAATTCATCATTTCCTATCATCATCACTTATCACCCCTTTCATCATTATTAATTAAATAATTTTCTATTATTTGATTAAACTAACCCATTTCCCACTTTAGTTAAATATTTTTTAATTTTTTAATTATTTCATCATTTTCACTCATCACCTTTAATTAAACAATTTTTAATTATTTAATTATTTAATCATTTTCTTCATCCACTTTAATTAAATATTTTTTAATTATTTAATTGGATAATTATTTCTCCAAAATTTTCATTTAGTTTGCACATTCCTCTAAAAAAAAATCATTCTATTTATTTCCTAATAATAGAAAGTTTTATCTTTATTCTCTTTAATCCTAAATTTAGAGATTAAAGCTAAATTTAGCAATCATTGCTAAAATTAGTGAGCTAGTTGAGCTTCCATTCTATTTCACTATCACTCACTCCATTTCATCTCTCTATGTAGCCTCATGCACGTTTCTCTTGATCTCTCATCAGTCCTCATCCATTCATCTCATTTCAGATCTCACACCATTGATCCCATATCCCTAAAACCTATAAAACATCCATCATTTGATCATTCAATCACTCCTTGAATCAACAACCAAACTATACTAAATTTTTATCATGCTTTTTCTTAACAAGGTTATTCTAAGGTTTTATGAGCAATCCACATATCATCATAATCGCATAATCTTATACTTGATATTGGAGTAAGGCTACACATTTTTTGGTGGGGGTAAAGTAGATTAATTAATTTGATTTGTGTTCTTATTGCTTTCATTTTGATTGTGCACACATTCTATTGAGATTAGGAAATTTTGGTCATTTGAATCGGGTTTATTGAATATTGCAATCATTTTCCTATCATTTTAATTTAGTAGATCAAAATTGATTTTTACCTATTCACACTTACAAAAATCATATTTTAATAGTAGTGTAAAGGTGCCAAGAGCCATATTTTCCATTCTATTATTTGTGGGCCCAAACCAACTATGCAAAAACATTAGGTTGGGTGGAGAAATTCTAGGGGAGGCCTTATTTCATTGTTTGAGTATGTTGATCCCTCTAGGCTGTAAGGTTCTAGCAAGGTCTCTTAAGAGCCATGAGAACAAAAAACTACAAAAAAATATATTTCCTATTCTCTCAATCCATGACACCTATGAATGTATTTTTTGCACCTACAAGTAGAAATCAAGTCTATATATAGTACCCTATCTCTATTATTTTAACTCTAGACCATTTGACTATGCCAGTAATGAATGCATTCTTGCAAAATGCCTTGTTTGAGAGTAGTGTGTAAGTGCTAATAGGTATTTTTTGTTCTTTTGAACCTTGTGGGACCAAATTAACTATGCTAACACATCTGGGTGGGAAGGTTAATTCTCATAGAGGCATCAATTCAGTATTTAGGTATTTGAATCCTTCTTGGATAAATTGCACTTAGTCTCTTAAGAGCCCTAAGGGAAAAAAGTTGTCAAAATATTGCCTACCTATTCTCTCAATCTGTGGAACCTACAAATGTCTTTTTTGCTTAAATGTGGATTTTGAGTCCCTCTACAATACCCTAGCTCAATTTTTTTGACTCCAAACCATTTCACCATGTCAATGATGAATGAAATATTGCAAAATTCCTCATTTTTTAGAGCACTATAAAGGTTCCAAAAGGAATTTTTGTTCTTTTACATCTTGTAGGACAAAACAAAAATTCTATCACATCAAGGTGGGAGGTTGAATGCTACTAGAGGCATCAGTTCATTTTTTAGGTCTTCGGATCCTTCCAAGCTACATTACACCAAGGTAGTCTTTTAAGAGCCCTAAGAGAAAAATGTTGCCAAATTTTTTCTGACCTCTTCTCTTATTCAATTGCACCTATAGGTGGACATTGAGTCCCTCTATTTGGTCATGTTGAAGATGAATGAATTCTTGTAAAATATCCCATCTTCTATAGCTCGTTGGACCAAAATTACTACACTAGCACATCAAGGTGGGAATATGAATGCTACTAGAGACCTCAATTCACTTTGTAGGTATCCAAATCCTTCTAGGCTACATTACACTAGGGTAGTATCTTAAGAATAAGATACTTAAGAGAAAAATATTGCCAATTTTTTTCTTTCATATTCTCTTAATCCATGGCACCTACGAATATCTCATTTATAGCTGCAACTAAATATCAAGACCCTCTATAGCACCCTATCTCTGGTTTTTCAACTCTATATATTTGATCATAATAACGATTAAAATTCTTACAAAATGCCTCATTTTAGAATAGTGTATAGGTGCCAATAATAATTTATATTCTTCCACACCTTATGGGACCGAGCTAACTATGCTATCACATCAAGGTGGGTGGATGGATGTTATTGAAGGTCTCAATTTATTTTGTACTTTGGATCTTTTCAAACTACATTATACCATGAAACTTGAGAGGACAATAGTTAACCCTTGTTGCTATCATGATTGTGACTTGCCCAAGAATGCAATTATGAATTCCATATGTTGACAAGATGGCTCATTAAAACCATATAAAATTACTAGAGGTTGGTGAAATGAAATTATATATATATGTGGAGTCATGAATAAGACAGGGCTATCATAAATGGGTGAAATAGTATTTTCCTCTTATCTTTTGGGTGTTGTAAAGGACTTTATATAGACTTATCATCATTATCATCTAGTTCATCAATGTCCTAGGTGGTTTTTCATGAGATCTTCGTGTTTACTCAATCGTTGATGAAGATTATTAGCTTCAATGAGATAAAAGAGCTATCCTTTGTTTATTTAAATTATTTATACATAAATTGAAGATTAATTTATTTGAATTAACTCACATTGGCTAATACATGCACTTATTATACATATCAAACCATGTGAAAACCTAATAACATCGTATAGAAATAATAAATATGGAATCTATATCTATAATGTAAAATTTCATGTAAATGATGTCATGAATATAATGAATGTATAAATAAAGAAATATAGGTATGTAATTTTATACATCGGTAAAACAAATATGTATGTACAACAAAGCCATATAGGCATACAATGTTACATCTTGGTAAAAAATATGTATAAAAAATATATATATGCACACAAAAAAATACCATAATATGTCAGCCCTATGGATTGGGAAGGTAGAGTTAATGACTTTTTTTCTGTCAAGAATATGGAGGTAACTAGTGATTGTTGCTTTCAAACCCATTGACTAGAATCATCTCTAATTTTTTTGGTATATATTCCTATTAATAAATTAAAAAATATGAACATTAATATAGAAAATTTGAAATATACAATTACATAAGTAAATGTTCACTTATCACAAGTTGATAATCCACCTCAATCATTACTTTCTTATCTTCATATTTTTGAGGGGTAGGTGTATGTACTAGTATTGTGACCACTTGTGACAATAATGAAGAAATAAATTAGACTAAAGATGAATATTATTTAAATATAAACTAAATTATGTAGGATAAAAAAATAAATACAAAATTAAATCTACATTACTACCTCATACCTTTGTCAAAGGCATTGAACAAAAAATTGCTAGTTTCCCTAGGCTCCATTATGCCATGAATATCAAGAGGGGTACAAACTAATTTCATTGATTGAAAAATACATTATTTGAGCAAAATCTATCTAACATTATTTTCAAACATAATGATTTAAAACAGTAAAACTTATCTCAATGAAAGTTGTCATATAACCACTACCACCAATGGGTGCTAATATTGAAGGTCCAACATCCACCTATTCATTTTAAGATTTCAATTTTAAGATTACCATTAATATATGACAAAATAATGTACATGTAATATATTTACTATATTTTTTACAAATTACATACTTATGGAATCGACATGGCTAAATAATTTGGAGTTGAAAGCCCAAAAGATACATATAAAAAATGACCTAACCATAAAATTTCATTACATGCAACTCTTTACATTTATTTTTGTAGTGTAAAAAATTGTATGCTCTTGAAAATAGTACAATTTCACACTTGATTTGGACCTATTTTAGCACCCTTGTATTAAATACCCCTTTAAATCATCATTAATAGGCCCCTAAGACCCTTTATTTTGGATCTTGGGGCTTATTTCAACTAAAAACCCGACAAAATCATCAAAAAAACTAAAATTCCTAAACCCATCCCAATAATCTAGGGGGTGACTCATACGCCACCTTGGACATATGAGTTACCCTAGATGGGACCCATATGCCACAAGTGGTGTATGAGTCCCATTTGGGGCCTTTTTAGGGTTTGAGCGGGAAATTCAACATTTTAATCAAATTTTTGGTTGATGTTGGCTTTTGAGATCTAAATAATGATAAATTAGGTGTATTTCCTATATAAACAAGCTTCTAAGTAATTATTTCATCTAAGAAATAATCTAGAAGAGAAATTCTAAGATCCAAGCATTCAAGAATAAGTAATCAACAAAGTTGAAGCTTTGGAGTGACATTATTGTGTTTTTGCAAGTCTTCAAGCTCACTTTCATCCAAGATCTATCATTGATTCATCCTATAGTGAATCATGATGGATTCTAGGTTGGGGAGATGCAACTAACCATAAATCCAAGCCTAATGACTTTTTTCCTAAGTGATTCCATCCTCCATTATCATTCTACATTCAACCTAAGGAAGGTACATGCATTATTAGGGCTCATTTAGGGTGATTAGAGATCTCTCAAAGTGAGTCATTCATCTTCATGTTTCATTCATGCATCTCATCTAGCACAATAGAATAGGGTTGCATTGCATTTTAGATTACCTAATCTTAGACATACTTAAGGTTAGGGTTTATGTTCACATTTATATCCAAGTTTCATTGTTTCTATCAAGGTTTAATTACCGAACAAGGGGTTTGACTGAGGAAAACCTCCATAAGAAAATAAACAATATATTTTGTTTACAGGTCTTTTTATAGGTTCAAATCCAAAAATCAATTTGGAAGGGAAGATAAAATATTGGAGCACAGATCTAAAATTTGAATTCCTAGAAAAGAATAACAAGAATGATACACTAGAAGTGGCGTATGAGTCCCACTATAGGAATTTTTTTATATATTTATAGATCTTGAATCTACACTGTTAGAAACCTATTCTAGACTAGAAACCCTAGTTTAGGACTGATATGCCCAAACTGGCGTATGAGTACCATTGTGCCCTAATTTCATCATTTTCAGTGTTTCAAAGCTCATTCTAGGCCTCTATAGATTTCCAGGTGCACACCTTTCATCTCCCAACTTTCTATTCTGTTTTACATGTTTTTCTAGGTCATTTAGTGAAGTTTCGCATTATATTAGATTTAAGCATTAGCTCTTTCATTTAATTAGTCTTTCCAAGACCTATATTTGTGGTGAAACCCTCTTTAGTTTATAGTTAGACCCTAGGACAACCCTATCGCAAGATCTCTTTACCCTTTGCATATCTTAGATTGAGATCTCTAGGGTTTTCCTTGAGTGAGAGTGTAGAAGTTTTTTATTCTATCTCCCAAGCATAGAACATAAAAATTCCACCTTTCATTTTGGTGAAGCTACATTTAGAACATCATCATTTTGAATTTGGAGTGTATCATCATCCTAGATCTAGCTTGCATTAACATTACATTGTATTTTGCATTAGTTAGTTGGCATTCTAGGGCTTCTAAATCTTGCATTAGTGAAAGTACATATAGGTTGTATTTTTGCATCTTACATCATTGAAAATCATCTAAAATATAAATTTTCATTTATTCTACAAATCATCTTGAACCGTAGATTTTTGGCACCCTAGATCTTTCTAGCACTTCTAGGGGTTTTCACCTAAAAGGAGAAAGTAGGGCCAAAAGATCTAGCTAGGTTCACTCAAATTATGCAATGTAAGATGTTGTTTGAACTAAATGAAAAGGTCTAAGTGAAGTTATATGAACTAATTGATTGATTATGTATGCAAAACCTAAGATTTATGTAATGTTGGAAAACACAATGATGTTTGTAAACAATGAACTATGAATGAACAAATGCATCACAGGATAGAAAGAGGCTGAATCAGAGTGCACCTGGGAAAAAATTGGAAAATCTAGAATCTTTTGAATGCTATCTAAAATCATAGAAAATCACCAATGGGACTCATTTGCCACTGATGGCGAATCAGTCCCGCTTCTGATGAAAACTGTCGAGAACATGTTTCTAAGTGTCGGGATCCGAAATCTGAAAAAACCTAGATTTACAGCCTTAAGGTGGCACTCATTTGCCACTAATGGTGAATCAGTCCTCTCCCAAAATTCTAAGAAATCATGGGATAATTCTGTAGTACCAGGTCTAAGGTTGTCTATTTGTCGAGCTGCCAAAGTCAAATCTGCAGAAAATAGACAGAATGTCTTCTCCAAGCTTGAAATAGGGTGTAGTTGACTTGAAACACTTTGTTGACTTCTTGTCCACTTTTCAACACCTAAATTCTAGTCAAATTTGCATACACAAGTCTGCAAACACACATGCAAAAGGGGAAAAATGGTTAAGGGTTAGGTTATAGGGAATTTCCTTGGTCAAATCCCACTTTGGTAATAAAACCCTTAATGAAATAATGAAATGAAGGAGAATGATAAACAAATAACATGTAAATGCTATCCACTTACCAAACCCTTGTTGAAGAAAATATGAAGATATGTCAATGGCTACTCTTGAATGCTTGATTGATGTTTGATTATAGGATGCAAAGTGCTCAAATGCTAGTTGAATGCTTGAATGAGTTAGAAGATTGTAGGAGATGTAAAATGAGGAGAAAAACACTTATTAATATAGTCTTGTGCCTTAGTAACCCGATGATACCTCATCACAGGCCGACATAAGGTGATTTTAAATAAAAACTCGAAAGAAAATTTGAAATATTTTAAATTTTGAGCCAAGAGGGACTCATTCGCCACCCATGGTGAATGGGCACCACCTTGGAATTGAATGTGGGTGTCAAGAATTAAGTCACATTTAACGTTGTTTGTTGGGTTTACATTCAAAAACACACTTAATTAAGCCTTATAAGGGCATAAAAGGGGTCAAATAAAGCATAAGAAAGGTGTAAATAGTGAAATTAATCCTAGAAAAGTGTGAAATCTTGTTACAAGAATTCACAACACTTCAAAATAGGACCTGATAAGTGATGAAAAGGAGATTTTTAGGTGAATTGTAATGAGTAGAGTCTAGAAAAGTGCAGAAATGTTTTACAACATGTTGGTGATTTTTCTAGCAGAACTGAGCAATTCTCTAAAGAGTAGCCAACTCCTATAATGAAGAACTACTAGGTTAGTGGCCAACACAATGAGGATAGGATTTTATGGTCTGTACTCCTTCACTTCAAGCTCTATGAAACCTAGGAGGGTGATCCCAATTGTGTTTTTGTGAGGTATATTTGATTAGTAACACATTTATACATAGATTAATTCCTACTTATTGCAAATAAAATCCATCTCATTGAAGATTTGGTGGATTTTCAAGTGAGTGGTCTTGACTATTTGATAGGAATTGGGGATAATTCCACATATACTATCCTTGGAAATATTTTTAATTGAATATTGTTCTATCTTAAAGTCTAGGTCCAGGAGTGCTATCTATCCATTTTATGCAATATTTTCTAACACAATGACTAGTGTCTCATCAATTGGAGCAACAAAGTCGAATATGTAAGGATTAGTAATTTACAAATTACTCAATTTAGAAAGAGGCGGACTATTTCCATATTTCTTTGCATTTATGAAAACTCACTGTGCCTAAAACATCATCTTCTTAAGAATCCTAAGTAATTTCTTAGAAAGTTTATAACCCTATTTAAGCATTTTAATTAACTCCTTGAATTAAAGCTGAAAACAGAGTAATACATTCAAATGAAATATCTGAAGACAAATGATAACACCATTAGTATTTCTTATTCATAACTTGTAAGGAACATACATAGGAGAGTATATGCTTCTAGACTAATATTTGTTTCGATATCAATAATTTCTAAAAAAATTATTTAGGATCAATACATACAAGATTTCATATCCAAGACAAACTATTGGCTTATTATTAGTATTCTATTCAAAGTGCCTTTCCTGAACTTAGCTTTCACCTAAAACCCTAATTAGACTTCAGAATCCAACCACCCATGTAATAAGCCATGAAATCCCTTTTATAGAACAAGGGAGAAACAAGCATAAGGCTTAATTACATTTACATTCCATTTCATTTGCACTAGAATTTGAGATATTCCTAGTTTGTTACATGCAATCATTTAAGGAAAATGGAAGAGTAAAAAACCACATTCCATATTCCCTAAACAAAGACATGCCAGCTCCTTGAAAAAAAGAGTTTGTTGCAACTGTGTTGAATCCTCATCCTTATTGACCAAAGAAGATTCTCCAATAGTAGCTCCAACACAAAATTGTCTATTGTCTGGAAACAACATGCACGCCACCAAGGTTAACTAGTCTGGCACTTATCCTACACACCAGCTTGAAAAAATTCCACCTCAGCACTAGAAATAAGAAATCACATGAGTGCTGATTTGGACTATCCTAACAGAAAGGGCATGGTTTCATCAAAAACAAAAATAGGGTGCAGTCATCACTCTAAGTCATCAACCTTAGAAGATACTTGCACACGTTTTTCTCATGGTGGGACTGGAGAAACTGTCACCACCTCCTTGTCAAAATTCCTTGATAGTACCAGGGAGAGGGGATAATAATCACCCTCATTGGTTGAAGGGTTATTAGAAATATCACATGGAGAATTACATCCTTTCAGATAGGCCTTATAGTGCTCATTCTCTCTCCTTGCCTTCTTTTCATATTCCACCATTTGCTTCTCTCTGTGTTTGACTAATTCTTCTAAAACTATCTAGTTCAGTGGGTAGTAATTCTCCTTGTTACTATACTCCTTGAATTTCGTAAGTCCTATTCTACCTTTTGGCCTATCAGGAGCTCCTTGCATTCCACTTTCATCCTCATAAGTATTTCTCTCAGACTCAAGTAAACTCAATTCCTTAGATTTTAGAATCGCCATGGAAGACCTAATCAACTAGGACAAGACTCCTATTCCAAAAAAATTTATACTCACACACTTCCTTACTGATCCAAACCTCTCATTTATTGCAAACTATATCTTGATGAAAAATAATAACAAACAATATGTATTAAATAGGCAATTTGAAGTATGCCAAATTAATGATCTCAGAATTCTTTGTGCGAGTGATTTGATAACTTGACAACTTGGTTTTGAATCTAAGCCATTGATTTTAAAGCATTTTAAATCTTCATCCATGGTGATCTGAGCCTTGTTTTTTATGCTTTTAACAACTTGCTCATAGAAAACAACAATTTCAGCTCAAGTATTGCGATCTGTCAATCAACATGTATCGCCAACCTAATTCGTGCTTTCATTAATATCAGTGAAGAACACAAATTTAGTTCTTCTTAGAGAGAAAATTTCCTTATACGTTTCATTGCTTCATTGCTGATTTTCCCCAAGTTTTAGGGTGTAATTAGTGATGAAATCATTTATGCGATGATTTTTAGTCCATTGGATCATCCTGTTTAAAAACTTCATCAACGGTTCCTTAATCTTCTTGCTGTTTTCCTTTTGCTTTATGCTAAATCATTAGGATCTTTCCATGTTTCCCATTCCATGTATTAGTTATCGCTTATCGTTGATTTACTTCATCCTCGCCCAGCTCCACCAGCGATGTAAACATCCCTACGATGATCCTTAGCCCTTGGTTCTGTGACCTGACCTTTGGTCACATCCGTCCCTCCATCGCACATTGCTAATTCAAAATTTGCACTGAGGCTCCTATTGACAATGAGAGATGTAGTGGAGGCACCATATTTAGACACGTACACCCTTTAGAGGACACCATCTCTTGTTGCTAATTCAAAACTAAAGTTCTAAAATGAATTAGTGATGAGTGATATAACATAAGGCCATCGCTCATCACTAATTCTCCTCATACATTATGCAAGCAATTAGCGATGAGAGGATTTACAACGTTCATAAGGCCCATCACATATCACTAATGTGGGTTTTACATTTAAAACATACCCGCGATCATGCGATATAAAATAAATTATAGCATATCGCTCATCACTGATCCAAGTTTATCATTTTATGGCCATCCGCGATGTGCGATAAGAACATAAGATCGAGGCATCACTCATCGCTAATACAAATTTTAAAACTTGGAAACCATTAGCGATGAGTGATCCTTCAACAATACAAAAGACATCGCTCATCACACATTTGATTTAGGTGCTCTAGCAGCAATTTGTGATGAGCGATAGCATAAAAATATCACCTCATCACTCGTCGCTGATTCAAAATATGCACTCTTGAAGTAATCAACAAAGATCGATAAGAACACAATGGCTGTCGGGACTTAAGTGAAAAACTTTAAACACGTGCACTAAATTTGTTCTTAATGAGGGAATCTCTAGGAAAGCATGAGAATAATAGGCTTGAGACTTTGAAATACAAAGGATATAAAAGGCTAGAAGATCCTTTATTCAACCTTATAAAATGGAAAGGTTCAGACTTAGGCTTGAGGGACTAGTTACTAGGTGTTAGTGAATGACATAAGATGTTTTAAAATGACTGGCAAAGGGTAATAGGGAGTCAATGACCAAATAGAACCCTCTAAGCACTTATAATGAATAAAACCCTAAACCTTCGGATAACAACCCTACATCCAAATGTAATAAGGGTTTTAAAATGGAACAAGAAATTTTTTTAGGGTTCGATTAGTGGCTTTGACTAGGGACACATGCCTCTTGTAGGCATGGTGAGATTCCCAAATTTTGGGTGAAGCAGACTAGGCACAAGAACAAAACAAAGAAACAACATATGTACAAGATCTACATAGGCCAAAAGGACCTAAGAATGGAGATCCAATATCCACCCAACCAATGTGAAAATTTCCTCAAAGATGCAAATTGTAATATGCACCTTTCAATCTAACCAGGCTTTATCTCCTGATTGGTGGCACTAGGCCACATAAACCTTAAGTAAGGACCTTCCCCTATCAAAAACCAGCCTCTGAAAAGAACTAATGTCCTTCCATCCACATTTTTCCTTATTGCACGAATGAAGTAAAAGTGATTTAATTCCTACCAAAACAAATGTGAAGCCTCTTTTGAACAAGTGAGAGTCTTCCTGATTACAATCAGAGTTAGGCAACTTGTCGTAAAAAATTGAATAAGTTATCTATATTATTTAAAAAATATGTAAGAATAGAATCTATAGCAAATTGAATGTAGTTTCTAAACTACTAGGTTTTTTTTTAAATCTATTTGGTGGAAATTTGAAATTTCAATGTAGTAGTACTTGAATTTCAGGGAAAAAATAAGAAGTAGGTGTTTGTCTGACCACTCTAACCACAATAAAATGATAATATTTTTTTATAATATTTTAGATATAAGTAGAGGACTCATGTCTTGATGCGATTGATATTTTTTTGTAATTTTTTCGAAGTAAATAATTAATTATGATTTTTTTATTACAACTTTTAAAAAATATAAAAACTTGTATGTCTAACCACCTTAACGTGGTAAAAAATTCATGAAACTCAATTCCTTTTTTTTTTAATCCTATAGTATGTGAAGCATAGAATGTGACACATGTTTCAGATTCAAAAAATGTGATACCATTTGAAAGCTATAGACATTTTTCAATTAGCTTATCAATTAGGACTTTAGTCGTAATTCAAATAGAAAATGAATAATAATTATTTATTAAATTCAAAGTATAGCATAATTTATATTGGTGGAAAGCTGTGAATCTCCTTTAAAAACCCTTTTCATTTCATCAATTTTGGGTAAGAAAATATTCATCGGCCACATGAGCCATCATATCACTTACATATCACCACTTTTTGGCCCATCATGATCCTGCACATACCCTAATCTCTATTATTATTTATTGTATAATCAGGCATAAACTATAGGATTTCATTATCACATGACACATATGCATATTGAAAATACAATTTCCCATCATTTATTTCATTGTCATGCTTCATCAAAATTCCCCCAGCTGAACTAGGAACTAAAAGTGTTCATACTCTTCTAAGTGGTTGGCATCATGATACTCAACCTTATCTGCAACATCTATATTAAATTTAAAATACTCATAGGCAATGCCTTTGAGGATCTCATCAACATGTTGCTTTGCTTGCTTAAGGCCATATTCTAACCCTATATCAGATGCATCATCAGAATCTTCAACAAAGAGTGGATTATCTCTGCACCAATAAGGATCATTATTTCTCAACTTTGGTGAAGATGGAGGCTCATTAAACAATGGGTTTTCTATTACATTTATCTTTGATATAAATATTTCTACCTCCTCAACATGGAGATTTAAATCTTCCATATCATCAATGTATTCTAAATCATTATAATCACTGGAAAAACATATAGACAAATTGCCAACTTTATTTTCATCATCAGTGGTTGACATCTCTAATTCATATTCTAAAAACCCTTCATAAGAAAAAAGTTGTTCCTCCTCAAGAAAACATGTGTTCCCATCATTATCAACATATTTCTCATCTACAACAAATGATTCTATCTCTTCTTCATGAGGACAATCACAATCAATAGAGATTTGACCATACTTAATGCCATCATCATTACTACAACAAGAGGATTCATCAATATTGAAACTATGTTCAGAATTATCATAGTGAATGCTCAGTCTTACCTCTTCCATAGGAGCATAGGTACTAGAATCATCACAATAATTGGAACCATTCACTTCATTTTCTCCATTTAGGTATTTATCTTCAACCTTTTCTCTACTCTCTTCTTCATGTGATATCTCATTTCTTGACTCATATGGAGCAACACAATCATTCTCATTGCAAGCTAAAGACATTTTAGTCTTTTGATGATCATTTATAATCTTTTCAAAAAGAGAAAAGTATTCACATACTTGGTCAATCTTGACAGGCTTCAATTCCTTTGGCAGAGCACTCAAACCTGGTTCATAAGATTCATAAAATAAATCAATGCACACTAATTTTTTAGGTCTGTGACACTCAGGAATTGCAGCCAGAGTATCCACAAATCTTTCATAAAGATCATATGATGATTCTCCTTCATGTTTCCTTATGCAAGAAAGGGCTTGAGTAGAGATTGTATGATCACAAATGCATGCAGCTTCTTGACAATGTGTTTGGGGCTCTATGTGATCGACATTATGGAATGATGTGTAAGCTAAAACAATAGGGGTGTAAGTGTTTTGACCTTCATTTTCAATTTTTGACTTACACCTTTCATCAACATTTTGTGTCTCAGGGCAACAAACACTTGTAGACAGATAAATCCTTTGCATTCCATATTTCAAGTTGTTTTCAATGTTCATGGCTATATCATACGCCTAATGTAAGGTTTTAGGATTCTTATCTCTCAGAAAATAGCTCATATTCTTATCAAAAGCTCCCAAATACACAACCAAACATACTGCATCAATTAGTCCCAAAATCTCAGGAACATCCCTCAGTGTTTTAGCAAATCTCCAGTTAAATGTTGGGACTAGCTTGTCCTCCTCTTTCTCAATGTTCATAAATTTATTGAAAACTAACATTGATTCTTTCACCAAATTTCTCCATGAACACTACTTTGAACTCTACCCAAGAATAGATAGAGCATTTTGGTAAATCAGAGAACCAATCTCTTGCATCTCCTTTTAAATATTGAAGAAACAACCTTATAATCACATCCTCATGATCTATAGTAATCAATTAAATTGTTGAACTCTTGTATATGCTTTCTTGTTGATTCACACTTTGTACCACTGAACTTTGGTAGCTCATTTATGATTTTAGATGGAATAATATTTGGGTAACCAAAAATGCCATCAAAATTTATGGCCATGTACCTTTTAATGCTGAAACTTCTCTTATTACATGACAAGGGCTGCACACTAGGATGCATAGGTTGATGATACATTTTCTTAAACCATTACAGGCATTTTTGTATCAACTTTGCAATTACATAAGGAAACTCAAACTTCTTTTACAACCTGATCTTAAGCTCTTACAATGCAAATTTTTATCTCTACTTGCTTAAGATCTTCTAAATGGGTTTCTCCAAAAATATTGCATACTTCACTTCATAATAGAGACTACAATCTAGTAATACAAAAGTATGCATAAAAATTCACTACTATTCCCTTCCTTAGTGCTTAATCACTGAATAGGGAATCAAATTTTTACAAGACTTACAAGTATGGTTTTCACATACAGTTTTATCTTTCTTGAAAACCAAAAACTGAAGAATACCTAGATATGTTGCAGCAAAGGATTCTTCTTCCTGACTGGAAATCTTTATTGATTTGAAACATTCTTCAAATCTTCATCAAGTTCTTTGACAGAGTCGCCACCTCTTTTCATAGAGGATTGAACTTCAAACAATATGAAGCTCCTTCAAAGATGAATTTCCTTCTGAGTTCTTTTCACTAGCAGAGCACCACAGATCATGCAACTTTAGAGTTCACTGCAACAACTTCTTTCTCAAGGCATTAATTCCTTCAATAATTGAACCAAATTCTCAGATCAACAAGTAATATGACTCTGTAATAGAATAGTTTGCAACTGGAGATTCAAAGTTCTCCCCAGAAGAGTCGGCATTTTTATTGGTGATTTTTCTAGTAGAACCGAGCAATTCTCTAAAGAGTAGCCAACTCCTACAATGAAGAACTACTAGGTTAGTGGCCAACACAACGAGCATAGGATTTTATGGTCTATAATCCTTCACTTCAGGCTTTGTGAAACCTAGGAGGGTGATCCCAATTGTGTTTTTGTGAGGTATATTTGATTATTAACACATTTATACATAGATTAATTCCTACTTATTGCAAATAAAATCCATCTTATTGAAGATTTGGCGGATTTTCAAGTGACTGACTATTTTCTAGGAATTGGGGATAATTCCACATATACTATCCTTGGAAAGATTTTTAATTGAATATTGTTCTATCTTAAAGTCCAGGGCCAGGAGTGCTATCTATCCATTTTATGCAATATTTTCTGACACAATGACCAGTGTCTCATCAATTGGAGCAATGGAGTCCAATATGTAAGGATCAATAATTTACAAATTACTCAATTTAGAAAGAGGTAGACTATTTCCATATTGCTTTGCATTTATGAAAACTCACTATGCCTAAAACATCTATTTCTTAAGAATCCTAAGGAATTTCTTACAAAGTTTATAACCCTATTTGAGCATTTTAATTAACTCCTTGAATTAAATATGAAAACAAAGTAATACATTCAAATGAAATATCTAAAGACAAATGATAACACCATTAGTATTTATCATTCATAACTTGTAAGGAACATACATAGGAGAGTATATGCTTCTAGACTAATATTTGTTTCGATATCAGTAATTTCTAAAAAACTTATTTAGGATCAATATATATAGGATTTCATATCCAAGACAAACTATTGGCTTATTATTAGTATTCTATTCAAAGTTCCTTTCCTAAACTTAGCTTTCACCTAAAACCCTATTTAGACTTCAGAATCTAACCACCCATGTAATAAGGCATGAAATCCCTTTTATAGAACAAGGGAGCAACAAGCATCAGTCTTAATTACATTTACATTTCATTTCATTTGCACCAAAATTTGAGATATTCCTAGTTTGTTACATGCAATCATTGAAGGAAAATGGAAGAGTAAAAGACCACATTCCATATTCCTTGAATGAAGACACGCCAAATCCTTGAGAAGAAGAGTTTGTTGCAACCATGTTGAATCCTCATCCTTGTTGACCAAAGAAGATTCTCCAATAGCAGCTCCAACACAAACTTGTGTTTGTCCAGAAACAACATACACGCCGCCAAGGTTAACTAGTCTAGCATTTCTCCTACACACCAACCCAAAAAAATTCCACCTCAGCACTAGAAATAAGAAATCACATGAGTGCTGATTTGGACAGTCCTAACAGAAAGGGCATGGTTTCATAAAAAAAAAACATGCCACAGTCATCACTCTGAGTCATCAACCTCAGAAGATACTCGCCCACGTTTTGCTCGTGGTGGGACTAGAAAAGCTATCACCACCTCCTTATCAGAATTCCTTGATAGTACCAGGGAGAGGGGATAATAATCAACCTCTAGATTAGTGTCACCCTCATTGTCTGAAGGGTTATTAGAAATCTCGCATGGAGAATTACATCCTTTCGGATAGGCCTTGTAATGCTTACTCTCTCTCCTTGCCTTCTTTTCATATTCCACCATCCGCTTCTCTCTGTGTTTGACTAATTCTTCTAAGACTATCTAGTCCAGTGGGTGGTCATTCTCCTTGTTACAATACTCCTTGAATTTCCCGAGTCCTATTCTACCTTTTGGTGTATCAAGAGCTCCTTGTGTTCCACTTTCATCCTCATAAGTATTTCTCTTAGACTCAAGTAAACAAAATTCCTTAGATTTCAAAATTTCCATGGTAGACCTAATCAACTAGGACAAGACAACTACTCCAAAAAAATTTATACTCACACACTTCCTTACTAACCCACACCTCTCATTTACTGTAGACTGAATCTTGATGAAAAAGAATAATAGGCAATTTGAAGCATGCCGAATTAATTATCTTAGAATTCTTCATGCGAGCGAGTTGATAACTTGACAACTTGATTTTGAATCTAAGGCATTGATTTTAAAGCATTTTAAAACTTCATCCATGGTGATTTGAGCCTCATTTTTTATGCTTTTAACAACTACTCATAGAAAATAGCAATGCCAGCTCAAGTGTTGTGATTTGTCAATCATCATGTATCACCAACCTAATCCATGATTTCATTAATATAGGTGAAATACATAAATTTAGTTTTTCTTAGAGAGAAAATTTCCTTATATGTTTCATTGCTTCATCGTTGATTTTCCCCAAGTTTTAGGGTGCAATTAGTGATGAAATCATTTATGTGATGATTTTAAGTCCATTGGATCATCCTGTTTTAAAACTTCATCAATGGTTCCTCAGTCCTCTTGATGCTTTCCTTTTGCTTTATGCTAAATCCTTAGGATCCTGCCATGTTTCCCATTCCATGTAGTAGTTATCACTTGTCGCTGATTTACTTCATCCTCGCCCAGCTCCATTAGCGATGTAAACATCCCTGCGATGATCCTTAGCCCTTGGTTCTATGACTTGATCTTTGGTCACATCTGTCCCTCCATCGCATATCACTAATTCAAAATTTGCATCGAGGCTTCTTTCGGTGACAGGAGATGTAGTGGAGGCACCAGATTTAGACACATACACCCTTTAGAGGACACCATTGCTTGTCGCTAATTTGAAACTCAAGTTCTGAAATGAATTCATGATAAGCGATATAAGATAAGGCCATCGCTCATCGCTAATTCTCCTCATACATTATGCAAGCAATTAGCGATGAGAGGATTTACAATGTTCATAAGGCCCATCACGTATCACTAATGTGGGTTTTACATTTAAAAAATACCCACGATCACACGATATAAAAGAAATTATAGTGTATCTCTCATCACTAATCCAAGTTTATCATTTTATGGCCATCTGCAATGTGCGATAAGAACATAAGACCGGGGCATCGCTCATCGCTAATATAAATTTTAAAACTTGGAAACCATTAGCGATGAGTGATCCTTCAACAATACAAAAGACATCGCTCATCGTGAATTTAATTTAGGTGCTCTAGCAGCGATAGCATAAAAATATCACCTCATCACTTGTCATTGATTCAAAATATGCACTCTTGAAGTAATAAGTGAAGAGCGATAAGAACACAATGGTCATCGGGACTTAAGTGAAAAACTTTAAACACGTGCACTAATTTTTTTCTTAATGAGGGGACTCTTTAGGAAAGCACGAGAATAATAGGCTTGAGACTTCGAAATACAAAGGATATAAAAGGCCAAAAGATCCTTTATTCAACCTTATAAAATGGAAAGGTCTAGACTTAGGCTTGAGGGACCGGTTACCAGGTGACAGTGAATGACATAAGATGTTTTAAAATGACATGAAATGGGTAATAGGGAGTCAATGAACAAATAGAACCTTGTAAGCACTTATAACAAATAAAACCCTAAACCTTTGGATAACAACCCTACATCTAAATGTAATAAGAGTTTTAAAATGGAACAAGAAATTTTTTGAGGGTTCCATCACAACACTTCACAACACCTTCACAATACGTCATTATTTGAATTTTAAGGACCTAAATGTAAATATTCAAGCCATATTACATTAATAAATCAAAGCACAATAGACCAAGCATCGTGAAGAAAGGCCTAAAAGACCATGAAAATGACAAGGGGCCATTTTTCTACAGCACATTTAGCCCCCAATTTAGTGAGAGGATGAACTTGCTTCAAACTCACATGAAAGTAGCCATGCATATCGAGAAGGAGGTCCTAGTGCACTTATGTTAGCAAGATGGAATGTCAACGATCAAGAGGGATGATAAGGCCCCCAGGATGAAGATCCCATGGCAAACTAAACATAAGAACAAAGGTACACACATGTGGATTAGAAGAAGAAAAGAGAGAATTGGATTGCGCGTCGATCATCTGTCCAACTAGCTGTGGATTAGATCTAGGCTAATTTTTTGAAAAAGAGAATGCATACTCACTCTGGGATGACATAACTCATGGCGGTCCACTGGGTGAGAAGACCCAAAAATGAAGTACATACACTAGTTGGTATACAATCACAAACACAAAGGTGGCTATGGGTAAATTTGTACTGTTGGATGGGCTTCCCACTCAAACATATCAAAATTATACCTCTTGATAAAATTAACAAGGTGCCACAAGGGAAAATTTTGGTTCATGCTTCATGAGACAAGAAAAGCTTCAAGTTGACAATGATTTCACTCACATAAAATAGGGTGAATAAATTCTTCATAGACAAGACCGCAAATAGCCCATCCTTCTTGAAAGATATGGAACAAAGACAACCTAAGGGGGAATTCTACATTTACAGGACAAAGATTGGATTTCATTCAATCCCAAGTCTCTGATAACCAGGTCATGGTTGCACTAGGGTCGCTCTCGAGTACTGATGTGATATTGATGTTAATCTCAAAGGGACTACAATTATTTCTAACTTAGCTAAGAATTAGGCACTTCACATAAAAAAATAATTTCATTCATAGAATAACATCGTGAAATCAAAAGATTTTACAATAACATTTCATGAATATCACAAATTCTTTGCTATCACTTAAGTATATTTAGCATTAAGCATTGAGCAATCGTATGGAAAATAAAGGATTTTCAACAAAATTCCTTCCATTCATTTAAATTTTTTGGAACATTTTAAAATATTTAAACATTTATTCTAAAACAAAGCATAAAAAATACTGAAAATTAAAAGTTTTTCCTGGTTATTCTCCATGGATGCCCCAAAGAATTAATTAAAATAGAGAAAACCGCTTTATACTTCACTAGATTGCTTCACACCTACATATAAAATGGTGCAAGCTTTTAAAGAGAGGGGTTTCATTTTTGGACACCAAGTAGGTTCTGTATGCACCCTTAAACAGAGCATCATACAGTCTTGTTTGGTTGAACTAACAAAACTAGCTACAAAAGCTACTGAAATAGGTAGCTATCTAATAAGCTCTGATATTAATTAATGTCTACGTGCATACAAATTTTTACGCTAGAATGGTTTAGAAAAAAGGAAAAAAGAACAAAACTTAAAAGTTTATGCTCCTTCGACATCCACAAATTCCAAACTTAAAATAAAAATGAGTGAGGAGATGGCCTTTTATAGAAACAAGGCCCCAAAAGTTCAACTTAAAAGTCTATCAAGAGAATCAAAAATAATAAATTAAAATGTGGCACATGGCATCTGCCAACTGTCACCAAGAACATTCTAGAATAAATCAAGGCTTTGACTTCATCCGCAACAACACTTTTCTTCATACTCTAGCACGATCACTTTACATTTTTCAAGGCTATCAACTTCTTTCTAGAACACCAGGATAAGTAACATCTACCGGGACTGGGATCAACCTACAAACTCAAAATTGAAACAAAATAAACTTCATCATGCTTCTGGTATCTAGTATCTGGTTCTCTCGCTTCTCTCATGATTCGGGCTCTGGGATTCTTCCTTCACCTTTCTTTAAGTGATACTCTTGAAAAGAACTTAATACTTGATGCATGTGTTCTTTTGAAATCCTTTGAATTTCTCTCCAAGTGAGCTTGAGCCTAATAGATTCTTCAGTTACTTGGAGTATGATATCACTCTTTTGTGCTTTGTCTGCTTCATACTTGACTATAATAATTTTGCACTATATTATCTCATCAATGACTTCCCATGTCAACAATTGAACAAGATCTCTATTTATTCTTTCTATCCATTCCTTGAAGGATTTAGCTTCTTTTCCTTCTTGTCCTAATGTTTGGGGATCAAAACCTTGTCGTGCTAGTACTTCAATAAATTCTTGATTTTCACTAATCAATTTTCTGCACTTGACGGTGACCTTTTCAAATCCTTCAATACATTGTATTAACATGTCACCTTCCCATTATAACCATTTCTTCCATTTTTATGGCAATGGAAGTTCATGTCTTGTTATTACATTACCCTGTATTAACTCTTGGATATTTGATTGCATGAGAATTTCAATGTTCCGCCTTTCTTTAATGACTTGCTCATGGAAAAAATTTCATTCGTCTTCAAATATTTTTGATTTCTTTGAACGGTGGTATGTTTCCTTGTACTTCCTTATTGCATCTATAATAAACTCTTCTCCTTGATTTACCTAGTATTCAATCCATTCTTCAAACATGTTCATTTTATTAGGAATTGCTGCAATTGAATCTACTTGTTCTTGTGACATCAACACTAGATGTTGAGGCAATTCATCTTGTTCTCGACCAGATAAAGTTAATGACTTAATAAAATGTTCCAAGGTAGCAACCCATTCTTTCAATTCTCTTTTCTTCTGTTTATACTTTTGTACTCTAGTAATAGTAGCATTTAAATTCACTTTTATTTCCTCTAACTCTTACTGCCAAGATGAGTGTCCAAGGTTAATGCTTGTTATCTTATACTCCTTAGGTGTTATTTCTTGTCTGTCCTTATTAGCTATTGGAGTGGCTATTTGAATAGTTCTATAGCCATTTCCATTTCTCTATATGACATGCTTTGTCTTTTCTCTATGCCTAGGTTTAGGAGTACCTACTTCTTGTATGAAATTATTAAGATTCAGAGGTAGTACTTCCACATCCATTAGAGAAGCTAATTCCCTGATTAACCAATCAAGAATATCATCGTCTTGTTGTACCTCTGTAACATTTCTTTGTTCCTATTTTCCACTTGTTTCAGGAACTTCTTCTCTTTGACTTGTCACATTTTCTAAAATGGGTATTTCTTCAATGACATCTGGCATATATTTGGGATTGGTAGGGTTTGACACAACCTCCTCTATTTGGAGATTTATATTTTCCTATCTATCCAGATTTTCTACTTCATCTCTCCGAACATTATCTTCTTTATTCACTGCTACACTAGGATTCTCTTCATTTTCAATTCCATCTCTTGAAAACTGTGTAGCTTCCTCTTCTATAATTTCAATTTTAGTTTCAGCATGTCATTTCTTTGGTTCTTCAAAGACCTACAAATTTTCATCAATATTGGGCACATTCCCAAGTGAAGGTTAGGAATAAAAATTATCTTCAACAATTCTTTCATCAATAGGATCCTGCTCTGCAGTCTTCCCTATTTCCATCTTAAGTGCAGTAGGGTTTCCCGCCTCTGAGGTGAGGGTTCCTTGAATAAACTCTTCTTCTTCAACATTTATGGGGTTAGAACCTTTATCTTGAATTTCTTCTATCATTGGATGTACCATAGGTTTGTCTTTAGACTTCTCTTCTTTCACCTCCTCCCACATAGCACCCCATTTGTCCACCTGTTCTTTAATTTTAGCTTCATTTTCTTCAGAAATTTCCTCTAAAGCAATAGGAGTCACTCCCAATGCTTGTTTCATACTATCCATATTAATAGAAGGGGGAGAGGTAAACAAAGTTGCAGCCCTTTAAGATGCAAACTTGGTTTGTGCACCAACATTTTCTATTGCTCATGTTCCTTCATCATTAATTACTCATGTTCTTGGTTTAGCTGTAGAGGAAGATGCACCTTTAGGTCTCACTTTTGATTTATCTTTACCTATTTTTGCATCTTTTTTTTTATCTGATGGTTTTATGGGAACTTCTTATCTTGTAGTTTCAGGGGTTCTTTCTTCAATTCTAATACATGGAGCCACCTTACTAGTCTTTCTTTTCTTCTTGGTAGGCTCTCCACTTTCGAATGTTGTCTCATCTCTTTGCTTCCTCCTTTTATCTTCTGAGAAGATAGGTTCAATTCCCATTTCTCTCAAACCTTTGCAAAAATCATCAATCCAGTGTTGAGTATACCTTAAGACTGGTCTGGTAAACTCATCAATTGATGTCATATCTTCATCATCAACACCTGGGTCTAGAATAGGTTCATCATATACCTTGTCATCATTGTAGAATTGGTTCAAAACCTGGCCATAATCTTCTTCCAACTGATCTGGGATATCATAAAGCTTGAGCATCTGAGAAAATCTTAGAGTCATTCTTTCATATTGTCTTCTTCTTACCACATGCCCATCTTCACAATTATGCCAATAATCCTCTAAATGTGGCACATGAGCACGAAACTAGCTATATTTTTAGCAATATTTCCTTCAATATCATAATACTCTCTCTGGAGTGGGAACACTTCAAAATGGTATGTCCTTCGTTATTCTTCACACAAATCAGTTACTTTAATTGCACTGCACTTACAATTTCCTATTGTAATGGGAAATTTAAAAGAGGCATTTTTGCGAGCATGGCTATAAAGAGCTTAAGATGATTTCAATTGTCTCACTAACTCCAATAAAACAATTTTATCTGTAGGATATTTGGGTAGCATGAATGGGTGTCCATCAAATCCCTCCACTCTAATGTAGGAGTAAGTTGGGAACTGTATGTACCAGCCTCCCATTGGCCGAATGACACTTTGTGCTTCCAGGGATAATCTTTTAGTTTTATCACCTTCCATTGTTCTTACCAATTTCATGGAGAAAAAATCATTAACTTTAATTTAATCATCTTTATACCCATGGACGGTGATTTGGGGTAGATGTGCATATATCGAACTTTTTCCAACCTTTGTGCCTAGAGTACCAATCTATTTTAACCCTTGTTTACTGGCTCTCATAGAACATGAGTAAATAATATACGATGACATGTAGAAGCATCTGGTTTTGGGAAATGTAGTAATCTGTTCATGTAGTATATCGCTTATGAATTTTCTCCAATGCAATTCCACAGGACCCTCTATCATGTAGGATATTATCACAAACATCCAAGGTTTGAATTTGCTTGCATCTCTTAAACCAACTACTCTGCTCAACAAAGTTATAATATCTTGCATTTCTTGTTTAAACATATACCTTTGAATTACCTTGGTCTATTGTTTAATTGGTTGTTGGCACCATTTAGTTCTCATAATTTCTCTATTACACTCTTTAGCACTCTGATATGTCCTGTCTTTAGCCTTCATGTCAACATTGAACATCTGTGTGTAAATGGGGAGACCAAATGTGCATATGATTCCTTTCTATGACAGGTCTACGTAAATTCTCCCTTCTTTCTCAACAATCCTCTTGGTTGGGTTTTAATGATTTATGCATTGCATAACTAATTCAGGAGCCTCCATTGTTGGCGGAAACACTCCTACAGGGAGTAACCCATTTGCCACAACATTCTTGGTGCATTGAGAAGCATTCTCTTGTAATAGTCATGAATGGATTTCAATGTCAGAAGACCATCCCATATGAGTTTTTGTAAACACTATGTTGATGGGTACAACTTGTGAATTGTAATACTTGAATTCATCTTCTGCCCTTGCGTCAGAAGTGCTCATTTTGTATAATATGTTCTGTAGTTTTTAGAGTATGTGTCTTGTGTGTGAGTTAGGGTTAAATTCAACCAAAACTTACATTTTATAAAATTTTCAATTCATTTTCAATTAAATTTAACAAATCAGAGAATAATCAACATTTCAATTTTTGAATGGAAAATACCATTATCAAGTTCAGATTGAGAAACACTTAACAAAGTATCAATTATTTAGAACATACCTAGTTCTGGTTAATAATGGTGATCTTTCAGAATGCAACTTCAAAATACTTGGTAGTTGTGTCTTGGTTTCTCAAAATTTACCTCTCCTTGCATGCCAATGTCTTTTCGTTAATTCAATGACCTTAGAAATTTTCAATATGACGTGAAGTGGAGTGTTGCAAAAGTAATTGCATGCTTGAGGTGGTGCCAAATACATAGGTAGTTCACCACCTTCATTACATACCTGTTATTTCAAATCAATTCATATAATAAAGGTGCAATCATTACGGATTATGGTCCAAATCACAGACACCTAGATTTATGTGTTGGATCGCTATTTGAGAAGAAAGATGGTGCGGTGATTATATGTGGCAATCAGATGTCATGTTGATTCTTTGTAAGGTATATGTGATTAAAGATATGTGATCGATTGATGATCACCAGGATTAAAGCTTTCTAGTATTGTCTTTGAAAAATAACAAACATCGGGATCCGGGAAAGACTCTCTAAGGAAAGAGAGAAAAAACTGGAACAAGAGGAAAAACTGGAAACCAAGTCTAAAAGATAAATTGACAAATTTCAAAATAAACTCTCTGGTCCCCGAATTTCAAGAAAAGAAAAAAATAAAATACCAGACTCCGGTAAAAAGGAAATTATGGGGATTAACAACTCTGGTCAATGAAATACTGGGCGGAACAAGAATCATATAAGGATACAAATTCTCTTGAGACAAACGCAGGACTCTAGGAATTTGGTTTCTAGTAACATATACATTGTGAGCATACCGAAACACCAAATCCAGGAAGAAAAATGATATAACACAAAGAGGCCAAGTGAAAATGAAAGAAAAGATCAACAACCAGCCATGCAGCAAAACAATGCCAAAGTGAGTGAGATCAAAAGAGCAAAGGAAAAAGGAAAAAAAGGGGGTCCACATTTTGCCAAGGGGTGAAATGGGGTGTGTTGTGAGACCACACAACAACTAGCAACCAACAAAACAAAACAAAACAATAGAAAGTTAATTCCAGATCTAACAACAATTTTCCAACTTTCTTTAGTATTCTAATTATAAATAATAAGATCCTTATTTCACATTTAGATTTCACTTCGGTTAGCATGCAAGATTAAGTATTACTGAGCTCATGTGTGTGCAATTGATTATTTCCACCACAATAAACTTAGAAATAGCAACTGTTTGCATTAATCTACATAATATGACAATTCCTTTTAAGCCAACCAGGGATAGAGCCTTGCTGCTAGTTAGGCGTCTATAGCCCCAACAAGGTTATCTCCATAATTCCCCAAACATAGCTCTACTACTAGTCAGGTGTTCATAGCCCCAGTAGAGTTACTTGGATGGCCTAATGAGTTGATTTTTTTTTGGATATAGCAATGATAGCTCATTTCCACTTTTGATATTTCAATAATAGCTCTTTTATCAACTTGCAAGCAATGAATCCCACTATTAGGTTGGGAATTACAGTGGTAGCAAAGGTAGTTTTTTTATTTTTCAATTAATGCAAACAACTGCTATCCCAAATTTCTGTAGAATGATTTAAATGTATTCATTTGTAGCTCAACATCAACTAAATGATTCATGCTAATCAAAGTATAAAGAAAAATTGAATAATTCTTGAACAATTTATAAATGGAAAACTATTTCCAGTCAAAATATAGATTAAAGTTCTAGAGTTGATGTTCTATCGACCTGTAGAGCTTCAAAGGTTTCCAATTACTGTAAAGTCAAATGACACAATACCCAAAAAGAAAAGAGCAAAACAAAAGCAACAAACGACTATTTACAAAAAAAGAAGCTATGTACAAAAAACTATTTACAAAAAAACTATTTACTTATGACTGGAAATAATGCTTTAGGAACTTCCCATTCACAAGAAATGGGATATCTTTGCCATCAAAGACTTCAATCTATAAGTACTATCACCCAAAATTTCATAAATTTGGTATGGGCTTTTCCATAATTTGTCAAACTTATCATGTTCACCTTTACGTTCATGAGATTTGTTCCAATACATGACCATATCAGATATTCTAAAAGTCTTTAATCTAGCTCGTTTATCAAACCATCTTTTTTCCATAGATTGATGCTTAGAAAAATGATTTATAGCTCAAGTACGTTTCTCATCTAAATACATCAATTGCAATAATTGGGCTTCTATTTGGTCATCTAATCCAATATATTCTTGTGCAAACTACCAAGTAGGGATTTTTAAGTTTATTGGTAGTATAGGATCTACCCCATAGACTAAATGATAAGGAGAATTCCCTAATGCAGCTTTCATCCTAGTACGATCTACCCAAAGGGCGAATTTTAACAAAGAATTCCATTCCCTAGGGTTCTTTTCAATCAATTTTCTAATTATATCCAACAAATTTTTATTTGATGATTCAGCTAATCTATTTCCCTATGGATAATAGTTAAATGAAAACTTTAGTGTTATGTCATATTCAAATGCCCAATTAGAAAATTTCAATGAAGCAAAAGCAGGGCCATTATCACATACCAATGCATATGGCGTTCCTGGTGATAACAAGAATTTGATGACTACATCTATACATTGCTTGCTATTCCTATGCCCATCTGGTACAATAGTCTGTAGCATTCAATATAAATCTATGACCATTGGAGGATGGAGGATTGATGGTTCTAATAATGTCTAGTCCCCATTGTGAAAAGGGACACATCTCCATCACCGGTTTTAATGGTTGAGAATTGAATCTTCCTTTATCTAATGTTGTTTGACATGTATAATAATGTTTGATGTGTTCGTAGGTATCTTTAAAATTTGTTGGCTAGTAGTAACCAGCTCTCAAAATGAGGTGTGCAGTAGCTAGGGGTGCTCCATGAGCTATTCCAAATTTATCATGTAATTCCTGCAACACTTTATCAACTTTTGTTTTGTTTAAAAATCTTAAATAAATTCCTTCATGATTTATTTTGAATAGAGATCCTCCCCTAATCATGTAACTTTGTGATTTTATCTTGAGGGTTCCCCTTTGATTTCTTTGCATATGATCAAGGCAAGTATGACTGACCAAATAGTGCCAAATGTCTGAATACCAATCTTCTTGATCTTTTTCATCCAAAGTGTATTGTTGACTTGAGATTTGTGGGTCTATTTCTGTAATAGATTTAACCAAAGCTTGTCCCCAAACTAACTTCATGGGTATAATTTCTAAATCATATTCTTGTAAAATGGTGACCCATTTAGCTCTCTTTTCTCCGAGCTCATTCTGTGTTAACAACATTTTGACCATCAAATCTGGAACAATAGCTTTGATTGTACTCTTGAGGATGTAATTTCTAAAATTATTTCTCGATATCTGTATATCTCAGCTCTACTTCCTTAAATGGAGCGCCCATAAAAGAAATTGGTTTTTCTTCTTTATTTTCACCTTTCTGTGTTAATACTACTGCACAAGTGTGACCAGAAGCAAAAGAGTAAATATAAAAGGTTTAGCATAATTCAGGCTTACCAATACCGATGCTTCTGTGATTGCAGTCTTTATAGTCTCAAAGGAAATCTTAGCTTCATTCGTCCACTCTATTTTGGAATCTTTCTTTAACATATCATTGAGTGGCTTCACTATTTCAGCGAATCCTATAATAAATTTTCAAACAAAATTAATCTTACCAAAATATGACTTCAATTCTTTTCTGCTTCTTGGGGGTTGTAACTTGAGTAATGCATTCAATCTGTTTGGGTCAATTGAAATACTGTGTTTAGAAATGATGTCCCAATAACTTACCTTCAGTCACCCCAAAAGTACATTTTTTAGGATTTAATGAAACTCTGTAGCTTTCACACTTCTATAGTATCACTCTGAGATCTCGAACGTGATCTCTTCTATCTTTGGAAAATACTGTAAGGTCATCCATATAAATAATGATGCATTTTCTTATCAATTCTCAAAAAGCATAGTCCATGGCTCTCTGGAATGTAGCTCCAACATTTATCAATCCGAATGACATCCTTCTCTAAGCAAAAGTTCCCCACTTCGTGGTGAAATCTATTTTCATCTGATCTTCCCTTGCTACCATTACTTGGTTATATCCAAAAAAACTATCCAAAAAGGACATCATTTGCAAACCATTAACTATCTGTAGCACTTCTTCAAGTGAGGGTAGTGGATAATTGTCTTTTTCAGACTCCTTGTTGAGATTCCAAAAATCTACACACAGTCGTATATCTCCATTTTTCTTCCTTACGGGGACTAAATTTTTCACCCAAGTAGAATGTCTAATAGGAAAAATTATCTTGGTTGATAATTTTTTTTGAACTTCCTTTTGAATTAAAGGCTCTAAGAGTGCATTTACTGGACATTGTTTCTATTGAAAAGGCTTCGCATTAGGCTTCAATGGTATAGTATGTGTAATGATGGAAGTGTCATAAGTCTTCAAGTCTTCATATGTCCATGCTATGAGTTTCCAGTAATCTTTAAGTGCCTGAGAAATATTTTTCTTTTCTTCTTCAGTACAAACCTTTCCTATGAGTATGTTCTTAGGATCTTCTTTAGTATAAAAATTGTATAACTCGGATAGCCCTCCATCACTTTGAGGTAAATATTTATGTCTGAATATCTGGTCAATGTTGAACAATCATTCTAACTCAATTATTCCTTTCAGAATGTTATTCTCTCTGGTTTGATTCAATTCTTCATCTTGAATTTCGTTGTTAAGGTGATCTATTTCTTTGATTATTTGTGCTTCAAAAATACCGAAATTAGTGATGAATTCCAATATGTGTCAGTCATCCTCAAATACTTGCAAATTAGTGACATTATCAGGAACTGAAGGTAACTGTACCAATTCAACTATAAATCTTTTTAGATCTGAGGTCTCTAAAGGTTCTAAAGTACTGGCAGTAGTAGCTAAAGCATCGACTCTCTAATTGAATCTTCTAGGGATATGAGTAATGTTGAATACATTGAAATATTCAATTAAATCCCATACTCTGTGTCAGTAATTGAATAATTTCTTGTAGTGGCAAATATATTGCTTTCAAACCTGTTTAACCACCAATTCTGAATCACCAAACACTTTAAGGATTCTAACTTTCTTCTTGATTTCTAGGATCAAGCCATGTATAAGGGCTTCATATTTTTCCACGTTGTTAGTACATTGAAATTGAAATCAATATGCAGCGAGAAAATACTTACCTTGCGGGTTAATAAGTTTGACTCTGATTCTAATTCCTTGTTTAGATTTTGATTCATCAAATTTAAGAATTCAGGCTTGATCATCTGTAGTTAATACTTTACCATTTTTTGATATCATTGAATAAATATTTTCAGTCTGTATGTCTTGATCTTTGTTTTTACATGTTTCTGGTTCAGTTCTTTTGAAATTATCATGTTCTGGACAATATTGATTCTCAATTCTGTGAATTATCTCTAGACACATCATACAACTATTTTCTTCATGTGCAATATTATGCAACTTGCACCAATCCTACAACAACAAATTCTTTAGTGAAATTTTACTTTTACTGCTCTCTTGAGATTTTGCAATAATATTCTTCTGAAATTTATCATAAGGACTATTCTCTTCTTTAGAAGAATCACAATCTAATTCAATTAAAATATCGGTTCCAGGAATTAGTTCATTAGGTTTGTTAGCATTACAAGTGAAAAATTCTTCAATTTTAACTCCTTAGCTTCGTATTTTGTAAACTGCTAGTTCTACATCAATGTATATAACTTCATTTTTCTGATTATAATCTATAATCATGTATTTCATGCGCAGTTCTCTTTCAATCTTGATTTGATTAGGCACTCCCTTCCATGGTAGCCACATGTGTGATAAATCAGTAGCCATGTATCCATTCAATGTTTTATACCAATCTCTTCTTAGAAGAATACCATAAGTATCAGGTATCTCTACGACTTGAATGTCAATATAATATTAAATTCTAGGATTAGAAGCCAATTGCATGTGAATATTAGTCAACTCTCCTATTACATTTACCTCTATCTTGTCAAGTTGAGTGAATTTATTTAAAGAACTTGTAGGAGTTAACCCTAATGTCTGACATATGGATAATGGCATCATGTTAGTAGATGCTCCAAAGTCTACTAAGAAGTTATGAAGATTCTTACCAAATATTCTCAAAGTGAGAAAAAATGGTGGGGACTCTAATTTTCCTTTGTAAAAGGCTCCTTGAGCATCTTCTATGGGAACAATGTTCTTATCTCTTGCTTTAGCTTGACTATCTTTCACTTGAATGTCTTTGAATTTTCTTTAGATTTAGGAAAATATTCTAAAGTGTTTAAGAAAGCTTTCTTGATCATAGGTGTCTTAAGCACTTATGATAGAGAAAGGATAATCTTTACCTTCTCAATTTCTTCTGCTAAATAATTAGTCAAAAAAATTTGGTCAACAGAATCTATCTTTTCACTTTTTGAAGCATTTGATGAATTGTAGTGAGAGGTTACCTTAGGTAACCCTGGGTTATTGCATGATTTGTCATTAGGTGGAGTGTTGAAGTTATTAGGTGGGATGGATGTCGTTAAAGGCCCATTGAATTTACCTCCACTGTTAACATTATTCCTCGTGTTGTAATTATGTTCCTTCTGATACTGTTGGAAGGCATGTATTTCATCTATTTCTTCTTGAGGCTCATTTTCGTCCTGATAAGGAAACGTATATGTTTCCAAAGTCATAGTTGAATTATCGCTTTCACATTCATGAGCTTGACTTGTAATAATAGTGGGTGATTTGAAACGTTAATAACTTTCCAGGACAAGAGCAGAGTCATATCATACCAGAATTAATTCATTTCCTTTAGGAGGATGAGAATCACAATGTTCATTGTAATGTGTAGCAGCAAGAAAAATGTCTGAAGCAATTTTGAATTGTGAACAATCTACTTCAGCATGAGAATTTGTATTATGAATTCTACACCAATTATTCATTGCGAGGTCAGCTAGTTTCACTTTCGATGTCGAATTTTCATCAATTGAATCAGGGTTATCTAAAGGCATTGATACTCCTCGATTATTAGGGCGTATATTCCAAGGTCTAGGTGGCCTGGGAGCATTATATATTCATTTTTGTGAATTCTGATTATTATTCTGAGCATAGAAATTTTTGTTTCCTTAATTGTGTAACCTCTATGCTTAATCTTTTGAGTTAAGTTGTAACTTCTTTCATGTCCTCTTTCTCAAAAAGTTTGACGTTTTTATTTTCTTGATTTTGCGAGAAAAAATAATTTCCATTAGGACATAGTTCTGTAATAGTTGGACCAGGGTGAGGGACTAAATCTTGACTATTTCCTAGTTGAAAGAAAGTATTTTGAGCAAATGTACCACTCTGGACCACTGTAGGATAAATGTTAGGAGCCATAGGATGACCTATAGGGACTCCATTTGCATTCACGGTAGCATAAATATTCAATCTGTTTCCTGCCATTCATAGATGATCCATTTCCAAGATGCTTCATTTCTAAATTCACACTTATGGCTTCAACATAGGCTTCTGGTAAATTAGTGGGAGGATTGGCTCTTCTCTTCACAAACATAGCAATTAAAGGATCTATTGCTATATAATAAACTATGATAGCAGACAAATTATCCACTACATAAGGTGCTTGTAGCCTAGAATAAGCCTTTTGAAATCTATCATTAAAAGCAGTTATAGGTTCACCTTTGAAACTTTTAATTTGAGCGAATTGATGATATAACAAAGTAGGTTCAGTCGGTGTTCTAAGCCTGGCTAAAAATTGAGTTTCCATGTCTTTCCATGATCTAATAGAATTATGAGGCAGGTTGATATACCACTGGTAAACTTCATCACTCAAAGTATATGGGAATAACCTACATACGACATCTTCATGTTGAATCTTTGCTCTAAAGCATCTATCCTTGAATATACTGATATGTTCTTCTGCATCTTTGTGAAAATAATATTTAGGACACAACTTGTCAAGATTTTTTGGTAAATCGTTGCATACAAAAAATTGAATCAGTTATTCCACATTAAATAATTCCATCACTATGGGAGGTGGTGGTGTAACAATAGTTGGAATCTTTGGACTTGCACTTAAAATTCCAAAATTTTGAGGTCTTGATGGTTTGACCACTAAGATCGAATAAAGTCACCAGAGGATCACCAGAATGAGATCTAGTAGTTCTACAAAAATCCAATTTAAAGCCTAACAAAACCAAAAATAACAATAATAGGCCCTCCTTCTAGTGCCAGTTTCTGTTGATTATGATTTCACTCACATAAAATAGGGGGAATAAATTCTTCACAGAAAATGCCACAAGGAGCCTATCCTTCTTGAAAGATATGGAACAAAGACAACCTAAGGGGAATTTTACATTTACAGGACAAATATTAGCTTTCGTTCAATCCCAGGTCTCTGATAACCAGGTCATGGTTGCACTAGGGTCGCTCTCGAGTATTGATGTGATATTGTTGTTAATCTCAAAGGGACTATGGTTATTTCTAAATTTACTAAGAATTATAAGCATTTCACATAAAAATTTCATTTCATTCATATAATAACAATGTGAAATCAAAATATTTTACAATAACATTTCATGAATATCACAAATTCTTTGTTATCACTTAAGTAGATTTAGCATTAAGCATTCAAAAATCGTATGGAAAACAAAGGATTTTCAACAAAATTCCTTCTATTCATTTAAATTTTTTGGAACATTTTCAAATATTTAAACATCTACTCTAAAACAAAGTATAAAAACTCCTAAAAATTAAAAGTTTCTCCTAGTTATTCTCCATGGATGCCCCAAAGAATTAATTAAAACAAACCAAATCGCTTTATACTTCACCAGTTTGCTTCACAACTACATATAAAATGATGCAAGCTTTTAAAGAGATGGGTTTCATTTCTGGACATTGAGTAGGTTTTGTATGCACCCTTAAACGACGCAACATACAGTCTTGATCGACCAAACTAACAAAACCAACTACAAAAGATACTAAGATTGGTAGCTATCTAATAAGGTATGATATTAATTAATGTCTACGTGCATACAAAGTTTTATGTTGGAATGGTCTAGTAAACAGGAAAAAGGAACAAAACTTAAAAGTTTATGCTCCTTCAACATCCACAAATTCTGAACTTAAAATAAAAAATGAGGTAGGAGATGGCCTTTTATAGAAACAAGGCCCTAGAAGTTCAACTTAAAATTCTATCCAGAGAATCAAAAATAACAAATTAAAATATGGCATGTGGCATCTACCAACTGTCATCAAGAACATTCTAGAATAAATCAAGGCTTTGACTTCATCTGTAGCAACACTTTTCTTCATACTCCGGCACGATCACTTTACATTTGTCAAGGCTATTAGCTTCTTTCCAAAAAATTGGGATAAGTAACATCTATCAGGACCAGGATCAACCTGCAAACTCAAAATTGAAACAAAATAAACATCATCACGCTTCTGGTATCCAGTATTTGGTTCTCTCGCTTCTCTCATGATTCGCGCTTCGGGATTCTTCCTTCACCTTTCTTCAACTGATACTCTCAGAAAGCACTTAATACTTTATGCATGCGTTCTTCTGAAATCCTTTGAATTTCTCTCCAAGTGAGCTTGAGCCTAATATATTCTTCAGTTACTTGGAGTATGATATCACTCTTTTGTGCTTTGTTTGCTTCATACTTGACTATAATAATTTTGCATTGTATTATCTCATCAATGACTTCCCGTGTCAACAATTGAATAGGAAATATATTTATTCTTTCTATCCATTCCTTGAAGGCTTTATCTTATTTTCCTTTCTATCCTAATGTTTGGGGATCAAACCCTTGTCGTGCTAGTACTTCAATAAATTCTTGATTTTCACTAATCAATTTTTTGCACTCGACGATGACCTTTTCAAATCCTTCAATACATTGTATTAACATGTCACCTTCCCATTTCAACTGTTTCTTCCATTTTTCTGGCAATGGACGTTCATGTCCTATTATTACATTACCCTGTATTAACTATTGGATATTTGACTACATGAGAATTTCAATGTTCTACCTTTCTTCGATGAATTTCTCATGGCGAAATCTACATTCATCTTCATATCTTTTTGATTTCTCTAAATGGTGGTATGCTTCCTTTTACCTCCTTATTGCATCTGTCATAAAATATTCTCCTTGCTTTACCCAGTATTCAATCCATTCTTCAAACATGTTCATTTTATGATGAATTGCTGCAATTGCATCTACTTGTTCTTGTAACATCAGCACCGGATGTTGAGGCAGTTTAGCTTGTTCTCGACTAGATAAAATTAATGAATTTATAAAATGTTCCAAGGTAGCAACCGGTTCTTTCAATTCTATTTTCTTCTATTTATACTTTTGTACTCTGGCAACAGTAGCATTTAAATTCACTTTTATTTCATCTAACTCTTGTTGCCAAAATGAGTGTCCAAGGTTAATGCTTGTTATCTTATACTCCTCAGGTATTATTTCATGTCTATCCTTATCAGCTATTGGAGTGGCTATCTGAATAATTTTATTTCCATCTGTATTTCTCTGTATTACATGCTTTGTCTTTTCTTTACACCTAGGTTTAGGAGTACCTACTTCTTGTATGGAATTATTAAGATTCAAAGGTAGTACTTCCACTTCAATAGGAGAAGCTAATTCCCTAATTAACCAATCAGGCATATCATTATCTTTTTGTACCTCTATAACATTTCTTTGTTCCCATTTTCCACTTGTTTCAGGAACTTCTTCTCTTTAACTTGTCACATTTTCTAAAATGGGAATTTCTTCAATGACATCTGGCATAGATTCAGGATTGGTAGGGTTTGACACTACCTCCTCTATTTGGAGACTTATATTTTCCTATCTATCCATATTTTCTACTTCATCTCTCTGAACATTATCTTCTTTATTCACTGCTACACCAGGATTCTCTTCATTTTCAATTCCATCTCTTGAAAACTGTGTAGCTTCCTCTTCTACAATTTCAATTTCAATTTTAGTTTTAGCATGGCCTTGCTCTAGTTCTTCAAAGACATGTTACTGTTCATTAATATTTGGCACATTCCTAAGTGAATGTTGGGAATCAAAATTATCTTCAACAATTCTTTCATCAATAGGATCCTGCTCTACAGTCTCCCCTGTTTCCATCTCAAGTACGCTAGGGTTTCCTACCTCTGAGGTGAGTGTTCCTTGAATAAACTCTTCTTCTTCAACATTTATGGGGTTAGAACCTTCATCCTAAATTTATTCTATCACTAGATGTACCATGGGTTTTTCTTTAGACTTCTCTTCTTTCATCATCTCCCACGTAGTACCCCATTTTTCCACCTGTTCTTTAATTCTAGCTTATCTTCTTCAAAAAATTTCTATAAAGCAATAGGATTCCCTCCCAGTGTTTTTTTCATACTAGCCATATTAATAGAAGGGGGAGAGGTAAACAATGTTGCAGCCCTTTGAGATGCAGACCTGGTTTGTGCACCAACATTTTTTGTTGCTCCTATTCCTTCATCAATCATTACTCTTGTTCTTGGTTTAGTTGTAGAGGAAGATGCACCTTTAGGTCTCACTTTTGATTTATCTTTACCTATTTTTGCATCTTTCTGTTTATCAGATGGTTTTATGGTAACTTCTTGTCTTGTAATTTCAGGGGTTCTTTCTTCAATTCTAATACCTGGAGCTACCTTACTAGTCTTTCTTTTCTTCTTAGTAGGATCTCCACTTTCAAATGTTGTCTCATCTCTTTGCTTCCTCCTTTTATCTTTTGAGGAGATAGGTTCAATTCCCATTTCTCTCAAAACTTTACAAAAATCATCAATCCATTGTTGAGTATACCTTAAGACTAGTCTGGTGAACTCATCAATTGATGTCATATCTTCATCATCAACACCTGGGTTTGGAATAGGTTCATCATATACCTTGTCATCATTGTAGAATTGGTTCAACACCTGGCCATCATCTTCCAACTGATCTAGGATATCATAAAGCTTGAGCATACAAGCAAATCTTAGAGTCATTCTTTCATATTTTCTTCTTCTTACCATGTGCTCGTCTTCACAGTTAAGCCAATAATCCTCTAAATGTGGCACATGAGCACAAAAGCCAGCTATATTTTTAGCAATATTTCCTTCAATATCATAATACATTCTCTGGAGTGGGAACTCTTCAAAATGGTATGTCCTCAGTTCTTCTTCACACAAATCAATTACTTTAATTGCACCACACTTATAATTTCCTATTGTAATGGGAAATTTAAAAGAGGCATTTTTGCGAGCATGGCTATAAAGAGCTTGTGATGGTTTCAACTATCTCACTAATTCCAATAAAACAATTTTATCTGTAGGATACCTTGGCAACATGAATGGGTGTCCATCAAATCCCTCCACTCTAATGTAGGAGTAAGTTGGGAACTATATGTACTAGCCTCGCATTGGACGAATGACACTTTATGCTTCCAGGGATAATCTTTTAGCTTTATCACCTTCCATTGTTCTTACCAATTTCATGGAGAACAAGTCATTAACTTTCCTGTAATCATCTTTATACCCATGGACGATGATTTTGGGTAGATGTACATATATCAAACTATTTCCAACCTTTGTGCCCAGAGTACCAATCTATTTTAACCCTTGTTTACTGGCTCTCATAGCACATGAGTAAATAACATACGATGACATGTAGAAGCATCTAGTTTTGGGAAATGTATTAATTTGTTCATGTAGTTTGTTGCTTATCAATTTTCCCCAATGCAATTCCATAGGACCCTCTATCATGTGGGATATTATCACAAACATCCAGTGTTCGAATTTGCTTGCATCTCTTAAACCAACTACTCTACTCAACAAAGTTATAATATCTTGAATTTCTTGTTTAAACATAGACCTTTGAATTACCTTGGTTTGTTGTGTAATTGGCTGTTGGCACCATTGAGTGCTCATAATTTCTCTATCACACTCTTCAACGCTTTGATATGTCCTGGTTTTAGCCTTCATGTCAACATTGAACATCTTTGTGTAAATGGGGAAACCAAATTTGCATATGATTGATTTATGTGACAAGTCTGTGTAAGTTCTCCCTTCTTTCTCAACAATCCTCTTGGTTGGGTTGTAATGAATTATACATTGCATAACTAATTTAGGAGCCTCTATTGTTGGCAGAAACCCTCCTACAGGAAGTAACCCATTTTCCACAACATTCTTGGTGCATTGAGAAGCATTCTCTTGTAATAGTCGTGAATAGATTTCAATGTTAGAAGACCATCCCATATGAATGTCTGTAACCACTACATTGATGGGTACAACTTGTGAATTGCAATACTTGAATTCATCTTCTGCCCTTGCATCATAAGTGCTCATTTTGTATAATATGCTATGTAGTTTTCAAAATATGTGTCTTGTGTGCAAGTTAGGGTTAAATTCAACCAAAACTTACGTTTTATAAAATTTTCAATTCATTTTCGATTAAATTTAACAAATCGGAGAATAATCAACATTTCAATTTCTGAATGGAAAATACCATTATCAAGATCTTCAGCTTGAGAAACACTTAACAAAGTATCAATTATTTGAAAAATACCTATTTCTACTTAATAATGGTGATCTTTTAGAATGCAACTTAAAAACCCTTGGTAGTTGTGTCTTGGTTTCTCAAAATTTACCTTTCTTTGTGTGCCAATGGCGTTTCATTAATTCATTGTCCTTAGAAAATTTTCAATATGACGCGAAGTGGAATGTTGCAAAAGCAATTGCATGCTTGAGGTGGCACCAAGTACATAGGTAGTTCACCACCTTCATTAATTTCCTGTTATTTCACATTAATTCCTAGAATAAAGGTGCAATCATTACAGATTATGGTCCAAATCATGAACACCTAGATTTTTGTGTTGGCTCGCTATTTGAGAAGAAAGATGGCACAGTGATTATACATGGAAATCATATATCACATTTATTCTTTCTAAGGTATATGTCATTAAAGATATGTAATCGATTGATGATCATTGGGATTAAAGCTTTCCGGTATTTCCTTTGAAAAAGAACAAACACCGGGATCCAGGAAAGACTCTCTAAGGAAAGAGAAAGAAAAAATTGGAAAAAGAGGAAAAATTAGAAACCGAGTCTAAAAGATAAATTGAAAAATTTCCAAATAGACTCTCCGGTCCTTGACTTTCAAGAAAGGAAACAATAAAATACCGGACTCTGTTAAAAAGGAAATTACCGTGATTAACAACTCTGGTCAATGAAATACCGGGAAGAACAAGAATTGTATAAGGATACAGATTCTCTTGGCACAAATGTAGGACTCTGGGACTCCAATTTTTGTTAACATATTAAAGATTGTGAGCATACTGAAACACCAAATCTAGGAAGAAAAATTATATAACAACAAAGAGGCCAAGTGAAAATGAAAGAAAAGATCAACAACTAGCCAAGCAGCAAAACAACGCCAAAGCGAGCGAAAGAAAAAGAGCAAAGGAAAAAGGAAAAAAAGGGGGTCCACATTTTTCCAAGGGCTAAAATGGGGCATGTTATGAGACCACACAACACTTTGTATGCTTAGAACTCATGAATAAAAAGGATGATACCACAAGCATGCAAGTTGAGTTATGCAAGGTGGAAAAAATTGCAAAGTGTAAAATTTAAAAATGTCAAATGTAAAAGTGTTCAAAGGAGTCTTGTTAAGTTCATGCAAGGTCTATCACTTAGGGAACATTGTGTCTAATGTCTCCAAGAGAGGACCAATCAAAGAATAAATTATTCACAACCTAGGGGATGCAGTGCATCGCATCAGGCCACCAAGAGGAATGTAATATGCTAAGATGGATCACACTTATGAAGGACATCATACCCAATGTCGTCCACAAAGTGAAAAACGCATCGTATGAAATGACAAGGCTGCAATAAGAACCAAAAATGCAAATGAAATGATGCCAATGTATGCCCCCCACTTTAAAGGAATTGCCACACACTGGTCTATGAGAAATTACTTTAAAGTAGTAAAGGGAAGAATACAAAAAGGAAAAACAAGACATGAGAGCCAACTTGGAAAGCCCCTATGCCAAGTCATATGTTTCTAAGTTAGGCTACGTCATGTACACAAAAAAGAAAACAAAAGAAAAGGGAGTTGCCCCCTAGAAATGAACACACCAATCACATAAGGGATCTATGGATTTGGGGTCATTATGTTCGTTGCTGCAATGTTTTGTAAAAGAGCTCGGAACTATCATCATTCCCCAAAGCACATAGAACTAGAAGAATGACACAAAGAGAGCGAAAACAAAAGGAAAGCGAAGTCTGTTTTGGGTCAACATGGAAGAGAGATTGCGGTCTCTATTGGCAGATGGTCAACACTCCCCTCGGGATTTGTGACATGGATTGACCACCTCCCATGGATCTGTTAACTTTGGAATTTGTAGTAGGCATTAATAGGTCGATCTTTTGGTGCAACGACAACTGTGGACCCAAAAATTGGTATCAGAGCCAAAGGTGTCGGGTTCGAATCACCTCGAGTAACACTAAGGGGGAGTTTTTTGGTAGATGGTCAATGCTCTGCTCAGGATTTGTGACATGGACTAACCGCCTCCCATGGATCTGTTAACTCTGGCAGTTGTATCAGGCATTAACAGGTCGATCTTTTGGTGCAATGACAATTGTGGACCCAATAGTCTCAACACTTTGCATCATCCCCAAAAGGAAAACACAAGCAAAAGAAAAAAAAGGCCAAAGAAAAAGGAAAATCTTTTGGTTCAACATGAAGGAGACATTTCAGTATCAATGCCTTGTATCATCCCCAAAAGGAAAACACATGAAAAAGAAAAAGTAAAAGGAAAAGGGACCGTTTGGGTCAACATGGAAGATACATAGTGTGTCTCAACGCTTTGCGTCATCCCCAAAAGGAAAACACAAAACAAAAAATGAAAAAGGGAAAAGGACCTTTTGGGTCAACATGGAAGAGACATAGGGTGTCTCAACTCTTTGTGTCATCCCCAAAAGGAAAACACAAAATGAAAAATGGAAAAGGGAAAAGGACCTTTTGGGTCAACATGGAAGAGACATGGGGCATCTCAATGCTTTGTGTCATCCCCAAAAGGAAAACACAAAACATAAAATGAAAAAGGGAAAAAGGACCTTTTGGGTCAACATGGAAGAAACATAGGGCATCTCAACACTTTGTGTCATCCTCAGAAGGAAAACAAAAAGCAAAAGAGAAAAAGGTGATGGATGACATATAGAAGAATAGAGGTACAAATAGAAGAAGTGTACAAAGAGAGAATATCAAACTCACAATACGGGGGAACATGGTATGCACACGAAAAAGGAAAATGTGAAAAGGGGCTAGTAATGCAAATCCAAGTCAACCATTAAACGAGTTATTGGTTTCTCAAGCTTAGTAGTTAAGTGGAAAAGGAATAACATAGTTAAGAGACAAAGACAAGTGCATTACAAGAATGAGGCTAACAAATTTTGGCCCACCACAAAGTGTAAGGCAAGAATGAGCCAAGGTGGCTGATGTGAAAAGATCATGCAATAGTGAGAATGAAAAATTCTACAGCTATGGCATGATAAAGGAGTTTTGTTTTAAGGGATAATGGGAAAGCACTCAATATTAGTGAAGTGATACTTGTTTAATATGTCATTCAATGTTAGACATTCTTTAGTTTGATGTCCAAGAACATGATGATATTTGCAAAATGATATGTTAGAATCTTTAGGATGAATGACCAACCTATTCATAGGTGGTAAAATTATAATACCTTTGTTTAAAAGCAATTAATGTCTCCTTTCACATTCAGGTGGAGGATGTGTAGGAAACTTGAGTTTTTATAGCTTGTAAGGTCGTTTTTCATTTGCTAATTTTTTTTCATGAATGGAAGGAGGAAGAGGACCCGTGGGGATCCTAGCATCCTTGTCATTAGAATTAGGTAATGGTTGTTCATGTGGAAGGAGAGTGTTTAAGTCAGGAGGAGAATCAAAGATCACTGTACCATCATCTTGAAGTCTTCAATATTCAAAAGGAGCTCTATCAAGATGAGAAGGATCTTGATATCCTAGGCCTATGGTGTTTTCTTTTGTTGGTTTTTGTTCAAGAAGTTGATGAATGTCATGTTCATGGGTTGTTTCACAACCTTGTTTACTTAGGATAGTGAGGCCTTTACCATATGTTTCTTCAAGGTTTATGGGAGTATTTGCGACTTTGTGATCATAAAATGGTTGAGGGTGTGTTGGTTGAGAGGAAATAAGTCCACTTGATGGAGGAACTTTAGGTCTTTCATTGATTTTAGGATGTAAGTAGGAAAAATGATCAGGAGGTGCAACAGTAGGAAGATCTTGTGGCTTCATTGATGGGTAAAAGGCTGCATTGGCTTCTAGGTTATCAAGGTATTCATTGTAGAACTTGATCATGCTATCATCATATTCTCCAATGATGTCTACATCATGAGGAGGACAATAATGAGGAGTTGAAGGAGCATGAGGTAGCTCAAGGTCATTAGGGTCACAACCAAAGGCACAATTGGATATGTCTACCAGGGATTTTAATGAATTCCAAAAATTATTAAAATAAAATGCCATGGTGCAAGTAAATTAAGATGAAAGAAATGATAGAAAACAGAGATCCTAGAAAGAAAAATAGAAAGCAACTATAGAAAATAGAAATGCAGGAAATACCCAGAAAATGCCTGAAAATGATGTGCAGAATGTGCAAGTGGAATGATTTTCCCAGGGTAGCGAATGAGTCCTACTATGAGATTTTTTTGTGTTTTTTAGAAATTTAATGTGATTCTAATTCTTTTCGAATGCCAATTAAGAATGTAGATGCAGATTTTCAGTTTTTTTTAATGATATATAATGCAAAAATGAAATCTAAATGAGTCTTTCACTAATGCAAATTAAGAAACCCTAGGATGAAAAAAAAAATCAATAGCCTAATGGAATGTTGATGCAAATGAAGTCTAGGATGCAAGATGCAATTGAAATTAGAAATGTAAAGTGTTCAATATGCAGGTTCACCAAAATGAACTGTAGATTTTTTGCACCCTAGATCTTTCTAGCACTTTTAGGGTTTTTCACCTAAAAGGAGAAAGTAGGGCCAAAATATCTAGCTAGGTTCACTCAAATTATGCAATGTATGATGTTATTTGACCTAAATGAAAAGGTTCTAAGTGTGGTTATATGAACTAATTGACTGATTATGTATGCAAAACCTAAGATTTATGCAATGTTGGAAAACATAATGATGTTTGTAAACAATGAACTATGAATGAACAAATGCAAAACATGACAGAAAGAGGCTGAATCAGAGTGCACCTGAGAAAAAATTGGAGAATTCGGAATTGTCTAAATGTTGACTGAAATCATAGAAAATCACCAGTGGGACTCATTCTCCATTGATGGTGAATAAGTCATACTTCTGATGAAAATTGTCAGGAATAGGTTTCTGAGAGTTGGGATCCAAGATCTGACAAAACCTAGATTTCCAACCTTAAAGTGGGACTCATTCACCACTGACGGTGAATCAGACCTCTTCCAAAATTTTGAGAAATCGGGGGACAATTTTGTAGTACCAGGTCTAAGGTTGTCTGCTTGTCAAGTTGTCAAAGTCAAATCTACAGAAAATGGACAAAATGTCTTCTCCAAGCTTGAAATAAGGTGTATTTGACTTGAAACACTTTGTTGACTTCTTGTCCACTTTTCAACACCTAAATGCTTGTCAAATCTGCATGCACAAGTCTACAAACACACATGCAAAAGGGGAAAAATGGTTAAGGGTTAGGTTATAGGGATTTTCCTTGGTCAAATCCCACTTTGGTAATCAAACCCTTAATGAAATAATGAAATGAAGGAGAATGATAAAAAAATAACATGTAAATGCTATCAACTTACCAAACCCTTGTTGAAGAAAATCTGAAGATATGTCAATGGTTGCTCTTGAATGCTTGGTTGATGCTTGATTATAGGATGCAAAGTTCTCAAATGCTAGTTGAATGCTTGAATGAGTTAGAAGATTGTAAGAGATGTAAAATGAGGAGAAAAACACTTATTTATATAGTCTTGTGCCTTAGTAACCTGATGATACCTCATCACAGGCTGACATAAGGTGATTTTAAATAAAAACCTGTAAGAAAATTTGAAATATTTTAAATTTTGAGCCAAGAGGTATTTATTCGCCACTGATGGCGAATGGATCCCACCTTGGACTTGAATGTGGGCGTCAGGAATTAAGTCACATTTAATGTTGGTTGTTGGGTTTACATTCAAAAACACACTTAATTAAGCCTTATAAGAGCATAAAAGGGGTCAAATAAAGCATAAGAAAGGTGTAAATAGTAAAATTAAGCCTAGAAAAGTGTGAAATCTTGTTACAAGACTTCACAAAACTTCAAAATAGGACCTGATAAGTGATGAAAAGGTTATTTTTAGGTGAATTGTAATGAGTAGAGTCTAGAAAAGTGTAGAAATGTTTTACAACACTTCACAAAACCTTCACAAGATTTCATTATTTTAATTTTAAGAACCTAAATGTGAACATTCAATCCATATTACATCAATAAATCAAAGAAAAATAGACCAAGCATCGTGAAGAAAGCCCTAAAAGACCATGAAAATGACAAGGAGCCATTTTTCTATGGCACACATCCAAACCAAAAAGCATAAAAATCACCTAAAATTTTCTAAAATTTGTGAAAAAAACCCTCACTAGGGCTCATACACCCCTTTGGGAGATTTAGTCCCAATGTAGATTTTAAACTGCATTTTACAACATTGAATTCTCTATTTTTAGGCTTCTGTTTGTTGTTGGTAGCTTTATGTTTCTATTTACAGAGTTTTTGTTACATTCAAATCATTAGATTTAGCATAGTGTACATTCATTGCAATTATGGATAGAATTAGATTCCTGTACTTTCCATTTTCAACATTAGTTCATAGTTCAATTAGATTAGATTACATTTGGAATTCACTAGAAAAAAAACCAAAACATCTACAAACTGATGAACCCCTTGGAAAAATCATAGTTATTTGAGTATGTCAAATCTCTTTTTCTAGGTTAACCTAACCCTCAAGCCTTTTAGTAGTGATGACTTTGACATGTTAGATGAAGCCCTTGAGTTCATCTTACAAGGTTCATCCACTAAGGCTTGTTATGAAAAACTGAAACCAAGAGATGTTAACGTGATTCAACCTCAACTTATTCTTTACCCACCTTCACACAAACCTCAAATGCAAAACAAGCCTATTTTCACTCCTGAACCACCTAAGAACAATGTTTTGCTGCAATAAAGTTATAATACCATTTCTCATACATACAAAACTCAAAACAATCCGCAACCAAAGCAACCAACTCCAACAACCTTACCTTTTTCCTAATCCCATCTTGCCTAGTGCTCCTCATTTACCTTCGCATAGTGGGAAGGAGTATGATCTTGTTAAACAACTTAAGAATAGTCCTACAAAGATATCCCTATGGGATCTAATTCATAATTCACCTAAAATTTATCATACTATGCTTCAAATAGCCTTGCAAAAAGTTGTGGTTCCCTTTGGTACAAATGCAAATGATGTGGCATCCCTAATACAAGGAATGAATATAGTTAATGTAGACATTACTTTTCATCAACATGAGCTACCTCCTTTGGAATTGAGAAAGAAAAATGATGCCTTCATGATAATAGCCATCTATAATAGGTTAGGAATAAAAATAACCCTTATTGACAATGGCTCTACTTTTAATGTGTGTAGTGTGACCCTTATGGATAGATTTGGCATGGACAAATCAAGAATTCAGCCTGATTCCTTATTGATTCAAGGATTTGACAATGTAGGAAAGAAACTGCTTGGTGTGATTACTTTACCTATTACAATTGGAAAGGCTACCTTACAAACTCCTATTCATGTCATGCCTCATGAAATTTCATATAATCTTATTTTAGGAAGACCTTGGATTCATGAGATGCATGTAGTGCCTTCAACTATTCATTGTATAATGAAGTATGTCTATAACGATAAGATATACCAAATTGAAATAGACCCTCGAGCTTGAAAGTTGCTTACAAGTTGAAAAAGGAATGTCAAGTCCTCTAAACACATTGATTCCAACATTGAACATAGAACCTATGAAAGAAGAAGAACAAGAGATGGAAATGGTGTCGAAGTTATTGGAAGATGGTTGGGGTTCTTTAGAATTCACACCTTTGTTTATGGGAGAATATATAATCAAAAGAAAATAAGATGAAAAAAAAAGAAACCAATGGTTATGTCAACACAGAACTCGAAAGAAAACTCAAAATAATCCACCTCATCTACCCTTGAAGAAGATACAAGCTACACAACAAACTTCAATAAGAGATTATCAACAACCACCAAACCTAACAGAAATAGAGAAACTTTATGGAAGAGGTTACAAGCTTATGAAACAACTGGGTTATAGTGGAAAAGTATGTGGAAAGAAAGAACAAGGCATCCATGTTCCTATAGAACCTAACACACAAGAAACAAAAAGTGGTTTAGGATGTTGTCCTTCTAAGATAACACAAGAAAACAAAAGACCTTCATTGAACATAAATTCCATCATGTGCAAACCTAAAATAACTCTCACCTTGAAGCATCTAGAATTTCTTGATATGATTTGTGAACCATCATGGGAATACTTCAAAGATGACGAAGCCTTGAAACATATTCTAGGAGTTTATGAAAAACCATCTACTCCTCAAAATAAATGAGTTACATGTGCTATGATTAGCATCAAATAAAAAGATAGAGAAAAGGAAAGTAGTGAGATTGACATGAGGAAAGAAGAATACAACCCTAAATTTCTAAGACAAAGTGCACTTCCTTTAGGAGATACAACTAATATACCAATGGAAATTAATCATAAGGAGAAAGTGATTAAGATAGGAAAGTTCCTTGATAAAGATGAACAAGAGGACCATGCAACTTTGCTTCATGACTTTCCTGAACTTTTTGTTTGGAATTATTTGGATATGCCAGGAATCAATGCTAAGATCTAGTGACACACAACATAGTCCTTGTTGAAAATTCTAAACTAGTTAGACAAAAGATACAAAAAATGAATCCTAAGATAGCCTTGCTAGTTAAGGGCGAAATTGAAAAACTCCTTGAAGTTGGTTTCAGATGAGCTATAAATTATTCTAATTGGATCTCAAACATTGTTGCAGTCATCAAACTTGATAATCGTATTAGGATGTGTCCATACTTTCATAATTTACATAACACATCTTTAAAAGATGATTTCCCCCTTGCTAATATTGACATGATAGTGGAATTGATTGTGAGACATGCTTTGTTGTCATTCATGGATGGATTTCTTGGGTACAATCAAATCTTTATCAACCCTCAAGATCAATGCAAAACAACATTTATGACAATTTGGGGAACATTTTGTTGGGTAATGATGCCTTTTAGATTAAAGAATGTAGGTGCAACATATCAATGAGCTATGACATTGATATTTCATGATTACTTGCATAAGATTTTGGAAGATTATGTTGATGACATTCTAGCCAAATCTTTAACTCAATAAGACAATGTGCATATCCTTCGGAAGATCTTTGAGTGAATGCTAAAATAAAACATGAGATTGAATCTAAAAAAGTGTGTCTTTAGTGTAGATAGTGGAAATTATTTAGGTTTTATCATATCTCACAGAGGCATTGAGGTGGAAACAAATAAAATTGATGCTATAGTTAACATGCCACCTCCCAGAAACATTTCTCAATTACACATTTTACAAGGAAGAATTCAGGCTATCTAAAATTTCATAGCATCCTTAGCGGATCGAACGTTACCATTTACGCATATCCTCATGAAAGATGTGCACTTTAATTAGAATGAGGATTGTAAAAATGATTTTGAGAGTTTGAAGGATTATCTTGCCACTCCACCTATTTTACATCCTGCAATGCAAAACAAACCATTCATCCTTTATACCATAGCATTGGCTCATGCTTTAACAACATTGTTGGCCCAACAAGAAAAAAATGGTAAGGAACACTTGTCTATTACATTAGTCAAACTTTGATTGATTATGAGACACGATACATAATGATCGAGAAAAAATGTTTGGCCCTTGTTTTTACTACTAGTAAGTTGAGACATTACTTGCTGAATTCTAAAATACATGTGATGACGAAATTTGATCCTATAAAACATCTCTTTGCTAAAATAGATTTATTAGGACGCTTAGCTAAATGGGTTATGTTGTTAACAAAGTTTGACCTTAAGTTTTTTTCACAAAAAGAAATCAAAGTACAAGCCTTAATCGACCACTTAGTGGATGCTCCCTCGCCCCTAGCATTACCTAATATAGAAACATTCCCTAATGATAATGTATTGACTATTTATAAAGATGAAGAAACATGGGAATTATACTTTGATGGTTCTAAGTGTAGAATAGGCTCCAGCACCAAGATTATAATAGTCCCGCTTGTAGGAAAGCCTATTCCCTTATCCTATTGCTTAAAATTCTTATGCACCAAAAACATGTTGGGAATAGGATGCCATTTTATTGTAATCCTAAACATATTTCATGTATCTCCTAAGTCCTTGGAAAGTGTTCCCAAACACTAGGATTAGAAAGAGATTAAATTCGAATGAAATGAACATGTAAATTAACATTTGAGATTATTCCTAAATGATAGGAACATGTGGGGACGTCCAAGAAGAGCTCCTACAAGATAGCAACACATGGGGCACCCACATGGAATGTGCAACCCACCTTGCTGCAATTAACTATTTAGAGGATTGATAACACTTTAGTAATGCATGTTTTTATCCTACAAGTTAGGGATTGATATTTACATGAGTGGAGTGGCACTATCAATTTAGTATCAGTTCAGTTCAATTATGGTTTAGTTATCTTCAGTTGTATGTAGTTAATTTGAGTTGAATGCTAGTTGAATTGAGTTGAATCGAGTTGCATGACTAATGACTTCAGTTGTATGACAGATAATAGGTGGATACTTTTAGTTAAGTGGGGATAATCAATCATGCATGATTTTTGCATGAATTAGTGGAGAGATATGTTTCAGTTAACTAAGATTTACTTAGGACCACCTTGGGCACCCAAGTTGGCATATTTTAGTTAAAACCTTTTGCATGAGAAGATATTTACAAGGCTCAGTCAAGTGGGCCCATTCTTGGGTTCCAACTTTGAGGTGAAGTTTGCAAGATATTTTCTTGACCAAAGTTTAATTAAGTGTTTAGTTTGGGGTGCCTAAATTGAGGAAGACTTTGGTTTGACTTCAGATTACATTGTGGAACTCTACTTGCCCAATCTAGGCATATATTTTCATGAGGATCTTTATGCTCTTGTATTATGCAAATATTATGAGTTTACATGCTCAATTATTGTCGATTAATTGCAGCAAGTGTATGAGAGTTCTATGAGAGTTTATTGCAGGTTGTGAAGAAGGAATATTGTTGAAGGCAATGAAGCATATCAATCAAGGATTGATACAATATTATTCTAATCTTGTTCTAAGGTTAAATAATACAAGAACTATTGATTCTAGTGGATTTTTTCCCTAAAGGATTTCTCCATGTATATGTTGTGTCACTTCTATCTCCTTGTCTCATTCTTCTACAATCTTCTATCTCTTTCTACAATTGGTAAAATTGATCTAAACAGATTAATCATACACAAAGAATTGTGACAAAGAAAACTTAATTAGATCTATAGTCTCATAGTTTTACAAGTTTTAAATTACAATATTACCTTCATTCTCAACATTTGGTATCATAGCTAATGGTTGGTTAGAGTTTGGGATGCTTTTCTCTTAAAAGTTTGAAGTTTTTTTGGCTGTAGTGGGAGCTTTTACTATTGTTTTATTGCAGATTTGTAAAATAAGTGTGTTACAATGAGTTCTACTTCTCATCTAGATATTGAAAGATTCAATGGACCTAGTTATGAGATGTGGAAACTAAAAATGGAGAATCTCCTTGAAGAGAGAGATTAGTGGTTAACTGTTTGTAATGAGACAAAGCCATCTACAATGATGTCAGATGAGGTTTGGGCTAAGCTTGATAAGAAGGAAAGAGGGACCATAAGGTTATGTCTTGTTGATGTTGTTCTCCTAAATGTTTTAGATGAAGCTACCACATATAAATTGTGGAAGAGGATAGGTGATATCTATCAAACCAAAAGTCTTACTAATAAGTTTTATCTGAAAAGACAGTTGTATTATTTAAAGATGAAAGATAGTGATTATGTCTCACATCATTTAAATGCTTTCAATTTGATTCTAAGTCAGTTAGCATCTGTAGATGTAAAGCTAGAAGATGAAGATAAATGCATTTTGTTACTTTGTTCTTTACCAAAGTCTTTGGAAAATCTAATTGTTTCCATTAGTGGTAGTGGTGCTGATCCTAAGATGGACAATATAATTCCTACTCTCCTATTAGAGGAGATGAGGAGGAAGTCTAAAATGGGATCCCAAGATGCATTTTTTTTAAGAGGTAGGCCTAAGGAAAAAGAACCTAATGGAGACAAGAAAGGAAAGGTTAAGTCCAAAGGACAGTCTAAAACCCTTGGTAAGAGTAAGGTAAAGTGTTTGAACTATGGGAAATTGAGACATGCAAAGAAGGATTGTAAGAACAAGAAAAAGAGTTCTGATGCTTCTACAGAGAAATCCTCAGATGACGGTAATGATGCATTGATCATTACATCTAATACTATTAGTGATGACTCTTGGCTTATTGATTCAAGTTGCTCCTATCATATGACTCCTAACAAATATTGGTTCACTAAGTATACTGCATATGATGGAGGGAATGTCTTCTTTGGAGATAATAGCACAACAAAGATTGTGGGAAAAGAAGAGGTAAAGTTGTGTTTCAGTGATGGTAGGGTTAAGACCCTTAATGATGTTTTACATATTCCAGGACTTGCTAGAAATCTACTTTATGTATCTAAGTTCAATGATTTTGGAATGCATGTGACATTTGACAAAGGTGGTTGTAGATTGGTGAAAGGGAATATGGTGGTTGCTAAAGGATCTCAGATTGGGAATTTTTTTAAGCTTAATACCTCCAATTTGAATAAATCAGCCAATGTAACTGAAGTTGAAAATACATGTATGTTGTGGCACCATAGATTGGGCCACATTGGTGAAAAAGTTCTTAGGACCATTCTTAGTAAGAAATTGGTTGACAGTATTCTTGATTATAATATTGGAAAAAATGATTTTTGTGAGCATTGTGTGTTTGGAAAGCAATCTAGATCTTCATTTCCTAATGGAATAACTAAGCTAAAATATTATTAGAGATTATTCATTCAAATGTTATGGATCCTGTGGATATTCACTCTATTGGAAAATATAGATATTATGTCATATTTATTGATGATGTCTCAAGATACACTTGGATCTATTTTATGCATAACAAATCTGACGTGTTCAATAAGTTTAAATAATTTAAGGCTTTAGTTGAGAAACAATTAGATCATAAGATAAAAGTGTTGAGATCAAATAATGGTGGTGAATATTGTTCTAAGGAATTTGATGATTATTGTAAGCATGTAGGAATTGTGAGATAGAAAACTACTCCATATACACCTCAAAAAAATGGAGTAGCAGAAAGGATGAACCAAACCTTAATGGAAAGATCTAGGAGTATGTTAAGTAGTGCTAAGCTAGATTGGTGCCTTCGGGTCGAGGCTATAAGTATTCTTGTTATTTAATCAATAGATCTCCTAGTCCATCTATTGAAGATAAAACCCCTTATGAAATGTGGTTAGGTAGGAAACCTAGTGTTGCACATTTAAGGATCTTTGGTTGTGAGGCTTTTGTTCATGTGCCTAAAGAAAAGTGGTCTAAGTTGGATCCAAAAGCATAAAAATGCATATTCATAGGTTATGGTGAAAATGTAAAAGGTTGCAAGCTTTGGTCTAGAGATGTGATTTTCAGGGAATTTAGATCTTATACAAGAGAAGAACAACAAAAGGAGAAGGATACTTCTCGAACGGTGAATTTTGAGATAAATACTGAGAAGCATGAAGATGCACATGTTGAAGAACAATTGGATGGATTGGATGAGGAGGATTGATAGAGTTCTGAGATAGATGTTCATGATGAGCATATTGAGGAACAAAAAGAACCTTCTTTGAGAAGATCCAAAAAACAACGAAATACCGTTGATAGGTATATCCCACCTAATTTTTGTTGTATATTTGATTTTATGAGTACTTATGATGAACCTAGATCTTACAGGGAAGCTTTATCTTCAAAGGAGAACAAGCTTTGGTCACAAGCTATGCATGAGGAAATTGTTTCCTTGGAGACTTGTGACACATGGGATCTTGAGAGTTTTCCCAAAGGAAGAAAGGCCATTGGTTGTAAATGGATCTTTAAAAAGAAAATTGGAGCAGATGGTAATCTTGAAAGGTACAAGGATAGATTAGTAGCCAAGGGCTACTCCCAAAGAGAGGGAGTTGACTTTAATGAAATATTCTCTCCTATTGCTAAATTAACTTCATTAGATTCTTTTTATCTATTGTTGTTGCTTATGATTTTGAGATAGAGCAAATGGATGTGAAAACTGCTTTCTTACATGGGGATCTTGATGAGGATATTTATATGAGGCAACCTGATGGTTTTGTTGTAAAAGAAAAATAATTATTGGTGTGTCACTAAAAAGTGTATATCTTGCTTGATATGTGAATAATTAACAATAAATTAGACTTAATGAGCCTTGATTTAGTGTTGTGAGGTGTTTTACACATCCACACTAGGTCTTGGACCCTTGCAAACTGAATAAAATCCATTTAATGGTGTCTTGTAAAGGTGTTGTAAAGTGTTGTAAAAGAGTTTCACGCCTCTCTAGACTTAATGGACCCATCTTTCCCTAATTCAATGTTGCAAAATGTATTTAATGGCATTCTCAAATCAATCTAAAAGGCTTGTAAAGTAAACTTAGTCTTAATCTAGTGTTGTAATGTGTTTTGCACATTTACATTGGATGTTGTGCCTTTCTAAGCTATGTGGACCTCATTTTAGTGTTGTAAAGTGTATTTAATCACACTTTCACATTGAAATTTGTGGCCCTAGCCCTAATTACCATTTACATCATCATTAATAGGCCCCTATGGCCCCATATTGTGCATCCCAAGGCCTAATTTGATCAAAGAATCAACTAGAACAACCTAGAAGCATGATTTCTTGACTCCCCAACAATCTAGCTGGAAAAATAACCCCTATGGGACCAAGTCACCCATCTAGGAAAATTAGTCCCATCCAAGTGGGACTAAGTTTCCCAGCTTGGCATCTTAGTCCCATTTGGGCTATTTTTGAGGTTTGAGCAGGAAATGTTGGAATTCAAGTTTATTTTTCATTCATATCAGCCTTGGGGATCAAATTAACAAGAAAATTAGGTGGATTTCTTATAAATACAAGCTTCTGAACCCTAATTTACAACCAATTCATTATTCCTTCATCATTCATCATCTCTCTCAAGTCAAGCAAGCTAGGGTTTTAGCATTCTAGGTCATCAAGATAGGTTTCAAGGACATTCAAGGGTAGATTCTTCATCTTTTGCTACATAAAATCAAGATCAATCATTATGGCAAGTATATAACTCCATTGTTTCATGCTTCATTACATTGTTTCTTCATTTTGGTTTAATTACCTAAAAAGGGGTTTGACCAAGGCAAACCCCCGTGCCCTAACATCCAACATTTCTTTCTCTTTCATTGTGTGTTCACAGATTTATTTATTTTGAAGACTTTGAAGATAATTGAAGGATAGTTTGCAAAGTTGTTGAAGACCTCTCCTTGTTTGCAAAGCCAAAATATCCACTAAAAGTCACTTTCAGGACCGAAAATTAGATTTTCAGAAGCAGACACCTATCAAGAACTGAAGTGTGGACCAAGGGCTTCCATTTCCACTTTCAAATTTTAAGAAATTCATAAGTGGACTAAGTTGCCAACAATGGCGAATTAGTCCCACTAGACCTATTTTTCATAGTTTTTTGTAGATTTGGACACCCATTTAGCTGAAACGGGGTCTGAAGTAGTTTTTCCAAATCTGGGACTAAGTCACCTAGATTGACACAAGTGTCCTAGTTGGCTTCTACATCAGTTTTATCAGGATTATAGACCTTCATTCCATACTTTTTCAGCCTCCGGGTGCACAACATCAGTTTCTCCAATTTCTGTTACAATTTATCTTCATTTCTTGGTGTTTTTGTATATCACAATGTGTTTTCAAACATCTTTCATTTCTTAGGATTTGCATTAATAATCATCTTTCTTTTTTAGTTTATTGCATTTAGACATTGTACTTAGGAATATTACATTTATCATTACATTAAATTTGAGTGTAGACATTAGCATTTTGGGTCCATTTCTCTCCTTTTAGGTGAAAAACCCTAGAAGAGTTAGAGAACCCTTGGATACCCAAAATCGGTGTCCACAATTGGTTTGCAAGTTAAACAGGTCTTTATATGATTTGAAACAGTCACCTAGAATGTGGTACCAAAATTTTGATGCTTTTGCATTGAAAATTGGTTATGTTAGGAGTGAGGAAGATACTTGTGTTTACATAAAATTTATTGATGATCAACTTTTAATTATTATCTTTTATGTTGATGACATGTTTATTGGTAATAGAAAGGTAATGATCAAAGAATTGAAAGCACAAATATCTAGCACATTTGAGATGAAAGATCTAGGGGCTGCAAAATATATCCTTGGTATGGAGATCAGTAGAGATAGAGGTAACACAAATCTTTTCTTAAGTCAAAGCAACTATGTTGATACTATTTTGAAACAGTTTAACATGCATGATAGTAAACCAATTAATATTCCTTTACCAATTGGCACAAAGTTAAGTTTAGAAATGGGTCCTAAATCTGATTTTGATCATGAGGAAATTTCTAAAATTCCATATGCTAGTGTAATTGGTAGTTTGATGTATGTAATGGTCTATACAAGACTAGATATAACCCAAGCAGTGGGAGTTCTAAGTAGGTTTATGTCTAACCTTGGTAAAGAACATTAGACTTATGTTAAGAGGGTGTTTAGATATTTATGAGGTACTTCTAATTACTGTTTGGTTTATCATGGTTCGAATGATATTGATATTATGCATAGATCATTGGACATATAGGGTTTTGTTGATTTAGATTGGGTAGGAGACCTGGAAAGTTGGAGGTTGACAAGTGGCTATGTGTTTACTTTGTTTGGAGCTACGGTTAGTTGGATGAGTAAGAGGCAGCCTACGGTTGCTTTATCCACCATAGAAGCAAAGTACATGGCTGCTACACTTGCCTCTAAAGAGAAAGTTTGGTTACAGAGACTTGGGAAAGGTATTGGTTTTAATTGCAAGAAAATTAGACTTTTTTTTTATTCAAGGGGTAAACGCTTTTGACCAGAGCTATGAACCAGAATACAACCATTCAACAATACCACCCTAACAGGGTTTGAACCATGGTGGCAAGAACAAGAATGCCACCTTTAAACCAACACACCATGCCAATATCGGCCAAGAAAATTAGACTTGAATGTGATAGTCAGAGTGCTATTTTTTTAGCCAAAAATCCTATATATCATGCTCGTACTAAGCATGTTGATGTTCAATATCACTTTTTCTGAGAAATGGTTGAGAGTGGGAAGGTATTTATTGAGAAAGTTGACACTTTGATCAATGTTGCAAATTATCTTACGAAACCAGCTCCTACAGATAAGTTCTCTTGGTGTAGGAAGGCCATTGGCCTTGAGTCCTATACTTGATTTATAATAATTATTCCTTGTTTAGAATAATTGTAACATATAATGTCAAGTGGGAGAGTGTTGGGAATTGGATGCAATTTAATTGCTATCCTAAACATATTTTATGTATCTCCTAAGTCCTTGGAAAGTGTTCCCAAACACTAGGATTAGAAAGAGATTAAATTCAAATGAAATGAACATGTAAATTGAAATTTGTGATTATTCCTAAATGATAGGAACATGTGGGTATGTCCAAGAAGAGATCCTACAAGATAGGAGCACATGGGGTGCCCACATGGAAGGTGGAACCCACCTTGCTTTAGTTAACTATTTGGAGGATTGATAACACTTTAGTAATGCATGTTTTTATCCTACAAATTAGGGATTGATATTTACATGAGTGGAGTAGAACTATCAATTCAATATTAGTTCAATTCAGTTCAGTTCAGTTATCTTTAGTTGCATGTAGTTAATTTGAGTTGAATGCTAGTTAAATTGAGTTGACTTGAGTTGCATGACTAATGACTTCAGTTGTATGATAGACAATAGGTGGATACTTTCAGTTAAGTGGGGATGATCAATCATGCATAATGTTTGCATGAATTGGTGGAGAGATATGTTTTAGTTAACTAAAATTGACTTGGGACCACCTCGGGTGCCCAAGTTGGCATCTTTCAGTTAACACCTTTTTCTTGAGAAGATATTTACAAGGCTCAATCAATTGGGCCCATTCTTGGGTGTCAACTTTGAGGTGAAGTTTGCAAGATATTTTCTTGACCAAAGTTCAGTTAATTGTTCATTTTGGGGCGCCTAAATTGGGGAAGACTTTGGCTTGACTTTAGATTACATTGTCGAACTCTACTTGCCCAATCTAGGCGTAGATTTTTGTGAGGAGATTTATGCTCTTGTATTGTAAAAATCTTATGAGTTTACATGTTCAATTATTGTCTATTAATTGTAACAAGTGTATGAGAGTTCTGTGAGAGTTTATTGCAGGTTGTGAAGAAGGATTGTTGAAGAAAAGGAAGCATATCAATCAAGGATTGATACAGTATTATTGTAATATTGTTCTAAGGTTAAATAATACAAGCACTATTGGTTCTAGTGGATTTTTTTCCTGAAAGGGTTTCTCCATGTATATGCTATGTCACTTCTATCTCCTTGTCTCATTCTTCTACAATCTTTTGTCTCTTTCTACAATTGGTAAAATTTATCTAAATAGATTAATCATACGCAAAGAATTGTGACAAAGAAAACTTAATCAGATCTACAGTCTCATAGTTTTATAAGTTTTAAGCTGCAATATTACCTTCATTCTCAAAAAAACACAACAAAATATGAAGCATTAATTACTAGCTTACATGCTATTTTAACTTTGGGAGTTCAAGATATTAAGATATTTGGTGATTCACAATTAGTCATTAAGAAAATAAATGGGACATATTAAGCAAAGCATGAAAAATTATCGAAATAAAAGGATCTCATAATGACTTTGTTAAGTTTGAGTCATTTTCCATTGATAACATCCCACGAAAGGATAGTCAACATGTGTATGCAATGGCAAGTGCAGTTTCTCTTATATCTCCTCAAGATCCTTCAAAGGATTTCACATTTATTATCCATACCATTATGAAACCATCAATAGAATCGAAAGCCGAAGAAGTATTATCAACAACTATGTAAAGCTCTAGTGAATGGTATGCACCAATATTTAATTATTTAAAAGAAGGTACCTTTCCTGAGCCGACAACTAAGAATACTCAAGATCGTCTTCACAAAATCACATCTAAATATATAATTCTCATTGATGTGCTATATCAAATATCCTTTAACAGTATTTTACTTAGATGCCTTAAAGAATTTGAAATCCCCATAGCACTGGAAGAAGCTCATGCAGGTGCTTGTGGAGGTCATTTTGGAGGAAGATCAATAGTTCAAAAACTTGTTTGCATAGGATATTATTGGAGACATATGGAAAAAGATTGCTTCAAATATGTTAGGAAATGTCACAAATGTCAAGAACATAGAAATTTGGTTCATGCTCCCGCTTCTGAGCTTCGAGCCTAAATTCATATTTGGCCATTCTTAGTATGGGGACTAGATCTGATAGGAAAAATATTACCTCCTTCAGCTGGGCACACCTTTATAATAACCGCAATAGATTATTTCACAAAATGGATAGAAGCTATTCCCCTTTGTTCCACAACTGCTGATGTGATATGCCATTTCATATTGGAACACATTATTGCTCACTTTGGACTTCCTTCCGCATTAATTTTGGAAAATGGAACACCATTTAAGAATAATGATGTGAATAATTTCCTAGAAACGTTTAACATCCAACATCGTTTATCAACACCTTACTACCCGCAATCTAATGGTCAAGCCAAATCAACTAATAAAACCCATGAAAAAATCTTAAGGAAAACAATAAACAAACACAATAAGGACTAGCGCACACAGTTGACATATGCATTATGGATTGTCGTACTAGTATAAGAAAATCCACCATGACTACTCCTTATAACCTTGTCTATGGTACCATGGTGATAATGCCCTTGGAGTTAGAAATTCCTTCATTAAGAATTGCTCTGCAAGGAATTATTGATGACAATACCTATAAAGAACAATGATTGCATTAGCTTGAAATGCTTGATGAACAATGCATTAACACTCTTGAACATCTTCAAGCTTATTCTAGAAAATTGTAGCATAGTTACAATGACCATGTCATCCTTCGTGTATTAAATAAAGGTGATTTGATTTTATTCAAAAATCAATGCAATGCCAATGCCAACCTAACTAAAAAAGGAAAATTCAGCCCTAATTAGTTAGGACCTTATATAATTAATGAAAGTTATGGGTTCAGAGCATATACGTTAACATAAATGGATGGTACACCTCTTAAGGAACATATAAACTATTGAATAGGACAACTGAGAGGGGGGGTGAATCAGTTGTCACAGATTATAACCTTAAATTCAATTACCAGAACTAAAACATAAACTGATTAAGTGATTAACCATCAAATGCAAATGCACAAACACAATAACACCATATTTACGTGGAAATCCCAATGAGGGAAAAACAATGGTGAGGATTAACTCACACTATAGAAAATATAAAAACCAGTTACAAAAAGGCTCACTGCTAGAGATAAGGCTCACTCCCTGAAATAAGGACTCACTGTCTGGACTCACTATCCACAGGGCTACAACCTAGAGGGCTCACTACCATAAAGATACAAATAATACAAAGAAGATTTGTTACAGAGAGACAACAATCCCAATGCAACAAAGATTCCACCACAATCACTAATCAAATTGCATGAATGATAGAGTTAGCCTTTTGCTCACTGCATCCAAAAACTCAGTGTTTAGCTTTGCATTGAAAAACCACATACTCAACTCTCACACATAAATAATAGCATCAAATTCATGTCTACTCTTTCACTTATCATCCTTCTTTTCTTATGTACAATTTTCATCACGTAGCACATTCTGTATTTATACCATCTCCAACTTTGAAAAGATACAAAGTCAACCATCCAACTTCAAATTCAAATTATGTCGGTGCCAAACATCCTAGGGTGAAATTAGAATGAGGGAAACCTAAACAGACACTTCATCAGGACCCATAATAGATCCAACACACTTCATCAACTTCAAAATTAGTGCTTGACACACAGTCGACCACACCAGTTTAAAACATATAGATCAATTAAGCTCAATGCTTCCAAATGCCAAAAGCAACTACAAAATAACTAGGGGAACACAATACTTGAACCAAACACCATGATACTTCAACAAAGAGAAATTTTGGCCCAACACCAATTCTTCTAGACCTCAAACAATACACAGTAAAACATAGTTCAAAAGCACCAGAACCAACAACCTTCTTTTAATACAATTTTCTCAATATCCTCGACATGAACAATCAACAACAACTAGTAGATAACTAGCTGACTTGTTGACATCAATGAAAACATTTCATTCTTCTTCCATTCTTGCAACAATCTTTCCCTTTGTCATTGATGGCAACACATGATGTGAAAAACCATCAAAGGCACCAAACTTGTTTTGACAATCAACCTCATATTCACTTTCTTTTTCACATGCTCTCTCTCTTTTTATTTTCACATGCTCTCCCTTTCTCCTTTTTTCACATGCTCTCTCTTTCTCCCTTTTTCACATGCTCTCTCTTTCTCCCCATTTTACATCAATGGAAAAGGAAAAAAAATATGTTCATTGAAGCTTCCTTTGACATGAAAATAGAATACTCATAATGACAACATTTTAGAAAATCTTCTTGCTCCCCCTGAGGGCAGCCACCAACGAACATCAATCCAAAAGATAGAATCATGAAATCACCAGACTAATGCATCTCCAAATGCATCTTAGTTTGTAAAAGGAGGGGAAATAACCCCTATCTTATCTTGAAGATACTCAAAAGTATCTTTAGGAAGAGACTTTGTAAATATATCCACAATCTGATCTTTTGTCAAAACATAATCAAGCTTAACTTCATTCTCCATGACCTTCTCTCTCAAGAAATGATACCTGATAGATATATGCTTCATTCTCAAGTGCATCACAGGATTCTTTGAAATATTAATTGCACTTGTGTTATCACAGAAGATAGGAATAGGATCATCATGTAGCACTGTGATATTTTCAAATATCTATTTCATCCATAAAACTTGTGTACAACACAATGCAGTAGCAATATACTCCGCTTCAGTAGTAGACAAAGAGAATGAATCTTTCTTTTTACTCAACCATGCCACCAATCTACATCCAAGAAAGAATGCACCACCACTTGTACTCTTTTTTTCATCTATACTTCTGGCCCAATCTGCATCTGTATAAGCACTGAGTGTAAAATCAGTATCTTTAGGATACCATAATCCATAATCCAGAGTGCCTTTCAAATATTTGAATATTCTTTTAACTGCAGTAACAGGTTTTTCCTTCGGTTCTTCTTGAAATCTAGCTACAAGACAAACTGCATGCATAATATCCATTCTAGTAGTAGTAAAATATAGTAGTCCACCAATCATAGATCTATATTTTCTCTAATCATCCTTAGGTGAATCATCATCTTTTCCCAAATTACATCCAGTTACCATAGGAGTACTTACCAGTTTGGAACCGTCCATCCCAATTTTCTTCAACATTTCTCTCACATACGTAGATTGTGAAATGAAAATTCCTTTCTCTGTTTGATTAATCTATAGCCCAAGAAAGAAATTCATCTCACCAAACATAGAAATTTCAAATTATTTCTACATTTCCTCCACAAACATCTTGCACATCTTTGCATTTCCTCCAAAGATAATGTTGTCAACATATACAACTACGATCAAGATTTTGTCATTTTCAGTCTTGAAATACAAATTACTATCTATCATACCTTTGTGAAATTATTTTTGATTCAAATACTTATCTAACCTTGCATACCAGGCTCTAGGAGCTTGTCTTAATCCATATAAATCTTTCTTCAATCTGCACACCATATTAGATTGATCTGTCAATTGAAATCCTTCCGGTTGTTCCATGTAAACTTCATCTAGTTCTCCATTCAGAAATGTTGACTTCACATCCATCTGATAGACTTTGAAATATTTATAAGCAACTAATTCCAAGAACATCCTTATAGCTTCCATTCTTGCTATCAAAGAAAAATTCTCTTGAAAATCTATACCTTCCACTTGCGGTAGCCTTTACACACAAGCCTTGCTTTGTTTCTAGCAACTTTGCTGTTCTCATTCAGCTTGTTTCTAAATACCCATTTTGATCCAATGATATTTTTTTCTGCCATTCTTGGAACCAATTCCCAAGTTTGATTCTTTTCAATCTACAAAATTTCTTCTTTCATTGCTTTCTTCCAGTGTTCATCTTCATAGGTTTCTTTTACTAACTTCGGCTCAATTTCAGATAATAAGCATAAATTTACTTCAACAACAACTTTGCTTCTAGTCAACACACCTCTTGTCTTGTATCCAATAATATGAATTTCTAAATGATTTCTCTGTACATATTTTAGTGTTCTAGGGGACATTACTAGAGAATTTCTCTTTCATTCTACACTTTCTTCTCATCTTTATCTTGTTCTTCCATAATTTTTTCTATTCTTGCATAGTCATGTTCATTAGACACATATCCATCAATATCAATAGAATTCTTCATTGTTTCATCAACCTTCACATTCAATCTTTCCACAATATTCCTCAATCTTTTGTTAAAACATATGTATGCCTTACTTTTAATAGAGTAACCAAGAAATATTCCTTCATCACTTCTTGCATCAAACTTTCCTAGTGTTTCCTCATCTCTTTTGATATAACATTTGCTTCTGAATACCTTGAAATATTTAACTATTGAAATTCTTTCATGCCATAGCTCATAGGGAGTCTTTGTACTATTTTCTCTTGCCTAAACTCGATTGAATACACATATAACATTGTGAATAACTTCTTTCTAGTAAACTTCCAAAAATCCTACTTCAGTAATCATTGACCTAGCAGCCTCTTGAATTGTTCTGTTTTTCCTTTCAACAAATCCATTCTGCTGAGGAGTTCTTAGAGCAGATAATTGTATCTTTATTCCATGCACTTTAAAAAACATATTGAAGGCATGGGAGGTGAATTCACCACCTCTGTTAGATCTTAAGCATTTTATCTTCAAATTCACTTCATTACCAACCATAGCCTTGAAAGCTTTGAATCTATCTAATACTTTTGATTTTTCTCTCAAAAATGTCACCCAAGTATATCTAGAATAATCATCAATTAAAAGCATAAAGTACCTTTCACCAATTAGACTTCACACTCTCATGGGACCACAAAGATCTGTATGAACCAAATCCAACAATCTAGTAGTATATTGTTCTCTTATTCTGTAATGATTTCTTGTCTGCTTCCCACACTGGCAATTCGTGCATATAGCATTGTGTGTAGAAAATTGGACCCTCTTGATAAAAGAGACAATTTCACACATAATTGGACCCACTTTTGAGTCCCTTTACATCATTTACCCTTCAAAACAACATTTATAGGCCCCTTCGACCCATTAATTTTGATCTAGAGGCCTATTTTACATGAGAAATCACATAAAACTCGACAAACAACATTCAATTATCTGATACCCTAAAAACCCACCTTCAAACAACAATAGTGGGACCCATTCGCCAATTTGGGAGAATGAGTCCCCTCTAGTTGGACCCATTCACCAAGGGTGGAAAATGAGTCCCCTTTGAGGGAAAATTCAAATTTAAGCAGGAATTTAACCAATTTAACTTTAATTTCTGGTGAATGTCGGCCTCTTAGGTCTAATTAATGGGAAAATAAGGTGTTGTGCTTATAAATACTCATTTCAAGTCATTTCAACATCTTTTTATCATCTTTTCTTATCTTTTTATCATTCATCAAGAGAAATTCATAAAGTCAAGTCTTCCACAACAAGTTTCATTAGCAAAAGTTGAAGTTTTAGGGCAGCAAACTAGGGTTTTTGCAGGTCTTGAAGCTCACTTCTCTTGTCAAGATCCAACATTGCAAAGGGTTGATGATGGATGCCTATGGTGAATCATGAAGAAATATAGGGTGAAGAGGTGCAACTAGCCACCAAATCACACCTAAGGACTTGGTTTCTTATTGATTCCATCTTCCATTTTCACTCTATCTTTAGATTAGGGTTTGTATCTCATTTGTTTATCATTTGCATGTCATTTCATTCCTATTTTTCATGTGTTGTAAGGTTTCTAGGGTTGATATCTTGAATCATATAAGTCATTCTTGCATGTCTTATTCTAGAGCAATAGGATAGGATCTTTGTCACATCTCAACTTTTCCTAGTCTTTGACACATCTAAGGCTAGGGTTTATGCAGATTTTTCTCCATTCAAGGTATAATTACCCAAATAGGGGTTTGACTAAGGCAAACCCCCCATTACACAAAAAAAATTAAGATGTTTTGTAGGAATTTTTTGAGATCCCGAATCTAGTTTCCATCAGAAATTGTTGTGCAGGTGTCAAGGTGTAGGACAAAACTTTGAAATTGTAGAAATCTGAAAGTGGATTGATTTTCCATGCATGGTGAATGAGTCCCTCCTGAGGTGCAGATTTGAGTCAGATGCAGATCTAGGTCCCCGATTGTCAGAAAATAGCTTATGTGTAGAAAAGTCCTGATCTGGGATTGATTCGCCCAAGGTGGCGAATGAGTCCTAGTCAGCTCAAATTCAAGTATCATCAGTTTTCCAGATTGTTTTCTAGTCTTCTCCAATTTTCTAGGTGCACTCATTCTAAGAAACAACCTTTTGTTTAGTTTAATTTTCATTTTTGTTCATTCTTTAAAGCTTCTTTGCAAACAACACTTTGTTTTCAAACATAGCATAAATCTTAGTTTTGCATTCATAATCTATTATATAGATCACTCAATTATATTTAGTTTACTTCATCTAGCTTAGACAACATCCTACATAACATAAATTGAATGAAACCTTAGCATTTTTGGCCCTATCTCTCTCCTTTTGGGTGAAAAACCCTAGAAGAGCAAGAGAATTCATAGGAACCCAAAAATCTATGGTTCATTTTGGTGAACCAAAATTTTGAACATAACATCATTCTGATTAACATTTCCATTTGTATCTTAGGACTTCATTACTTCATCATTTTGCATTGTTTTGCATCTTTAGGTTTCTTAAACATTGCATTAGTGAAAACATTATTTAGATCTCAATAGTACATTGTATTTCATTCAATCATTTAAACATTCTGCATTTGCATTTTGTCTCTGCATTGTATAGACTTAGAAATCTTTAGAAAACATAAAAAATCAGAAAAAAATTAAAAATATTCATCTCCTGGGACTCATTCACCACCTAGGGTGAATCAGTCCCTCTACAGTTCTGCATTAGCATTTCTAGATTTTAATTCCCTGCATTGCATCTTTCTATTTTTTGTAATTTTATTTCTGTTACAGTCCATTTGTTTTTGTTTACATTAGCATAAATTTCATTTCTTTTCATGGCATTCATGGATAGTTTTAGATCTTTGAAAATTTCCTTTTCCATTTTCATTCCTAGTTCTTTCAGATCAGATTCATCGATACATAAAGACACAAAAATTGAAACATCAAACCATCCCTTCAAACACATGGTTCAAATTAGAAACATCTCATCTAAGCCTCTTATTAGTGATGGTGTTGACTAGTTAAATGAAGTTCTTCAGGACTTCCTCTCACTCACTTCATCCTCTATTGCTTGCAATAAGAAACATAAACCCCTTAATGATAAATTTTCCCTCAAACCTTTTTCTTGTGATGACTTTGATTTGTTAGATGAAGCCCTCCAAGACTTCATCTCACATAATCCATCCACTAAGGTTTGTGGGGACCATCTCACGATACCAAATGTTATAAACTCTAATGCTTCTCTTGAAAATATTAACACAGTTGACGATAATTTACCCCTCAAACCTTTTAGTCGTGATGATTTGCATATGATAGATGAGTCTCTTCAGGATTTCATCTCACCCAACTCATCCTCTTTGGTTTGTTGTGAGACCTCTAACATCAAGGGCGTTAATGTAATTCAACCTAAACTTATCCTTTACCCACCCTCACATAAGCTTCACCCCTCTAATCAACCCCAAGTACACCCTCTACCCCCCTAAAACCAATGTATCGCAGCAATCTAGAAATGATATTGTTGCTCATACATATAACACCCGAAACAACTTGCAACCACACAACCAACCCCACCCTCTTTACCTTTACCCAATCCACCTAGTGCTCCTTCTATAGCCCACACACAAAGGAGTATGATCTTGTTGAATAATTAAAGAATACTCCTGCCAAGATTTCCCTTTGGTATTTTCTTCAAAACTCACCAAATTATCACAACATTCTTCAAACCACCCTAAAACAAATCACAATTCCTCATGGTACCACTCTGAATGATGTGGCAACTCTCATCAACAAAAAGAATCTTGACATTACCTTTCATCAACATGAGCTCCCTCCTTTGGAGTTGTGTACACAACATGATGCCTTTATGATAATTGCTCAATTCAATTGCATAGGTATCAAACACACTCTCATAGATAATGGTTTTTCCCTTAATGTGTGTAGTGTGAGTCTCCTTGATTGATTAGATGTTGATAGGTCACAAATAATACCTGATTTCATCTCCATACAAGGATTTGACAATACAACAAAGCAACCACTTGGGATAATTACTTTTCCTATTATGGTTGGGGTGGCTTCTTTGCAGACTCCTATCCATGTCATGCCTTATGATCTTTCATATAATCTTCTTTTAGGCCGACCATGGATTCATGAGATGAATGCAGTGCCTTCAAACCTTCATCATATCATGAAATATTTCTATAACAATTGCATCTATCAAGTTGAAATAGACCCTGAGCTTGAAAATTGCTTGCACCTTGAAAAATGGGTCACAAGTCCTTTGAAAACATTAATACCAACATCCAATATATACCATCTTCAAATTGAGCACAACGATAAGGAATCAGTATCTAAATTATTTGGTGAAGATTGGGGATCCTTAGAATTCACACCCTCGTTTATGGGCGAATACATACTCACACAAAAGAAATATGAGAAACAAGATCAACCAACAATCGTGTCCACTCAAAATTCTGAACAATCTTCTCAAACACCTATCTCCTATAATTTGGATGACAATGCAACGTACACAAAATTTTTTTATGAGATAAATTATCAATCCCTTCCTACCCCACATGAAATGGAAATACTTTATGGAAAAGGCTATAAATTTGTAAAAAAATTAGGCTATACTGGAAAATGGTGTGGAAAACATGAGCAAGGTATTCGTGTCCCTATTGAACCTAATACGCAAGAAACAAAAAATGGATTGGGATATTATTTTTATAAAATGAACAAAGCTACTCAATGACCATCCTTGAACATTAATGCTATAACATGTCACCCACAATACAAACTTACAATCAAACATCCTGATTTGCTTGATATAACCTTACCACCTTCATGCAAGTATGCTGATATCGATGAGGCTTTGAAGCAAATGTTAGGAATTTATGATACCCCATCCTTGCTTACTTACATGAAAAACATTACTCCTACCATGAACGTTACCAAGAAAGAAGCAAGTGATATCACTAAAGTGCTCTCTGAATCTAAAAGTCCTAAATCCAATGCACTCCCTTTAGGAGATACAATTGATGTACCAATGGACATTAATGATAAGGATAAATTTATTAAGATTGGGAAGTGCCTTGATGATGAAGAACAAGAGATAACTACCACTTCATGATTTTCCCAAAAAATTTGCTTGGAAATATTTTGATATGCCAGGAATCGACCCAAAAATTGTGATGCATAACATTGTCCTTGCTGAAAATGCTAAACCCATTTTTCAAAAGATCTAAAAAGTGAATCCTAACATAGCCTTGCATGTTAAAGAGGAACTCAAAAAAATCCTTGATGCAAGCTTTATTAGACCTATTGATTATTCTCCTTGGATCTCAAACATTGTCATAGTTGCAAAACCCCGATAATCATATTAGGATATGCACGGATTTTAGAGACTTGAATAAAGCCTCTTTGAAAGATAATTTTCTGCTTCCTAATATAGACATGATCATGGATTCAACTGATGGACATGCTTTGTTGTCATTCATGGATGGATTTTTTGGTTATAATCAAATCCTTATTAACCCTCAAGATCAATATTAAGCTACCTTTACCACTGTTTGGGGAACATTTTGTTGGGTTGTGATGCCCTTCGGTCTAAAGAATGTTGGCACAACTTATCAATGTGCAATGACATTAATATTTCATGATTACATTCACAAAATTCTTGAAGATTATGTAGATGATATTCTAGCTAAGTCATTAAAATGACAAGACAATGCAAATGTACTTCATAAAATCTTCGAACGAATATGACAATACAACATGCGATTCAATCCAAAAAAGTGTCTTTGGCATAGATAGTGGTAAAATTTTTGGGTTTGTCATATCTCATAGAGGCATTAAGGTGGACACAAAGAAAATTGATGCAATTATTAACATTCCACCTCCTAGGAATATTTATCAGTTGTGCACGTTACAAGGTCATATTCAAGCTATTTGTCATTTCGTAACATCTTTAGCCGATTGCACATTACCTTTCATGCATCTCCTTAAAAAGGGTGTCCCTTTTGAAAGGGATGAGGATTGTAAACAGGATTTTGAGAGTCTCAAGGAATAACTAGTCACTCCACCTGTTTTACAACCTGTTGTGCCACATAGACCGTTTATCTTGTACATTGTCGCATTGGCCCATGCTCTTGCAACATTGTTGGCTCAACACAATGATCATGGTAAAGAACACCCTATTTATTACATTAGCCACACCTTAATTGATTATGAGATGATATTTTTTGGAAAAACAAGGACAAACAACTGAGAGGGGGGGTGAATCAGTTGTCACAGATTATTTAAACTTATCAAACTTTACTTAATCTTAGATCTGATGAATGAACAATAAACCATAAACAATCAACACATCAGAAACACAGAGAACACCAATATTTTTTTTACATGGAAACCCTATTAGGGGAAAAACCACGGTGGATGTTAGTCCACAATATTATATCTTGTTAAAAGTATAATGAAGAATAATGAGAATGCACATGCATTGAGGCACACTGCCTAGAGCTCACTGCTCAAATACAAGAGGGCTCACTGCCCAGAGAAGACACACTATATTACAGAGATACATATTAGATCCAAAGGGTATGAACTGAGAAAATAGCTTCTACAAAAGCCTGATTACAGTTCCGGTTAAGCACATAAACACTCCTTCACACTTCGCTCAAACTTCTTCACACTTTGCTATGAAATTGAATGATTAGATCATTATGCACACACTTTCACTTTATCTAGATCTTCCTTATTTCACACACACTAATTTCACAAAAAACCACTTTTATATATCTACAACACGGATTTGCATCAACTTCGTTGGCCAAAATATAAAACATATTTGCAATGTCGGCCCAAATTTACAAATAAATTTTTAATGCAATTCAAATACCATCAGCCACAATATAATGAAGAGCTGAAACAATATCCTTGAGCATGCCAAACATTCGAATTTTAATCTCCAAGGATCCGCAATACATTACAACCACCATGTCGGCCAAGAACATGAAAACTCAAATACATAAGAGAAAAATCTCTGATCATGAGCACACCGATCAACACGGACATGCAACAAGGATAGAGAATGATCTAGAGGCATCCAAAAGCATCACAAACTAATAGAGAATCATCCACAACAACTGAAATTACTAGAATCACACCAACTTGAATCAGGAACACTAACTAAAGCCACAAAAATACTGTCAAAACACACCTGTTCATAACACAATCAAATCTTCATGCGGACCTCTAAAACTTCTAATGGATAAACTAGATACTCTCAACAATAAACCCTTTAGTCCACAATGACTGATCTTCAACGTACTGAGCAAGACACCTTCATGACCTTCACTATTCCACTGGCAACCTGCAACTTTCTTTTTAACAATTTTCTCAATATCCTCGATATATACAACTTCAAATGAATTAATGCTAATAGTGTTGACATCAATGACAACCACATATCAACAACACAACTACAACATCCAACAATATCCCCCTTTTGCATTGATGGAAACATATGATGTGAAAAATACCATCAATGCAACAACACTTACTCCCTCTTAGGTTCTGACTCTTCTCTCCACATGATATCTTTCCCACAAGGCTCTTCTCCCTAGATAATTCATAGTTTTTCACATTGCACTTCTCCCCCTTTGACATCAATGGAAAAGATAATCATTATCTTTCCACATACAAGCTCTGAGCCACATATCTACACATCTGACTACTCCCCTTGAGTAGCAGCCATGGAAACATCAATCTGGATTAGAAAATAGCTTTGAAGCATACGGATTGATGCAAGTAAATGCATGCATCTAGTCTCATATCAAGAGGAGGTAATTACCCCTAGCATCCCTTTGAGATACTCAAAAGTATCCTTTGGAAATTTCTTGGTGTAAATGTCTCCAATTTGTTCTTTGGTAGGCACATACTCCAGTTGACTTCTTTTTCACTCACTTTCTCTCTTAGGAAGTGAAACTTGATTGATATATGCTTGGTCTTAGAGTGTAGCACTAGATTCTTTGATATATTTATTTTACTTGAGTTTTCATAGTATATGGCAATAGGTTCATCATATACTACTCTGATATCTTTCAACATTTGTTTCGTCCACATTACTTGAGTACAATTATTGGCAACAACAATATATTCAGCCTCAACAGTAGATAGAGAAATGGAATTTTGCTTTTTACTCAACCAAGATAACAGCTTCTTCCCTAGGAAGAAGGAACCACCACTAGTGCTTTTCCTGTCATCTACATCTCTTTCCCAATCCACATCAGTATATGCACTCAGGGTAAGATCATCATCTTTAGAATATAAAATCCAAAAATCAACGATTCCTTTCAAATATCCGAAAATTCTCTTTACAACAGTCACATGAGATTCTTTTGGATCAGCCTAAAATCTAGCTACCATACACACAACATTCATGATGTCTGGTTTGGTTTGAGTTAAATAGAGCAATTCTCCAATCATTGACTTGTATCTTGTTTGATTTTCCTTAGGAGAATCATCATTCTATGTTAATTTGCATCCGGTTACCATGGGTGTACCAACAGGCTTTGAGTCTTCCATGCCAAACTTCTTCAGTAACTCTCTCACATATTTGGACTGAGATATGAAAATCCCATTGTCTAACTGAGTAACTTGTAATTCCAAAAAGAACTTCATCTCTCCAATCATACTCATTTCAAATTCAGTCTTCATTTCATCAACAAATTTCATACATAGATCATCATCTCCAAAAATAATGTCATCAACAAAGACTTCAATAATCAACTCTTTATCATGATCCAACTTGAAATACAAGTTGTTGTCAATAGTCCCTTTATTGAATCCAATCTTTAGTAAGTATTTATCTAGTCTAGCATACCAGGCTTTGGGGCTTCCTTGAGTCCATATAGAGCTTTCTTCAATCAGAAAACCATGTCTTCCTTATTAGTCAGTTGAAATCCATCTGGTTGTTCAACATATACCTCTTCTTCTAACTCACCATTCAAAAAAGTTAACTTCACATCCATTTGATAAACTTTGTAGTTCTTATATGCAGCATAAGCAAGAAATAATATTACAGCTTCAATTCTAGCAACAGGGGCAAAGGTTTCTTCAAAATCAATACCTTCCATTTGTGTATACCCTTTACATACCAATCTTGCTTTATTCTAAACCACTTCACCTTTTTCATTTAGCTTATTCTAAAAGACCCATTTAGTACAATCACATTTTTATCTTTAGGTTTGGGAACAAGAATCCATGTATCATTCTTTTCAATTTGCATCAATTCTTCCTTGATAGCTTCCATCTAGTGTTCATCATTGCAAGCTTCATTGACATCTTTAGGCTCAATCTTGGAAATTAGGTAATACTCTTCTGCAATCTTTCTTCTAGTCTGCACTCCTTTATTCTTGTCTTCTATAATTTGATTTTTAGAATGATTTAGCTTTACATACCTTGGTATTTTAGGATTCTCTCGCACTTCTGGTTCTTTTTGTTCTTTCTTTTGCACTTCCACTTGTCTCTTCTTCCTAACTTTCTTGATTTACCAGAACAATTTGAAGTTGATTATGTGCTTGAGAATTCTTCCCTTTGTCTATACTATCTTTTCGGTCATCTAAATCATATCCACAGTATCTGGATGATCTAACAGATCCCTCATCAACTCTGAAATTTTCACTTTCAACCATTTTTCTCAATCTTCTATTATAGCATCGGTAGGCCTTGCTTTTATTAGAGTAACCTAGAAATATTCCTTCGATGCTTCTTGCATCAAAATTTCCTATGTCCTCATCTCTCTTAATATAACACTTGCTTCCAAAGATCTTGAAATATTTAACAGTAGGCTTATAACCAAACCATAGCTCAAAAGGAGTCTTACTTGAACTACCATTGACATTTACCTGGTTTAAAGTGTATACAATAGTGTTTATAGCTTCTCTCCAGTAGATATGAGGCACATTTCCTTCTATCGTCATTGTTCTAGTAGCATCCATAATTGTTTTGTTCTTCCTTTCTACAACTCCATTTTGTTGAGGGGTTCAGGGAGCAAATAACTGTCTTTTGATTCCATGCTCTTCACAGAAAGAATTGAACTCCCTGGAGGTGAACTCACCACCTCTATCTGACCTTAGACACTTAATCTTCAGACCTTTCTCATTTTCTACCATAGCTTTGAAAATTTTGAACTTCTCTAATGCTTTACATTTTTCTCTTAAGAAAGCAACCCATATCATTCTAGAGTAATCATCAATAAGCAACATAAAGTACCTTTCTCCTTGTAGACTTTTGATTATGGAGGGACCGCACAAGTCAGTATGCACCAACTCTAGTACTCCATTAGAATGATACTTTTTGCTCCGAAAAGAGACTCTAGTCTATTTTCCCATCTGACATTCCTTGCATATTGTGTTAACAGGTTTCACTAGCTTAGGTAGATATCTTACTGCTTGTGTGGAGATTATCTTGATAATGTTGTCAAAATTCACATGACATAGCCTCATATTCCATAACCAACTTTCATCTACTTGAGTAATTAAACAACTTACATTAGCAACACTCAGGTGAAAAATATTACCTCTTATCTTTGTAGCTGAAGCAATCATATTTCCAAAACTTCCAGGTATCATGCATCTTCCATCTTTGAATTGAAGATCATAACCCTTGTCCACCACCTATCCAACACTCAAAAGGTTATGGTTTAAGCCTTCAACATAAAGGACATCATCAGTGTTATGTTTACCACAAAGACAAATAGATCCTCTGCCACGAATCACACTAGCATTGTTATCTCCAAATCTTACAACCCCACCATCATATTTCTCTAGACTTACAAAAAAAAATTGTCACCAGTCATATGATGTGAGAATCTTCTATCAATAACCCACTCATCCTTTTCTTCAATTCGGGCTACAAGAACTTTCTCAACTTTAGTAGATTCAATAGCCACCAAACCATTTTCAATGGTAGCAATGAAAACCCATTCATATTCATTTCCATTTTCTTTATCAGATTCTTCACCAGTCACACCTTCTTCAGCATAATAGCATTTCTTTTGAAATCTATGTTTGTTAGGTTTAGACCTGGGAACTCTTTCAGGACACCTTGAAGCAAAATGACCTATTTTACTGCAAGAGAAACATTTCATAGGAAAATTTCCTTTATACTTACCTTGTCTTCTGCCTTCTTTCTTTACAATCAATGATTCCAACTCTTCTACCTCTCTTATTTCATCTTCAAGTTGTTTCATCTCTTCCTCATATTTGAATGTCTTTCTAGAACTCTCTCCCATATCATATCTTTGCTTGTTTCTTTGGATATTGAAGCCTTAAATGCAGATTCAGTCTTAGGGGCAGAATCACCAAATTCACTTAACTCAAAAGCAACAAGTTTACCAATTAGCATATCTCTTGTCACATTTTTTACTAATCTAAATTCTTCAATAGCATGAGCTTTTGATTATTAAGAGGGAGGCAATGATATGAGCACTTTAGCTACAATTTCTTGTTCTTCCAGGGTACCACCGACACATCTTATACCCATTACAAGTTCATTTACTCTTTGCATAAAAGAAGAAACATTTTCATCTTCACCCATCTTCAAATTTTTATACTTTCCTTTCAAACTCTGTGGCTTAGCGACCTTCGCATGTACATCTCCTTCATACAAATTCTCTAGTTTCATCCAAATCTCATGAGCTATCTTTAGACCTATCACATTTTTCATTTCTAAATTTGTCAAAGAACTTAGAAAAGCTTCAATAGCCCTGATGTTAATATCAACCTCTTTAATCTCATCAGGAGTGGAGGGACCATTCTGAGGAATATTATATATGTTCTTTGTAATCTTCCAAAAGGGTTCACCAATACACCTCAAATGACACTCCATTTTGGCTTTCCACAGAGAGTAGTTTGTTCCATCGAATCTAGGACTGTCCTTCTTGTATGATGCCATCTTAGATCACCTCAAGCTTTTAAAATTCTTTAGAGGAACCTGATATGATACCAATTGTTGGAAAAACAAGGAAGAAAAACTAAGAGGGGGGGTGAATTAGTTGTCATAGATTATTTAAACTTATCAAACTTTACTTAACTTAATCTTAGATTTGATGAATGAACAATAAACCATAAACAATCAACACATCAGAAACACAAAGAATGCTAAGATTTTTTTACATGGAAACCCTGTTAGGGGAAAAACCACAGTGGATGTTAGTCCATAATATTATACCATGTTAAAAGTATAATGAAGAATAATGAGAATGCACATGCAATGAGGCACACTGCCTAGAGCTCACTACTCAAATACAAGAGTGCTCATTTCCCAGAGAAGAAACATTGTCTTACAAAGATACGGATTAGATCCGTAGGGTATGAACTGAGAAAATAGCTTCTACAAAAGCTTGATTACAGTTTCGATTAAGCACAAAAACACTCCTTCACACTTCGCTCAAAATTCTTCACACTCTGCTTTGAAATCGAATGATTAGATCATTATTCGCAAACTTTCACTTTCTCTAGCTCTTACTTATTTCACACACACTAATTTCACAAAAAACCACTCTGATATATCTGCAACATGGATTTACATCAACAACTTCATCGGCCAAAATATAAAACATATTTGCAATGTCGGCCCAAATTTACAAATAAATTTTCAATGTGAATAAAACATCATCGACCACAATATAATGAAGAGTTAAAACAATATCCTTGAGTGTGCCAAACATTCAAATTTTAATCTCCAAGGATCCACAATATGTTACAACCACCATGTCAGCCAAGAACATAAAAACTTGAATACATAAGAGAAAAATCTCTGACCACGAGCACACCGATCAACGCAGACATGCAAGAAGGATAGAGAATGATCTAGAAGCATCCAAAAGCATCAAAAACTAACCGAGAAGCATCCGCAACAACTGAAATTACTAGAATCACACCAACTTCAATTAGGAACACTAACTGAAGCCACAAAATATTGTCAGAACACAATTGTTCATAACATGATCAAATCTTCACACGGACCTCTAAAACTTCTGGTGGATAAACTAGATGCTCTCAACAATAAACCCTTTAGTCCACAATGACAAATCTTCAACATACTAAGCAAGACACCTTCATGACCTTCACTATTCCACTAAAAACCTGCAACTTTCTTTCTAACAATTTTCTCAATATCCTTGACATATACATCTTCAAAGGAATTAATGCTAATAGTGTTGACATCAATGACAACCACATATCAGCAACACGACTACAACATTCAACAATATTACCAATTGAAAAAAAATGTTTGGATCTTGTATTTGCTACTAGTAAGTTGCAACACTATTTACTAAATGTTGAAATACAAGTCATCACAAAATTTGATCCTCTTAAATATCTTTTCAACAAAATAGACCTCTTCGGATGCTTAGCTAAGTGGGTGATGTTGTTAACTGAGTTTGACCTTAATTTTTTTCACAAAAAGAAATCAAAGGCCAAGCCTTAACCGATCACTTAGTTGACGCTCCTTCTCCTTTTACTTTACCTACTCATGATTCCTTTCCTGATGATCATGTCTTAACCGTTGACATTAAACCATGGGAGTTATTTTTTGATGGATCTAAGTGTCGAACAGGTTCCAGTACTAGAGTGGTACTAATTCCACCCAACGGAAAACCTATTCCCTTATCTTATCAATTAAATTTCCTACACACAAATAATACAGCTGAGTATGAGGCATTGAACACGGGTTTGCAAGCTACTTTATCACTACACTCTAAACATATCAAGATCTTTGGTGATTCACAATTGGTCATCAAACAAATCAATGGTACATATCAAACTAAACATGAAAAATTATTAAAATACTTGAGGATTGAGTATAATGAGACTATTATAAAAATTTGATTCATTCACCATTGATAACATTCCACACAAAGAAAATCAACATGCAGATGCAATGGCGAGTGCAACTTCTCTCATATCCCAACATGATCCTTCCACATACTTCACCTTTGTTATCCATCTCATCATGAAACCTTTGATCGATACTCAGTTAGAAGAAATATTGGAAATCACTCAAGATGCTTCGTGTGAATGGTATGATACAAGATACAACTATTTCAAAGATGGTACCATTCCCGAACCTACCACAACGAATACTCGAAAGTGTTTATGTAAACTCATGGCTAAATATGTCATCCTTGCAAATGCATTGTATAAAAGATCTTATAATGGTCTCCTACTATGATGTCTTAGAGATTCTAAAATCCTTTTAGCGCTCGAACAGGCCCATGCTGGTGCCTATGGAGGTCATTTTGGAGGTCATTTGTTAGTGCAAAAACTTATTCATATGGGTTATTATTAGAGACATATGGAGAAGGATTTCTTCACCTACATTAAACAATGTCAAAAATTCCAAGAGCATAGAAATTTGATCCACGCTCCTGCTACTGAGCTTCATGCTAATGTTCCCATTTGGCAATTTTCAATATGGGGGTTAGATCTTATTAGAAAAATTTCATCGCCTTCTTCTGCTGGACATACGTTTATCATAACTGCAATAGACTATTTCATGAAATGGGTAGAAGCTATTCCCCTCCATTCTACAACTACTAAAGAAATTTGTCATTTCATCTTGGACCACATAATTGCTTGCTTTGGACTCCCTTCCACAATCATTTCAGACAATGGAACCATTTAAGAATAAAAAAGTTCAGAAATTTCTTGAAACGTTCAACATTCAACATCACTTTTCTACACCATATTATCCGTAATCCAATGGACAAGCTAAAAATACTAATAAACTTCTCAAACAAATCCTCAAGAAAACTATCACCAAGCATCATAAATATTGGAATATGCAACTATCTTATGCGCTTTGGGCTTATAGAACTAATGTTAGATCATACACATGAAATACCCCTTATAGCCTTGTTTGTGGCACTGATGCGATTATGCCCTTGGAGTTAGAAATTCCTACTTTGTGAGTTGCTCTCTGAGATTTTTTTGATGATGACACTTATAAAGATCAACGCTTACATCAACTGATATGCTCGATGAACATCACATTAACACTCTCAAACATCTTCAAGCTCACATCAAACAATTACAACACAAACACAACATTCATGTCATCCCTCGATCATTTTCTAAGGGAGATTTTGTTCTTATTGAAAATCAATGGAATGCTAGTGCTGACAACAACTATAAAGATAAGTTCATCCCTAATTGGTTGGGACCCTACATAGTTGATGCCAATTATGGGTCTGGTGCTTATCTCTTAACGCAACTTGACGAAACACCCCTTAGGGAACCCATTAATGCCACACATTTGTGTCGGTATTATCTCTAACTCCCTTTGAATAGTATGGTTGATATAGTAGTGTTGTTTAAAGTTATTTGATGTTATTCTAAATAACTTTCACATTGCTTCATTCTTGACAACTAAATTTATGTTTGTCTTGAACACTAAGGTAATTATTTAAGTTCATTTTATAATTGCTTTAGGCTTCATACTATTCATATTCCTGTTGTGTTAAGTTAGATCCTTATCAGTGTATTTAATTTAACATATTCTTTTCTCATTATCAATGTTGTATCTATGCTAAAACTGAAATATGTTTTACACTAGATCACATCCATCCCATTAAAACATGTAGCCATTAATTAAATACTTTTACTATGTCATTTAATTAATCACATAGCATTTAACATTCACATATAAGAGACACATCATCATAACATCACATGTGCATGTCTATATATATATCAAAGTTTTATATACAACATAATATCATATACAAAGTCATAATGGTCTGTGAGAGCTAGACCCCTTAGGAACTAGCGCTCCTGATCCGGTCTTCCGAAGTTGTGAGATGGTCGTGTGTGACCGTGATCATGAACTACCGAGTCTAAGTACATACTCTAGACCCTATACTCGACCAATGGCTATAAGCCAATCATCTTCCATTTGATCCCTCTTCGCTCATGTATGTGCCAGCTCTGCGTGCAGTTTCTCTACCTCTGTTGAGGACTATGCTGACTGTAGTGCACTCTCAACTCGATGGAGTCACCTCCTCACACTCTCGTACACTACCCATAACCTTGCAAAAGGTCTGAGTGACTTTGGATCTTCCTCCATGATCAGTGGGGGAACGTAGTCAGGATACATATCCTCCTCATCAATGGATGTAGACACTATATTTGTGGCATCCTGACGATATAACTCTCACTAGTCTCTCGTCGCTCCTACAAGATAGACAATGTACACAATTAGTAACACATCATCATGATATATATATATAAATAAAGCATAAATCACTAAAGGACATTCGTAAAATCAAATATTATCACCTATGTCTCCATATGCATGAGGAATGCCAACCTCATCCTCTTTGGGGGGCATGGAGGATGTGCTAGCATCTCTCTGACCTTGAGTGTTGATGTTTGTTGTAGCTACTACCCGTGATCTAGTCCTATAAGTATGTGAGGACTCTCCATGCTCGTACTGATCCTCAATAGCTACCTCATCACCCTCAATTAGGGGTGGCTCCTCCTCATAATAATAATCCTCTTCCTCCTCATCATCCTCTCCTCCATCTTGGTCCTCATAATCAAGATCAACCTCAGACTGGTATCATCATCGATCACATTTGTAAAAATATTTGTTGGCCTATACCGTACCTCCTCTGCTCTCTCCTCTAGCTCATCACCCTCATCTGTTGCTAGCTCTACATCACCTATAGGGAAATCCATGGGGAACACAAGAGCTAGTTGTGCATATGACCACCACTCCTCATGCTCATATGTGCTACCAACATCATTAGTGTTGGATGTTGGTGGTTGATTGTGATCAGAATCATCAGAATCACTCTCACGAACATGATCTATAGTCATCTGAATAGTATCACCTAGCCTCTGGGAACTCCACACTAATCATCTAATGAAGGGTCATGCCCTTGGTGGTATTTGTACCTATCCAAACTACCGCATGACTTGCTCGTAATAGAACGGTTGTACAACATAGTCATGCCTCCTAGCTAGATACCTATCCATCTGCATTCTTTGTAGCTGTCCGATGGGATCTGGCCACTGTAAATTGAGTAGATAAGGTCTCCATAGGATCTCATCCTCCTCCAATTAGTCAAATCTCACACTCCAAAAGTGTAAATCCCCATACTACCACAGGCGTTGCAAAGGATAGCCGAATGCTCATGGATATCTTGCAGCTATAGTACAAGGGCATCCAATAGGCCTAGTACATGTGATATGCTCAAGGCACCACACCTATAGAAGCGTGTAATGGACCATACTATCGATCTCTTGAAAAAAAACCAACCAAGATCATAATACAAGTGTGCTAGAATGTAGCAGCCCCAAGCATAAACTATCCTATGCTCGTACATCCTTTGTATCAAGTGTACCAGTCCCCCATCCAAGTGTTTTGCTCATCCATCTGGATTGAGAACCAATGCCACTATATGCATCATAATCTGTTTGACCAAAGGAGCTCACGAATACAACAAAATGGGTAGCTTGATTTGCGCTCTAACCTTCTCATCATGTATCGGTCCACCTAGACAATACGACATGTCTCTCTTGACCGATCCCCCTAGAAATATACCCGCTCTCCTAGAATGGGAACTTAGAGAATACAGTGTACTTCCTCGAGAGTGATAGTCATTTCCCCGGTGGGAAGATGAAAGGTACAAGTATCAGCATCCCAATGCTCACATAGAGCCATCAACATGGCATCATGGAATCTCATGGGTGGCATCAAATATGCCCAATAGATACCCACTGATTGTAAATGCTCTACCTCTACTGCTGACAGTGTTGGTGCATGATCTCTCAGAAATGTGAGCTATCTTCCCCCTAGCCATTGTCGTGACCAGGCGAGGACCTATCAAAATCATCATAAAATACTCTAAATTTCATCTAATATCTTCAATTCTCAAATTATTCATCATGCAAGTGTGCTAAAGTCAATCTAGTATACTTTTCTAATGGCCCTAGACACTTTAGAACCCTTTTTGGAAATTTCACAATGAAACGAGCCACTTCGTGAAGAAATAGGACACTTCACAAAGAAATGGGACACTTTGTGAACAAAAGGGACACTCTACGAACAAATGGGACACTTTGCGAAAAAAGGGGACACTTTGCGAAAAAAGGGGACACTTTGCAAAGTTTTTTCCAAGAACCCTAAATTAACCTATCCATGCATAAAAATCATTAAATTATTATAAAATTACAAGGAAAAAGTTGCAAAATCAACTCACCTCATGATACAGCTTGCCGCGTGCCACCTACTCACGAAGATCATCCAGCCACAAAGGTGTGTAATCCCGTCTGCTCGACATGCTCTTCTCTCGCTCGTCACTCTCAAGATACATGAAGGTAAAATGAATAGTAAGTGACAAGTTACTTTCTTCTCCTTATTTTAATCACTTTTCATCTATTTTTAATTTTACACATTAACATATGGTTATCATCTTTTCAAGAACTCATAACATAGATATTCTTCAAATCAACATAACGAGAGCTAGGGTAATTCGTTTTCAATGTTGTTTGATGCGTTGGAATCATGATTCCACACTCGAAATCATGATTCCACACTCAAAATCATCATCCATATATTGTTATGTGGCATGGTATTTCGAAATTCCCAATGATATGATGTTTCTTATTTGATGTGGCTAGATTGCTACCTTGATTCCACCTCTATAAAGCAAGCGGAATGATGTAGAGGTGGCAGAAAATTAAAATGTATTCAAACTCCCAAAAACATAGTTTTCCTCAAAAGAAACTTACTCCAACTAGCCAAACCACAAAACCTCATTTTAAGCCAATTTGAGGAGGGTTTAATGAAAATATGGGTTCCAAGACAAATCACAACATTCTAGTGCCTCACACCTTCATAAAATGACCTTAGAAAACTCAAAACACTATCACATATATAGTTCCAATCATATTTTTCCAAAACCTTACTTTAGTTCCTCAATTTCTCATGGAAACTCATGAAAACACCCTAGGGCATCACCCTAAAACCATAAAAATTGCATTTCCTGTCTCCCAAACCATTGGTACATGTAAAATACCATGGAACAAGTCATTCCACCGAGTTACAGGGCTGGACAGTAGGTGGAATGGCTATAACATCACTTTTACACCAATCAAACCCTCAAATTAGTTAGAAACAGGCAGTCCCAGAAAAATGAAGAGATCTCCCTCAAAACTCAATATTAGAACCTCTAATTGGATTTAAATGAAATCTATTTCATGCCCCTACAATATTATATAAGTCTCAGAGCATATGGTGGTGGTACAGATCCGTACAATGCTTGCAAAGTTCAGGAAAACAGAAAAAACATGGGGTTTCAGACCACCCGGCAGTAAAATGAGGATATCTCACTCGATTCTCAATGAAATAACACCATTCAAACGCCAAAAGAAAGATTATTCAATTATCTATCCATCCATTATAGGCTTGGAGTGTGGAAAAATACGTACAGGTCGTACAATGCTCGTGATCAGCAATTTCTTAATGGAAAACACAAAAAACAAGCAAATTTCTTATTAGAAACTCATTCCAAACTTCTCCAACAGCCTCCCCTTCGAGATATTACAACAATATATCATGATACCACCTGAAAACTACCTCTTGGGGCGTTCAACTTCCATAACCACCCTTTAATTAGATTCTAAAATGACAATTTTGCCAATTTTGCCCTTAATCACTATCCCATTACAACTTGATCAACTTGATTTTTGCAAATACCACCTAACTGACCTATTAAGCCCTCCAATACATTGAAAATGGTCATTGAGACCTTATTTAACATGGAATAAGACCCTACTCCCCATGTCCCTTAAAACTCATGATTTCACATGGCTTTTGCATTATGAGTCAAACTGACAAATTCAACTAAATGACTCAAAACCCTTTCAAATTACATTATGACTGGTCCTTTAGACCTTATTAAGCATAAAATAACAAAAGACACACCTAGGTATCAACTTAGACTTCACAAGGTGTAGGTGCTCCTGCACCATACACCCCCCCATAAAAAGGACTCTTGCCTCAAGAGTGGAAACTTGTTCTTGGCCTTCTCATTACTGCTTCAAGCATCTTCAGACCTGGTACTAATCTCTTTAGTCCTGGATGAAAATTTGGTGTTGTTCTAGGCCTTAGACCTGCAGACAAACAAACATCAGAATCATATAAACCTGCTCTCTTCCTTGCTCCACCCATACATGGGTAGCTCCTCACCATTCCTTGCACATTCTGCCTTACTATCTCTGTGATCAGACCTGCATGCCTCTGCTTAAATTTTTTTGTTTGTAATGCCCCTAGACCTGCCATGTCACCATCCTCTTGTACCCCTGCACTAACAACTTTATCCTCTTTTGCATTACCAAATTTCACTTGTCTTGCACTCACTACCTCATCAAGTTGTTTTGTCACTGTCAAATCAGACTTAGGCACTGTATTTCCTGCAAACTTTTTTTGTTTCTTAACCCTGCTCTTGACTACAGGGCATTCAATGGCTCCTACTAACACACTTTCATGCAAACTCACTGTCAACACTTCTTTTACCCCTACATCAAACCTTATATCTGCATTTTCAGTCTTCAAACAGTGAACAACATCAGAAAATTGGTTCTCCTTCATTACATTTATAGGTTCCTTCTTGCCACACATTATTACTTTTTCCTTACCTTTGATATCTTCTACAAGAGGAGTTAACACAAAAGAATGACCATCTTGAACTATGGTGTAAGTATTTTCCCTACCATCATACAATGCCCTCTTGTCATATTGCCAAGGTCTTCCTAATAAGAGATGACAACAGTCCATTGGAAGAACATCACACACAACACTATCATGATAACCACCAATTTGAAAATCCACTATAACCTTTTCATTCACCAACAAAGATTGATCATCGGTTAACCATGAGATTTTATAGGGACATTCATGAGGAATCTTTTTCAATCCTAACTTATTGACCATTTCACATGACACCATGTTTTCAGTTGAGCCAGAATCAATGACCACTCTACATACCTTGTCCTTGCACTTACAATTTGTCTTGAAGAGACTTTTCCTTTGCAAAGGTGCTTCCTCTTTTGCTGCCTTCAAGATTGTTTTTCTCACCATCAACATTTCCCCAACCTCAGGATCTGCATTCCTACTTGGAGAACAATTACTTTCACACTCCTCTTCTTGTACCAATTGTGCTCTTCTATCAATCTTCTTGTCTCCACTAGAAGAACTACCAACCCTCTCAGGACACTTCCATGAAGGATGGCCAAACTCATTGCATGTGTAGCACCTTCTTGCAAAATCATTAGAACCTCTACCAATACCAAACCTTCCTCTACCTCTAAAACCAAAACCACCTCTAGAATCATTGTGATCTTTACCTTTGTTTGCTCCTTGATCTTCATTTGGCTGCTTTGATGTAGAAGGTATTCCTCTTCCTCTTGCACTAGGACCACCTCTTCCTCTTACTGCTTTCTCTTGTCTCCTTTTAAGCTTCTCCTCCACCCTGATTGCCATTTGATAACAATCCTCTTTGAGTTTAGATATCATCTTGTCCCATGATGCGATCTTAGACTTTCCTTGTTTCCTCCTCTCAGACTGAAAGTAATTCCACCATACCAAAGCATGACCCTGCAACTTAGTCTTTGCAATCCTTACTCTTTGCTCTTCAGCAACTTCTTCACATTCAAAATGGTTATCTAATGCAGCAATCCAATCAAGTAGTTCTTCATCATTTAGACTACCACCATATTTAGAAACATCAAGTTTTACCTTAGGCTTGTCACCTTTCACTGCCTTCAACAACTTTGCCATTCTTTGGTCTTCTGGATCAAGTTCTTCTTCCATGTCTTCAAACTCCTCATCTTCCTCTTCTTCTGGCTCACTCTCTTCAGCATCTCTTCTCTTGTTTGTCTCCAGGGCTATGACTCTCTCTTCCAACTCTTTGAGTTCTCTTGCATGCCTTTCCTTCATCTCCCTCATCTCTTTAGCCATATCTTTGCTCTTTGGAGGCATCTTGTCAACCTTTCCTTTTCTTCAACCTGCAAAATGCAAACCAAAACCTACTCCCTGCTCTGATACCACTATGATGCAGAGGTGGCAGCAAATTAAAATGTATTCAAACTCCCAAAAACATAGTTTTCCTCGAGAGAAACTTACTCCAACTAGCCAAACCACAAAACCTCATTTTAAGCCAATTTGAGGAGGGTTTAATGAAAATATGGGTTCCAAGACAAATCACAACATTCCAGTGCCTCACACCTTCATAAAATGACCTTAGAAAACTCAAAACACTATCACATATATAGTTCCAATCACATTTTTCCAAAACCTTACTTTAGTTCCTCAATTTCTCATGGAAACTCATGAAAACACCCTAGGGCATCACCCTAAAACCATAAAAATTGCATTTCCTGTCTCCCAAACCATTGGTACATGTAAAATACCATGAAACAAGTCATTCCACCGAGTTACAGGGCTGGACAGTAGGTGGAATGGCTATAACATCACTTTTACACCAATCAAACCCTCAAATTAGTTAGAAACAGGCAGTCCCAGAAAAATGAAGAGATCTCCCTCAAAACTCAATATTAGAACCTCTAATTGGATTTAAATGAAAGATATTTCATGCCCCTACAATATTATATAAGTCTCAGAGCATATGGTGGTGGTACAGATCCGTACAATGCTTGCAAAGTTCAGGAAAACAGAAAAAACATGGGGTTTCAGACCACCCGGCAGTAAAATGAGGATATCTCACTCGATTCTCAATGAAATAACACCATTCAAACGCCAAAAGAAAGCTTATTCAATTATATATCCATCCATTATAGGCTTGGAGTGTGGAACAATACGTACAGGTCGTACAATGCTCGTGATCAGCAATTTCTTAATGGAAAACACAAAAAACAGCAAATTTCTTATTAGAAACTCATTCCAAACTTCTCCAACAGCCTCCCCTTCGAGATATTACAACAATATATCATGCTACCACCTGAAAAATACCTCTTGGGGCGTTCAACTTCCATAACCACCCTTTAATTAGATTCTAAAATGACAATTTTGCCAATTTTGCCCTTAATCACTATCCCATTACAACTTGATCAACTTGATTTTTGCAAATACCACCTAACTGACCTATTAAGCCCTCCAATACATTGAAAATGGTCATTGAGACCTTATTTAACATGGAATAAGACCCTACTCCCCATGTCCCTTAAAACTCATGATTTCACATGGCTTTTGCATTATGAGTCAAACTGACAAATTCAACTAAATGACTCAAAACCCTTTCAAATTACATTATGACTGGTCCTTTAGACCTTATTAAGCATAAAATAACAAAAGAAACACCTAGGTATCAACTTAGACTTCACAAGGTGTAGGTGCTCCTGCACCATGGAATCAAGGGGGGAATACATCTACCCTTGAATTGGATTCTTAGGAGTTAGATAAAAGGATTTTTGGGAAATTAATGAATGTGTGTTGCAAGATGCAGTTCCTAATGTTGTGGTTGTGCATATAACTACATTGGGGGCTTCATTCTCCCATCTTTTGAATGAGTATCCTTTTATGTAATAAGGTGCATCGTTTATAGTCCTTTAGCTTACATATGCACATAGAGTCATATGGGCACTAAAGTGGGGGATAAATGTACCATAGAAAATTAGACCCTCCTGATAAAAGAGACAATTTCACGCATAATTGGACCCACTTTTGAGTCCCTTTACATTATTTACCGTTCAAAACAACATTTATAGGCCCCTTAGACCCATTAATTTTGATCTAGAGGCCTATTTTACCTGAGAAATCACATAAAACCTGACAAACAACATTCAATTATCTCATACCTCAAAAACCCACCTTCAAACAACAGTAGTGGGATCCATTTTCCACTTTGGGAGAATGAGTCCCCTCTAGTGGGACCCATTCGCTAAGGGTGGAAAATGAGTCCCGTTTGAGGGAAAATTCAAATTTAAGCAGGAATTCAATCAATTTAACTTTAATTTCTGGTGAATGTCAACCTCTTAGGTCTAATTAATGGGAAAATAAGGTGTTGTGCTTATAAATACTCATTTAATTCATTTCACACATCTTTTTATCATCTTTTCTTATCTTTTTATCATTCCTCAAGAGAAATTCATAAATTCAAGTCTTCCACAACAAGTTTCATTAGCAAAAGTTGAAGTTTTAGGGCAGCAAACTAGGATTTTTGTAGGTCTTGAAGCTCACTTCTCTTGTCAAGATCCAACATTTCAAAGGGTTGATGATGGATGCCTATGGTGAATCATGAAGAAATCTAGGGTGAAGAGGTGCTACTAGCTAGCAAATCACACCTAAGGACTTGGTTTCCTATTGATTCCATCTTCCATTTTCACTCTATCTTCAGATTAAGGTTTGCATCTTGTTTTTTTATCATTTGCATGTCATTTCATTCCTATTTTTAATGTGTTTTAAGGTTTCTAGGGTTGAGATTTTGCATCATATAAGTCATTCTTGCATGTCTTATTCTAGAGCAATAGGATGGGATCTTTGTCACATCTCATCTTTTCCTAGTCTTTAACACATCTAAGACTAGGGTTTATGCAGATTTTCTCCATTAAAGGTTTAATTACCTAACTAGGGGTTTGACTAAGGAAAACCCCCCATTAGAAAAATAATTTTAAGCTATTTTGAAATAATTTTTTGAGATCTCGAATCGGGTTTCCATCAAAAATTGTTGTGCAGGTGTTAAGGTGCAAGACAAAACTTTGAAATCGCAAAAATTTGAAAGTGGACTAATTCACCATGCATGGTGAATGATTCCCTCCTGAGGTGAATATTTGAGTCAGATGTAGATCCAAGTCCCCGACTGTCAGAAAATAGCTTTTGTGCAGAAAAGTCCGGATCTGGGCTGATTCGCCCAAGGTGGCGAATGAGTCCCAATCAGCTCAAATTCAAGTTTCATTCCAGATTGTTTTCCAGTCTTCTCTAGTTTTCTAGGTACACTCATTCTAAGAAACAACCTTTTTTTTAGTTTAATTTGCATTTATGTTCATGCTTTAAAGCTTATTTGCAAACAACACTGTGTTTTCAAACATAGCATTGATCTTAGTTTTGTATTCATAATCTGTTATATAGATCACTCAATTTCATTTAGTTTACTTCATCTAGCTTAGGAAACATCCTACATAACATAATTTGAATTAAACATTAGCATTTTTTGCCCTATCTCTCTCCTTTTAGGTGAAAAACCCTAGAAGAGCAAGAGAAGTCATAGGAACCCAAAAATCTACGGTTCAAGCATTTATAGGCTTTGTAATTCTTGGTAGATTTTGCATGGATTTAATAGTACTAATCCTTTCCAAGTTATCAAAATTCATGTGACACATTCTCATATGCCATAACCAACTGTCATTTATCTGAGTCATAAAACATCATCCATCAGCACCTTTAAGCTGATAAATATTCCCTTCAGATTTATTTCCTGTAGCAATCAATGTTTTGGATCCTTTCCAGATCTCACACTTCTCATCCTTAAACACAAGATCATATCCCTTTCTATGTATTTGAACAACACTCAATAGATTATGCCTTAAACCCTTAGCATAGTAGACATCATCAGTATGATGCTTGCCATCAAAACTTATTGAACCTATCCTACAAATTTTAGTACCAGTATCATCTCCAAACATAACCAGACCTCCATTTTATTTTTCAAGTCTTACAAACTTAATCTTTTCACCAGTCATGTGATGTGAAAAACCACTATCAACTACCCAAAAATTCTTTCCCTGATTAGCATGTAGGGCAGAGATAACTGTACCTTCATTTTTCTCCTTCTCCTTCTTCTTCAGAGGAATTTCCTTTGATTTTCTTTCTGAATAAGTAGAAGTAGGTTCATATTTAATTTCCAAGAACAAGCATTGGTTGTCATAAGGAACTTCAAATTCTAAATCTTCATCTAAAATACTAGAATTTTCATTAACATAGTAAGCTAAAATTAATCTTCTTTCCTTTCCTTTCTTTCTCATATCTTTGTTTATTCTTTATAGCTCTTTTCAGACACTTTGCAACATAGTGACCAATTTCTCCACAACTAAAGCATTTAAAGGGAATTTTCTTTCATACTTACTGAACCTTTTCTCAATCTTCTTACAAAGTTAGCCTCAATTTCTTCAAAGTTCTCTTCATCTGAATCTTCAATTTTTTTAGCTTTAAAAACAATTTCTATTTTTCCTCCACTTCTTAGATTCGGCTTCCTCATTTCATAAGATGTCAAAATCCTAACAATAGATCCTTAGTACAAGTCTTGCAATCTATATTCTATGCAATAACACTCACCTTTTCACTGTAATCATCAGGAAGAGTTATGAGAATCCTCATTACAATTTTGGTTTCATCTATAATGGCACCAAGAGATTGCATTCCAGCCACTACCTCATCCAATCTATGTACATAGGCTTTATCATTCTCATCTTCAGACATATGTAGAAGATAAAATTGTGTTTCCAAATTCTATAATTGTGCCTCTTTTACCCTTTCATCTCCATCGTGCGCTCTTTCTAAAGCATCCTAGACTTCCTTATTTGTCTTCAAATTATGAACCTTAATCAACTCTGAATGTGGCAAACTATTCTTCAGGATGAACTTTTCCTTGTTATTCACTTCATGTGCTTCAATTTATTTAGGTGTACTCAGACCATTTGCAGGAGGAGTGTAAGCATTCTTATAATATTTTTCTAGATCATATCCACAATACTCTAGATATTATTCCATCAATACTTTCCAGATACCATAGTTAGTTTCATCAAACCTCAGATAATCAAAGATCATTTTGCTAGCCATCCTAGACCTTACTCAAGAGGTTAATCTCTTCACCAAGGAACCAAGCTCTGATACCAATTGTTGGATATGACAACTAAGAGGGGGGTGAATTAGTTGTCATAGATTATAACCTTAAATTCAATTACCAGAACTAACACATAAACTGATTAAGTGATTAACCATCAAATGCAAATGCACAAACACAATAACACCATATTTACATGGAAACCCAATGAGGGAAAAACCATGGTGAGGATTAACTCACACTATAGAGAATATCAAAACTGGTTACAAAAAGGCTCACTACTAGAGATAAGGCTCACTGCCTGAAATAAGGACTCACTGTCCATAGGGCTACAACCCGGAGGGATCACTACATAGAGATACAAAGAAGACAAAGAAGTTTTGTTACAAAGAGATAATAATCCCAATGCAATGAAGATTTCACCACAATCACTGATCAACTCACATGGATGATAGAGTTAGCCTTCTGCTCACTGCATCCACAAACTTGGTGTTAAGCTTCACACTGAACAACTACACACTCAACTCTCACACATAAAGAATAGAATCAAAGTCACATCTTCTCTTTCACTTATCTTCCTTATTTTCTTATGTACAATTTTCATTGCTTAGCACATTTTTTATTTACACCATCTCCAACTTTGAAAATATACAAATTTAGCCATCCAACTTCAAATTCAAATTAGGTCGGTGCCAAACATCCTAGAGTGGAATTAGAATGAGGGAAACCTAAACACACACTTCATTGGGACCCATAATAGATCCAACACACTTCATCAACTTCAAAAGTAATGCTTGACACATGGTTGGCCACACTAGTGTAAAACACATAGATCAATTAAGTGTGATGCTTCCAAATGCGAAAAGCAACTACAACAAAACTAGGGAAACATAATACTTGAACCAAACACCATGATACTTCAACAAAGAGAAATTCCAGACCAACACCAATTCTTTTGGACCTCAAACAACACACAACAAAACATATTTCACAAGCACTAGAACTAGAAACCTTATTTTAATAAAATTTTCTCAATATCATCGACATGTACAATCAACAAGAACTAGTAGATAACCAATTGATTGTTTGACATCAATGACAAAACTTCATTCTTCTTCCATTCTTGCAACATAAAAGCCATGCATTTGTGCCAATACTATGTTGAACCATCTTGAATAGTGTGAATGATAAAGACATGGTGTTAGAGTTAGTAGATGACCATTTATGTGCTCTCACATTGCTTCATTCTTGAAAAATAATTATTTATGTGTCTTGAATACTAAACTAATTATTTAAAATAATTTTAGATAATTACTTTCAGCTTCATACTATTCAAGATAATCTTGTATGTTGTGTTACATTAGATCTTTATATGCATTTAATGTTTTGCAATTAGATCATAGGTGCATTTAATTTAGCATAACATACAAAATCACAATGTTGCATCTAAGAGAAACTAAAATAGTTTTAATTAGATCACACAAAGCATGTTAAATCATGAAGATATTTATTAAATAATATTACAAAGAGTATCTGATAAATCACATTGTCATTTAACATAAAACACATAACCATAAATAATCAAACATCAAACATCAAATGATTATATATATATATATATATATATATATATAAATTTTGAGTACATGTCATCAATATATATAATGCTAATGTGGTTTATGACTATTAGATCCCTCAAGATCTGGTGATTACCTCTATCTAGAGATAGTTCATCGAGATATGGTGATGTGCTATTGTGATCATGAACGAAAAAGTGCATCCACAACATACTATAGACCATGTGCTCGTCCAATAGCCTCCTGGTGATCTTCCACTAGGTGGTCTCTCTCTTCTTATAGCATGGCCACCTCTGCATGGAGTCTCTCAACCTCTACTAGACCTCGAGATGACTAAATCTCCTCATAGGAAGCCTCAGCTCAGTGAGTACGTCTCCTAGCACCCTCATATTCTTCCCTTAGTCTGACATATGGCTCTAATAGCTCTAGGTCTTGCTCCACGATGAGTTGGGGCACATAGTCTATATCAGTAGCATCATCAAAGACTAATGGAGGCACTATATCTATAGCAACCTATTATTAGAGATCATGTAAGTCTCTCACACCCCCTACAAGATAGAAATCATAAATATAATTAGTACACATCATGATATATATAGACATAAAATTAAAACATTAAGCAAGAACATAAGCATAAACATAATAGTAAATAAAATGTCATCACCTAGATCTTCGACTAGCTGCATAAAGAAAACCTCATCCTATGTAGGAGTCATGGAGGATGTGCTATCCTCTCTATGACTATAGGTGCTAGTGTGTATTGTAGTTGTTGACTATGATCTAGTCACATGGGTGGGATCTAGCTATCTCCACTCGCAGTCAACTGGATCCTCATATGTTGTATCATCACCCTCACTCATTATCTGCTCATCCTCCTTGTCCTCCTCATCCTCCTCATCCTCCTCCTATCCATCATAATCCTATTTTGTAGCCTAGTCGTAGTCCTCATCTATCACATCTATGAATAGGTCGGTAGCCCTAATCCCTATCTCCTCAGTTCTCTCCTCCTCCTCATCCCTCTAATCTAGAATGGTTCAGCAAAGCCTATAGGATCATCCATTGAGAATATAGGAGCTGGTCATGTTGCTTCCCACCACTCCTCATACACATTTGTGGCACTGACATCATCAACTTTGAAGACTAGGGGCATATCATGATCCTCGTAATCTGAGTCATTGTAGACAACATCATCAGTGGTGAACCATCTCGTATCCCTAAGCCTTCAAGCACTCCACACTAATCATCTGTAGAAATTCCATGCTACTGGTGGTACCTGTATCTTCCCAAACTTTCATATGACACGATCATAGTAGAATGGTTGTACTACATAGTCGTGTTTTCCCAGTAATAATACATCCATCTATAGCCTCCTCAACTGACAAATCTCATCTGGCCACTATGGTATCAGTTGGTATGGTATCCATAAGATCTCCTCCTAATCCATTCAATCAAATTTGGCCCTCCTATCAGCTCTCAAAATTGCACCCTTGCTAAGTTGCAGAACTTAGAATTTTGGAGTAACATGGAAACACTCCTAGGCTGTGGGTCACCTAAACTTGTAGTGGATCTCTAGATAAGGTTGGCTCCTAAATGGTAATCACCTAAACTATTCTACTATTTTGCAAAGGAAAAGGGTAAGAAAGAGTACATAAACCTAAAAACTGAAAACTAAAACAAAGGTGATACACCAAAACTAACTAGGACCTACAAACTCAGATTACATACACAATTTTAACAATGACTGAATTTAGCTTACACGACTCACTTTTGTATGTTTCTTGCATAAGTACTTTATAAGGAGGCTTTAATGATAAACTATTAGAAGGAAAGAGGTTTCACAACTAAAAGTGTTTGCATTCTAAACATAGCTTATAACCTACAACATCATGCTTTTCTGCAAAAAGGTGCTTAATATGAGACAAAATTATAAGGAAATAGGTAAATTTCACAAGTAATTTGATCAATCAACCAAATGCACACAATAAAGCACAAAATGAGAAGGAAAAATACTCAATATCATTCATATCAAAGGTACTCACTGGTATACATGTCATAAGAGCTACCAAAGTATGCAAAATTTGCAAAAAAGACTCCAAAAGTCACTAAGTACAAGTTAGAGCATAATCAGAACTAACTATAAAATGAGTCCACAAGTGACTATATCCAAAACCTCCCTCCAAAATCCACCAAAAAAGGATCTAGAAACTCCTTGGTCGTATGCCTCCAAAAATCCAAAAATATAGCAACCAAATCTCCTCCAAAAGAGCTCCAAAATGTTGAAAAGGTCAACCTTGACCATGTCTATCATGAAGGCATAAGAAACTGATTCCTAAAAACCCTCATTCCCTCCAAAAAGGTGAATAAACATTCCTATATTCTCTGCCTTGGTCGACCATTTGCAACAACTGACTCCAAGATGCTTGCAAAGCATAAAGGCTCAACCAAACTCATAAGTGCATTTATAAGGCACAATACTCCATGTTTGCATTTAAAATAGCAATTTGATTAAGTGATTTATAATGCATCACTAAATCAAATGCTTTACATTTTCTCCATATGCAAAAACACATATGACTCGGCCAATGTGGAAAATAAAATGCAAAAGAATAAGTCCCAAAGGATTCCTATACTATAGAATTTACAAAGAGACAAGCTTGAGGCATTAGTTTTTGCAAACATTTTTTAAATAAAAGGAAAAAAATGCCTTTTACCCGTCGACATTCATTAGGGTTAAAACCCTAGAGACAAAAGTGATGCAATATTTTTTCCAAGGCATTCATTCTTGCATTTGAGCTTTCTAGAAAACTTCTTAGCCCCCAACATAGGGTTTCGATGGAGCTTTGAAAATGGTTTTCCATGGTGGAAATGTTGCAAAACTAATAGAAACAAGCATGGCAAGCTTTTTGTGTGCATAAACATGCATTTTCTTCTTTTGTATTCTCTGGAAATGATGATAAACACTCTATATTTGGCTTGATCAATTGTGTATTTTTGAGTTTTCATTTTCAAATGCATTCTACATTTGATTTCAATCTCTATTTGAATCTAATCCTTTAGAAACATATGCACAGGTTTACTCATTGTAGGTCGTGACTTCTATGCTCTATATTTTTGTTGTATATCACTATTTCATCCATATCTCTGCTAAAAATATTTTTAGAGGACCTTTGCAAATACATTGGAGCTTTTTCATATTTTGGGGCCACTACTTCAGCCATGCTTCATTGTTTGAAACCCCTATCATTTTGGGTTTGCTATTAATTGCTTATGTTACTTCAGTTAATGTTCTTTCTTCAAACCCCATTACTATTATAGACTTCATGGGTTTGTCATTTCTCAAGACCTATGGATAGATCTAAAAAAAATTCTACCCCTTGTGAGATTACTTGTTTCATTTTTCCGTGACCACTGCTTCTTAGTTTTAGACACCTCTGGTCTCAAGGAATAAAATCATAGGTCTGTGGAGCTCTTGATGATAGTCTTTGTAACTAAGGGTTAATTTTAGGATTAGATTCAATGAATTGAAAGCAAAATAATAAAACCCAAAGAGATATGAAGCACAATGGAAGCAAATAATAACAAAACAATTATACCAGATTCGCGAAGCTTCCATGAATCACCTCCATAGCACCTCCTAGCTTGCAGCGTATGATTGATGCCCTCAGATCGAGTGTGTGAGCAATCTTGACTATGCCATTGTCCTATGCACGTTTTGAAGGATTTAAATAAAATTATGCCTATACCTATGCCAATGATAAATGATAAATGATTATAATTCCTATAATAATGAAGTCATCCCCAAATTATGAGAAAACTTGACATTTTATAGAAAACACAATTTTGAATGGACGGACGAGATCAACCTTTGACAAAAACCTAAAATCAGAGGACGAGATTTCATTTGATAATCCCTAATTAGGGTTAGGGAAAAATCTTTAAGTGAGCGGTCAAGATGTCATAGGAGAAAACCGAATCAGTGGTGGAGAAAAGAGGAGATAATCACTTTTGAAAATAAAGATTTTCAAAATTGAGAAGATAAAGATAGCCTACTTTGTGAGATTCATAAAAGATGGACTGAAAAGCAAATTTGATAAAATCAAGAACCTGCTTGCTTTATTTGATTTTTGGAAGAAAGCTACCAATCAACTCAAAATATGAATTTTGTGAGACAAATAAATAATCTTTTTTAGATTATTTACCAAAATGGAATGTCAGTTAAGATTGCGATGACATTTTAAATAATTTCATTTATTTAAAATGAGAGGAATATTAATTTTGTCAATTAAATAATTAAAGATAATTATTCAATTTAGAAGATATGATTAAGAATTAAATAAATTAATGAATTTATTTAATTGTGAGGATTAGTGACATATTAAATAAATAAATGAAATTCATTTATTTAAAAAATCAGGAAGAATTAATGAATAAAGATAATTAAACAAATTTAGAAATTTATTTAATTTAGAGGAAGACTTAGACAATTAATGACGTATTTAATAAATAAATAAAATTTATTTATTTAATAATCATGAAGAATAAAAGAGATGAATTAATTAAATAATTATGAATTATTTAATTAATAGTTGAATGTAAACCGAGGACATAATTAAATGTCATAATTATGCTAGGACGAAAGTGGTAAAAATGAAGCTTGTAGGCCTAGGTCATTTTTAACTGTCTACATTTTCCCCCTCTTTGTCATAATGTAGCATGTCGCATTGTGACAAAGAAAATAAGTCAAAAAGCATGCCCCAGTGAAGGTACAAGGTATCAATGCCCCCTCGGGATATTTTTCAAATTTTGGGTCAGCAGCAGAAAAATTTGTAAAGGGTCCCGATAAGTCAATTTAATAACCAGAAAAACAACAAGGCAAATGATTTTAGATTCTAACATGTTTAAGTCAACCAACGTGGTGGTCAAACCTGGTCAAATGAGCCTCCAGTAATAACCGAATTCAAAAATGTCATTTTGACCTTATAAATAGATTGACAAATGAGTAAAAGTCAATTCATTCTTACTATTCACCTTGCGAATTTCGAGAGCTCAGAGCTCAGAGCACAACAACAATGATGGTGATTCTAGTGTCAGAGCATCGTGGGGAGATCGTGCGGACATTCAGGCGGCCAGAGGGCTCAGAGCCAGTGGTATGTACCCCTATCTTCCTTTGTAATTTTTTCATTTTGCGTGTCATAATTAGGTTTCTAGGGCGAATAATGAATGCGCTGCGACGCATATGCGTTCATGTTCGACTCATTCGCCTTCACGTTCGACGTATATGATGTGTTGCGATGCAAGTGCAACAAGGAATTAGGGTAGAACGGTGTTTTGTGCCGCATTTGTCAAAACCTGTGACGCATTCGCGTTTTCGAGTCGCATTTGAATGTATGACTGCCGCAATCGCCAATTTGCAACGCATTCGCCAGTTTGATCCACGCAATTATGGTTATGTGATGCATTTGATGTTATGTGTCGCAATTGTCATATTTTGTGACGCAAACGTGAACATGCGATGGATTTGACATAACAAACGACGCATTTTCCATTTTGTGCCACATTTGATGTACGGAACGACACAATTGATGTTTTGAGACGCAATTGCTTTAGTGCGATGCATTTTCCTTCGACCTTGACCAGCGCTATTTTTGATATTTGTTTAACCTTAGATGCTTTTCATAATACTGATAGTTTACGAAAAAGGCACTAACACGTTTTTTGGCTTTTTGCAGAGGCAGCTTGCCCCGATATACACCCGAGAGAGTAGACCGACGACCTTCAGGTTTGCTGACCAGTTGAGCCCACGAGAGTGGCGACGATTGATGTGACTGGGTTTGTTCTATGTTGCTTATATGCCCGCCATTCGGGCGAATAGGGGATTACTGACTGCGTTGTGTGAGTGTTGGCATTCGGAGACCTGCTCCTTCCACCTGCCGACAGGTGAGGCCACTACTACCTTGGAGGATGTCTACCAAATTTTGTGAGTGTCGATCTGAGGGGAGCGGATCGTCTATGACCCTCGCCATGGCGAGCAGAATTTCTGAGTGTACTACCAAGATCAGGGTGCAGGACTAGGCATCCAGGGATATGAGATCAGATGGGAGTTCATGGCAGAGCACTATGCTCGCTTTGATGCATTCCTTGCAACCTTGATTGGAGGTATTTTGATTCCTGACCATTGGGGACATGGATTCCCTATTGGCTAGGGAGACGTCTTGGTTGGGATGAGGCGTGATAGGACAGTTATGCTTGGGGCCCATGTTTATTGGGTACCCTTTACCATCAGCTGCACGATGTTGCATACTGGAGGGCAGAGAGTATCTCGTGCGGGACTACTTTGATGATGATTTGGGCTTGGGAGCACATAGCCATATTTTTTCCACCAATTGACAGACCATAGTTGGCCGAGGGGATGCCCTATGCCTATTACTACGCAGGTGCTTTACAGCAGACCCGGATGGGCGAGACCGGTTGGTGGCGGCACAGGATTGACACGATGGTGTCTTTTATCTGGAGATCGTACAGAGACTGTGAGCAGTGGGATGATGAGGATGACCACTTGAGCCTTTGCAGACAGTACAGATATTTGATTGGGAGGACCGTGAAAACCTCATTGATTATCGAGATGTATTTTCCGCAGCATGTCCTTAGGTAGTTCAGAGAGTAGTAGGGATAGCCTAGTATGCCCAGTCGTCCAGAGAGTATGCCTGGGGACCAGCCATTCCAATGGCCTTCGTAGAGCAGCAGATTGATGGGCTAGGAGCCCAAGCATGGGGATGGAGAGGTGGGATAGCTGATCTCGGGACTACAGTAGACTATGACTTATGGTGGCAGGCACATAGACTAGTGCCATTGAAAAATCCTGATGGGCCAGCACCTGTGGATAGGTGGTCAGTGATTCCTCATGTGCCGAGGGCCAGACGGGGAGGTAGAGGCGGGGATAGGGGCAGAGGCCGGGGGAGGGATGGAGGTAGGGATGGAGGTAGTGATGGAGATGGAGGCATGGGTGGAGATGATGGCAAAGACGGCCGGAGGCGACGAAGAGATGGTCATAGATAGGGCCAGAGGGTGTGCCCATGTGTGGCGAGGGTAGCATTAGATGCTATCCCCAAGGTTGGCAAGGAGGGGCAGAGAGAGGAGCAGCCCTGACAGGAGGGAGAGGGTGAGGAGAGATAGGAGGAGGAGGTGGAGGAGGATAGGCCGAGGTAGGAGGACATGATAGAGGAGGAGAGGTCGATGCAGGAAGATGTGGTGGAGGAGGAGAGACATGAGGAGGATACGGCAGTGGCAGAGGATGTGGTCGACGACAATGATGATGAGGACGATGCCATTGATGAGGCAGAGAGATTACTCAGATTCAAGATGGTGGAGGGAGAGGAGGAGATACCATCCTCCTCGGGATTGCCCCCGGATGCCATGACAGACCAGAGGGTGGTCGATTTACAGTGGAGACTGGATGAGAGCATGGCCCAGGTCAGATCATTACAGTCAGAGCTAGAGGTAGCTCGGGTAGAGTGGGATCAGGCAGTGATCCACCAGCAGGACTCGGCTCAGTGGTGTACACAGTTTATGGCATTATGCACAGGGCCCTTTGCGGATATGGCTCGTGAGTTAGTCAAGGTGAGCATGAGGCTAGGTCAGTACAAGACCTTATATGAGTAGGTAGTGCCTCCTGAGTGACGAGATCCTACATTGTCGCGGTCACAGATGAGGACAGGCAGTGGACATAGATCAGGGAGTGCCAACGGTAGCCAGAGTCATACCAGTGCAGGAGGGTCTACCTCTTCAAGGCACATATCAGGGCACAGGTCCCACCACTCACACAGGCACACTTCGAGTCATCACTCGAGCCACAGTCATAGGTCTATTGGTTCAGTGCAGCGGCAACCACCAATGGTAGATCTGTCTACTTCTCAGAGTTAGGCAACAGTGATGTCACAAATGTCCGTTACCGTGGAGATGACGCCTTCATTCACAGTTCCACCAGTAGCACAAATAGAGGTTGCTACAGGTCCGCCTATGAGTTCAGTGCTAGTGACAGAGCTTCTGCCTCCACACTCTTCGCCACGAGGGGATGATGAGAGCCTACCCTAGGGGCATGCTTGTTATTATGACACATTATGTATATTATTGAGCCTGCGAGCTCCATTTTTGGGATATCTATTGACTCTATCCTGTGACATTGTATATTTCTGAGATGGTATTATATGATGATGCAGTTTTGATGTGGCCTATATGTATGTTATGTGATGTTATTTGATTTATGTATATGATGTGATGCCCTATGTATGATGCTTAATTTATGATCTATCATGTATTTCCTATGATGCGTACTTATGATTATGATGCCATGATGATGTAGTGCTTACTTATGTGAGATGATGATGATAATAATATGCATGATGTATTTATTAGATGGGTGCAATGTTGGTGATTATGTAAATGCTATGGATGATGTATGTATGGACCTAATGCCAATTTTATATGATTATGTATGCACTCAGGTTTTTGTATGTCATAGGATATCATTATGAGATGAATGAAAGAAGATGACCAGACCGATGATAGAAGACGACCAGACCGATGAGAGAAGAGGACCAAACCGACGGAGATGGATGTAAGTTCCTAAACCAAATCCTTCAAAACTTTACCATAGGGCTTTAATATTTATTGCTCTTAATCATCATTGGGAAAACTGTTGTAATGGCCGACAAACACCATGCTATCACATAGATCAAGGTGTGCAAGGTCGTACCATCACATAAGACAAACAATCATAGACCAGGATGACCATGACTCAAGGTAGAGCGTGATTGCCCCAATATTTTTTCCATAATCAACCATAAGCAGAAAAAGACAAAGACAATCCATGAAACGTCGTTGCTTCTCTAAATCTTGTTTCCAAGACATCCTTGAGAAACTAGCAACATGATTTTCAAAATAGAAAAATAGAGCCCTTATCATGATATGTCGCTATTTTTCTAAATCTCAAAATCAGGACCTCGCTGAGAAACTAGTAGTCATGCGTGTCAATCGTCATGATACGTTGTTGCTTCTCTAACTCTTGCTAGTGGGATCTCGCTAAAAAACTAATATCATGACAAAAATCCAAAAGACAAGTGTCAAATGTTTGCCAAGTGCGTCTGGATATCCATTGTTTTGATGCCAAGATGCCATGTTTGATAATGTCGAGATGCTGAAATGTTTAAAGTCTTGATGATGTTTAGATGAAAAATGTCGAGAATTGCCGAATTCAGGAAGGACACATCCTGGATAATGTTGATGTCGAGAGGATTTGATCCCTAATAGTCAGAAGGGGTCCCTCGAAATGATGACGATGCTTAGGAAGGACACATCCTAAGGCATAGATGACAGAGTTGGTTCTTCAGAAGGACACATCTGAAGAATATTGATGTCAAGAGGATCGCTCAAAATGTCGAATGACAATGATGATGCCTAGGAAGGACACATCCTAAGGCGTGAATGACAGAGATTATCTTTCAGAAGGACACATCTGAAGGTTAACCAGGAGTTGTCAGTTTGACAGGTTATGATGATTTGACTTGTTTTGACCAAGTTTGACTTGTGCTGACCATATGTCACTATTTGTTATGATGATATGTGCCAATGAGATTGTCATGCTATGATAAACGATCGTCATAATTTGCTTTTATGAGTCTTATTCGTTTGGGAAAGATTTTCTTTGTCCTGAATAATTTTTGACGTGTGTGCCAGTGTGATGCCATGAACCCTAATGGACTGACCTAGTGCGGCCTTGGGGGATCATCGACAGATGGCCTTGCCTACGTCATGCACTTAGAGACCTCGTAGTTCAACACGACCAATGACTTTGTACTGATGACCAAAGATTGCGCCATGATTTTATTTTGATAAACCTAAAAGGACTGACCTAATGTCTCGGGGACTCAAAAATGAGTCTTGCCTACGTAGCAAATGCGCAGAGACAACGTAGTTCGGACAAATGATAAAGACTTGACTAATTGACAGGACATATTTTGATTAGAGATGATCTTGAGTTGGACATTTTGTGGTGGTTTTCTTTAGAACATTTTTCAACTTTTATGTCTTTCTTCAGGGCATTTTGCGATGTTTTTTCCTTCTTTTTTTTCAGGACTTTTTGCTATGTTTTTGTCTTTTTTCAGGACATTTTCAATGTTTATGTCTTTTTTCAGTACCTTTTTCAATGTTTAGGTCTTTTTTCAGGACATTTTCAATGTTTAGGTCTTTTTTAGTACATTTTTCAATGTTTAGGTCTTTTTTCAAGACATTTTGCCAATTGCCGAAGCCATATGTGTCCTCCACTGTAGTTATATGATACAAATTTTTCCCCTAGTCAGGTTCAAGACTTAGCCAACTTTAAGGAACATGGACGGGATGTTGCTGGTTTACTAGATGGACAATCATCAGGACTTGATGTCAATCATTTATCAACCATGAAAGGAAGGGTATAATGTCATGTTGATTGGCGTGATAATGGCGTGAGATGTCTTCCATCCTAGGTGAAGGCAAACAAAGTGACAGTAGATGGCAGAGCAATGACTGACTACGCATGGCGCCTGTTTGTCAGGTTTTCACCATGGTACTTATCCAAAGCGCCTGCTTGTCAGGTTTTCACTATTGGACGAATCATTTTTCTCTTTACTATTTTTCCATTTTTCTTTTTTTTTGTTGTTTCCGAGATGCCTGTTTTCCAAGTTTTCATCAAGGCAACGATTTTTATTTTTATTTTTATTTTTTTTATCATTTTCCATTTTTTGTATTTTTATGGTTTTCCAGCTCGATCTCCTGATGCTATGTGTAGAACTTTCGAAGATGTAGACTGTAGATAGGCTCTATCAATTGTTCTCCATCTGGAGTCGCCAGTTGATAGGCTCCAGAACCAAAAGAAGATATGATGACATAAGGACCCAACCAGTTTGGTTCAAACTTTCCTGGCTTTTCTCTGTCAGCTTGGTTCTTTGGGTTTTGCATTAGGACTAAATCACCAATGTCAAATTTCTTGACCATGACTCTCTTATTGTAACTGCGACAGAGATGGTTCTGATATGCTTGTAGATGGTTTAGGGAATTTTGTCTTCTTTCTTCTAGCATTTCTAGCTCATGCAAGCGCAACTGTCTGTACTCTTCTTCATCAGTTAAACCCTTTAGGGAGACTCGTAGGGAAGGAATTTCAACCTCAATGGGCAAGATGGCCTTAGCTCCAAAGACTAGGGTGAAAGGAGTGGCTCCTGTAGGCATGTGAATGCTAGTGCGGTAAGCCCACATAGTAGGGTTGAGTGGTATATGCCAGTCATGGCCAGCGTCATTGATAGTCTTTTTGAAGATTTTAAAAATGGTCTTATTTGATGCCTCAGCTTGACCGTTTCCTTGTGGGTAGTATCGAGAGGAAAAATGGTGTTGGATATGAAATCGATCACATAACTCACAAACGTCCTAGTTTTTGAACGGGCGTCCATTGTCAGTGATGATGGATTGTGGAAGGCCATACCGGAAAATGATGTAGTTAAGGATGAACTTGGATATTTGTTTGCCGATAATGTATGTCAATGGGATGGCTTCAATCCACTTCGTAAAATACTCGGTGGTGGTGATAATGAATTTATGGCTATTGGACGAGGTTAGATGCATCTTACCCATGAGGTCGAGTCCCCATTGAGTGAAGGGCCAAGGAGAGGTGATCGGCCGCAGTTCCTGCACTGGAGCATGGATCAGATCACTGTGAACCTGGCATTGGTGACAAGTCTTGACATATTCTAATGCATCATTTTCAATGGTTGGCCAGTAGTACCCAAGTCTCGTTATCTTCTTGGATAGAGTAGGACCACTCAAATGAGATCCGCATATACCGTCATGTACTTCACGTAAGGTTGTACCCACTTCTTTAGTGTCGAGACATCTAAGGAGGGTGTTGTCAAAGCTACGGCGATAAAGGGTGTCACTGACGATGGCATATCTTGCAGCTTTTTGAATGAAGGACTTCCTTTGGTATTGGATAGGTTGGGTGGAAGGGTTTGGGACTTAAGGTAATCGTGAATGTCTTGATACCAGGGAGAATTGGGACCAACAAGTTCGCAGACCATTTCTGATTCTAGAATGTCATAGGTAGGAACCAACAATTGTTCTATGAGAAATTCCAACTGTGGCAGATTGCTTGGGATGTCGAGGAGAGAGCCTATTGTAGCCATTGCATCTGCTTCTTTGTTCTATGTTCTCAGAACTTGTTCAAAAGTTACCATATGAAAGTACGTTTGGAAACTGTCAACCATTCACTTATAGGGCATCAACTTCTCATCTTTTGTGTCATAGTCATCATTAACCTAGTTGATGACAAGCTGAGAATCCCCATAGACATGTAGTGCTCTAATTTTCCATTTTATTGCCATTCTTAGTCCTGTAACCAATGCCTCATATTCTGCCACATTGTTTGTGCATGGGAATGCAATGTGGAAAGACTTAGGAATGGAGTCTCCTTGAGGAGTGATAAAAATGATTCCTGCCCCCGAGCCATGATTTGTGTGTGATATGTCAAAGTAGAGTCGCCAAGGTGCCTTAGGTCCCGTATGGAGTATCGACTCATCTAGAAAATCTACCACTAACGGGTGATCACTTTGCAAAGGTGCATCCGCCAGTTGGTCTGCAATGACTTGTCCTTTTATCGCCTTTCTTTCCACATACTAAATATCATATTCGCTTAGAATCATGACCCATTTTGCCAGACGTCCTGTTAATGCTGCCCTGCTCAACAAATATTTTAGGGGGTCGATCTTTGCTACTAGTTGCGTTTGATGGCTTAGCATGTAATGCCTTAGTTTTTGTGCTGCAAAGACCATGGATAGGAAAGCTTGTTCAATTGGTGTGTAGTTTAGCTCATATCCGACCAACGTCTGACTAATATAGTATATAGCTCTTTCTTTTTCTTCTTGATCATTTTGTGCTAATAATTCCCCCAGTGTTGAATTAGTTGTCGAGATGTATAGGATCAATGGCTTTCCATGAATGGGAGGCATGAGAACTGGCATTGATAGTAGGTAGTCTTTGATTTGCTGAAAGGCTTCTTGACATTTATCTGTCCACACAAAGGGGATGGCCTTGCGCAACAGGTATTGAAATGGGTGGCACTTGTCAGCCAATTGGGCTATGAAGCGCCGAATAGATTGTACCCTGCCTTGTAGAGTTATGAGTTCACTGATTCCTTTGGGAGGAGGCATGTCTATGATGGCTTTGACTTTTGTTGGATCAACCTCAATGCCTCTTCGAGAAACTATGTAGCCCAAGAGTTTACCTAATGTTACACCGAAGACACATTTCTTAGGATTTAGCCGGACTTTGTATTCTTCCAATCGCTTGAAAATTATATCTAACACTTTCAGATGATCTTTCCTGGTTGCAGATTTAGCCAATATGTCATCTACATAATCTTCCATTATTTTATGCATCATGACATGGAAGATTGTGGTCATAGCCCTTTGATATGTGGCGCCTGCATTTTTGAGACCGAAGGGCATGACATTCCAACAGTATGTTCCCCATGGGAAAGTAAATGTTGTTTTGTGCTGGTCTTCTGGGGTAATGCGAATCTGATTATAGCTAGAGAAACCATCCATGAGGGACAGCATCTCATATCCTGCTGTAAGGTCAACTATGATGTCAATGTTAGGTAACGGAAAGTCATCTTTTGGGCATGCCTTATTTAGATCTCTAAAATCTATATAGACGCGGATCAACCCATTTGGTTTTGTTACCGGCACCAAGTTAGATATCCATTCAGCATAATCAATAGACCATATGAACCCCGCATCTAGAAGTTTCTTCAACTCTGCCTTGACCAATAGAGTGACTTGAGGGTGCATTTTGCGTAACTTCTACTTGACTAGTTTGACATTAGGCAATAGTGGTAGATGGTGCAGGACCAATTCTAGGTCTAATCTTGGCATGTCTGCATAGGACCATGTGAAGTTTATTTTTTGTTCAGCAAATAATTTATGAAATTCTGGCCTCTCTTCTTCAGTCAATGATGCAACAAAGAGGACCATTTTGGGATCTTCTACAGTCGATATGTTGTCTTCTATGGTATCTTCTACAAGCATAGCTGACTTCTCTTGTTGCACAGGAAGAAAGTCTAGTCCTCCATCTTTGGGTGCCTCAGAGAGGTTTTCACCCGTAGATACGTCCTTTGTTTTTACTATTTTATCGTCAAAAGGTGCCTTTTAGTTTTCACCTAGAGACATTTCATTTTTTATTTTATTTTTATTTCTACTTTTGCGATTGGAGGACGGAGTAGTCTTGCCAAAGTATGTCGTGCAATCTAGATCAATAGTGAATCCCGCCTTGTGGTCACCATTGGGTATGTCCTCACATAATCCCATAAATTATGCAATTGCCTCATCATTCTAGAATGTATCCAGGACTGGTGGGCCTTGTTGGTCCTAATCGACTAGTTGAGGATAAACTAGGGAAATGCCATCGTCCTTGTTGGTGAATTGCGGGGAGGATGCGGAAAGCATGCAAACGAATTCAGTGATATTGTAGATGAGGTTATCATCATCCAACTCTACATCGAATTCTATCCAATATTCCCCTTTGCTTGTCTCATATTCGTTGTCAAAATAAGGGGTGAAGTACTTAGAGTCATGATTATCAATGTCATTTGGTAATTCGGATGGGTTGGACTGATGGGATTCAGATAGTGGGGTTAACAAGTCATGGGGGGTGGTAATGGGAGTTTGACTATTTGGTGCCTGATCAATTTTAAATGTTTTCCAAAATCTTTGTTCAGAGGTCAGTTCCCCCTCTTCGACAAACAAATCATCTAGGCAACAGTCACTTAGGGATCGTTCTGAGCCAAATTCCCACTCTTGGGAGTCAGTTTCGGTGAGGGTTTCCCTAGAGGTCTCGACACTGTCCGAAGCATGTACTCGCTCACTTGAAAGTCTAGGGGTACGTCGATAGTCATAATCGGGAAATCCAAACCCTAATCCAAGATACTTTGGTATTTTGAAAGGTTCTATGGGCTCTCTTCGTCCAACTTTATTTCTACCCAAGCCACTAGTACCATCGTAGCCCTTAGCTTTCATTATGCCATAACCCTTGCCATATTTTTGAATTGGTAATGGGGGCAGTGTGATAGTATCTTTATAGATCCACCCTGTGATGTCAGCAAGGTCCTCATTACTCATGTCTCCCCATTTGATGAAAACTATTTTTGGTGGAACCTTAAAAATTATTTAGGGTTCCATTCTGAAACATGGCCGACCATAGACCTTTGGAGACTTGGGTATTGTTGTTATGTTGTATGCTGTGTGCAGTTTGAATTCTCTGCAGCCAAGGTCCTGGATCTTGACAGTGGAATCAACCTTAGGGCTCGCAGAAGGTAGTGGTGTGGCGAAAGACGTGGATGGAGTGGATGTGGAAGATGATGTGATTGCGGAGGGGTCGATGTATTTGGATGATGAGGGGCTAGGTGCTTCCTGGTTAATAGGTAGTCAGTTTTCAGAGATACCCCTTAAGTTTGTACAATATTGGAAAGGGTTGGGGTCTCCATATATGGTTATTTCCGTGTTGTCAAACGAAAACTTTAGGCATTGGTGATATGTGGATGGCACGGATTTTAAGGCATGGATCCATGGATGGCCTAGCAAGATCTTGTATGGTAGTTCCAAATCCAGGACCTGATAGGTTGTTTCCACAATGATTGGTCCCACTCTGATAGGGAGAGAGATAACGCCACATGAAGAGCATTCTTCGTCATCATATGCTTTGATCACTATACTCTTTGTTGGGTCCATGCATGCATCAGAGAATCCTAGAGCCTTAACCAGTTTGAGGGAGCATATGTTCAATCCTGCTCCACCATCTACTAAAACCCGCCTGACTTTGTGCTTGTGGACAAACGTTTCTATGTGCAAGGCATTGTTGTGGTTGGTTTTAGGTGATGAGTAGTCTTGATCTGAGAAGGTGACATGGTGAGGTGTAGAGAGGTATCCCACCATGGTTTCAAATTGATTGACATCAATGTCTGTGGGGACTGATGACTCTTCCAGGGTTTTATCTAGTATATCCTTGTGCACAGGAGAGATACGAAGCAACTCAAGTATGGAGATTTGCATGGGAGTCTTTCCTAGCTGGTCGATAAGGTTGAACTGACTTTTGGGTTGCCCTTGCTTTGTGGTCAGGGTGGATTTTAACTATTTAGTAGATGGGCTAGGTATGGTAAGTTTGGGTTGCCTAGCGGGAGATGGACCAGCTATGGTGACCTTGCCACTTCAAGTAGTAGTATTACACTAAGGTGCTCTCTTGATCATAATGGTATTGATATACTTGACATCAGTTCAGACATTATTTATAATAGGTCCACTAGAGTAATCGTACTTGGCTCGGGTGAAGTTAGCTTGATTCTATGGACCTGAGGTGGAAGCATTATGAGAACCATGGTCCTACAGTGGGTTCTTATGGATAGTATGATCTGAATTGGAGGCGAATTGAGATCCACCTACTTCAATGATACAGCTTTCGATAAGATCTTGTACTAGGTTTTTCAATTGTCAACAGTTAGAGGTTTTATGTCCTTTTGTATAATGATAATCACAGAATGCATTATCATCCCACCATGCTAGTTTGAATTGTCCTGGGTCATATGGTTTTGGTTCCTGAAGTGTGATGATGCCAGTCTGGAGGCATTTCTTGAGGACTTCCTCAATGGGTTCACCCAAAGAAGTGTATGTGTGACCTTTAGGAAATTGTCTCATTTGACGGTATTGTCCTTGATTGTTTTGGCCACTCTGGTTGTTTGAAGGGACATTGGGAGGAGGTGTCAATGTCATTGTTGGTTTGTTTTATTGTTGAACCCCTTTTAGGGCCAGTACAGGACCCACAATGTTTGCAGTCTTGGCGTCAACAACACCGTCATTTGTAACGTGTTTATTTTTAACCCAATATTTGTTTTTGTTGGTGAGTGGATTGACGTTTGTGTTTTTGGGACCATACCTTAGTTCTCCCTTTGCGATAAGGGCTTTCTCAATCTGGACCCCTTTTTCAACTAAGTCCGTGAAGTTTGTGCAGCAATGTACTTGCAATGCATATTTTAGGGGCCCAAGAAGTGTTTGCATGAACATGTCGACCTTTTCCCTTTCGGGTATATCAATATGACACCGACTAGCTAGACTTCTCCATTTTTGAAAGAATGGGATGAAAGTCTCACCAGTATCCTCTTGTGTGAGATTGCACAAACTAGTGATAGAGGTATCCATGTCGATGTTGTACGCGTAATTTTTTATGAATTTTTGTTTGAGCTCATCCCATGTTTGGATATCCTTTTGATTGGAAAACCATTCAAGGGCAGGACCCACCAGACTTTTAGAGAAAAGTCTCATCAAGTATGTTTGTTCATAGGCGATGTCCATACAATTAGTTGCAAACTCGTGAACATGTTCAATGGGGTTTGTCTTGCCTCTATATTTTGTGAAATTGGGTGACACATATCCCGGAGGAAATGGAGGCATGTATAAGCTCATGTCGAATGGGTATACGTTTAGATCATATGATATTTCAGATTTCTTGCCTAATACGTATATGTTTTGGATAGTTTTCTCTAAACCCATCAATCTTGTTTGTAAGGCATCCATAACAGGTTCATTTGTGGTTTTGTGTGTTGGGTTGCCTGGTACACCATAGGTCCCCATTTGTTGTGCGTGAATATTGGTGTATTGTGGTGATATGGATTGTTGTGACATGTATGATGTGAGTGGATTGGTGTGTTGTTGGTACTGAAAGTTAGGGTTGGGTGTATGTTGGTGAGTATGAACGTGGGATGAGTAGGTTGGTATATGTCCCCCAACCATTTGTGTTGATATTTGGGGAATATGGTAACCATGAACATTTTGATTTGTGAATGATGTCATGGGTTGTGTTTGTTGACTACCTTGTCCAAATTTTTGGTTTTGTACAAGGGGAATGTTCGTATTGTGCCCTTGGGGTTTGATGGTATTTGATAGTGTTGACGTGTTCACATTTTGTTGTTGTCCTTGAATGAATACATGTCGTTTGCCTCCCCCCAAAGGATTTTGCGAGATACCAATAAGAGGGTGTGTCGAAGGTGTACTCATGGTACTATATGTGGTTGTCAAGGGGAGATTGTCATGACTTGATGATGCCCTCGTGACATTTACCGTTGCGGTAAAGAGAGGGTTTGAATAATTTTCCCACGTTGCCGAGGGGCCATAGGTGGTTCTAGCCGATTGTGATAGTGTCGTGGATGTTGGGCGCATTGTGGCCGATTGTGATCCTCCAATGGATGTTGTGTTTATTGAGTTGGAGGTGTTTGGGATGTTGGGAGTAGCATGTACTATCGTTGTAGTGTCAAAGAAAGTGTTGCTCGTAGTGTTGGAAAGTTGATCACTGTTTGACAAGTTATGTGTGTTGTTGATCTTAGGGTCTAGGGATGTTGATCTCAACGTGTTGATGTCGAATCCTTTAGGTAATTTGGCTGCTTGAATTAAGAGTATGGCCAAGTATCTGTCTCTATCGTATAGGACCATTTGTTGGACGAATTGAGAGGCCTTTGGATCTTGTGCCACTACCTCTAGGTTTTCCTCAATTATTTGACCGTATTCATCTTTACACAAGAATAGTTCAAATGGACTGTTTGATGAGGGAGGTGTTGTTGTGAGAGGTTGATCCTTTGTGTTGGAAAATGGATCGTCAAAAGTCCAGTTTGGGTCGTATGTGGGATTGTTGACAGTGGACGTGGGGTCTTGTTGAAAGTTTTCCATTTGTCTCTTTTGTTTTTGGAGTCTAGTTTCCACCATAAAATGATATTTCTCACAAAGGGGATGACAACTAAATGCAAGGATGACACTATGCAAGGTCTAAGTTCAAAATGTCGACTAAGATGAATAGTATTTTTGGATTTTTGGGAATAAAATATGCAATGTCCAAACCTATAATGTAATTTAAGATAAGGATATCTAAGCACTTCTAAACTGAATCTTTGTTTTCGATTTCGGTTACTAAAGGACTTTGTTTGAAAAGGACAAGATGACAAAATCAATATGATCAGTGAGTTTTCCTAGCTAGACTTTTGAGTTTGGAAAAAATCTCACAAAAGGGACAATGACTGAAAAAGATAATGATGGTGAAGTCCAAGATAACCTAGTTTTTAAAATAATGATGTTCGTGAATTGGTGCTGAGATTTATCTAATCCAAAGTATGCAATGATTTGAAACCTAGGGACAAACTAATGTCTAATGTATGCACCTAAAAATAATGAATGGTGAAACCTATGGTGAAGAATGCAACTAATGGTCGAAAGTTTGAGCAATTTCAAAATTGGTTTATGACAGGATTCCTTTGGAAACAGTGTTTGACAAAATATTGACAAAGTGTGGACTCAGATTTGGATCTGTTTCAAAGTTTCACTTGTGACAGGTGAATGCGTCGTTCTAAGCTGTGAATGCACCACAATTTGTCAAATGCAGCTGGTTTTCGTGATTGCGGCTTTTGGACTGTCAAATGTGACTTGGTTTTGCATATGCATCTCTGTAATGTTCAGATGTGTCGCGATGCATACAAATGTGGTATTTTAAATTGAAAATGCGGTTTAATAGAGCAATTGCGTCGCATAAACTCGATTGCGGTTCAATAGATGCGACACAGTTTGTGAAAATTGAGTTTCTTGTCGTTTTGATGGCAAGTTTGATCTGTTTGGTGTTGAATGTTTTGTTTAGAACTATAAATGTGATGAATCCAGAAAGCACTTGACAAGCACAGTGTTTTGAATGTAAGAAATCGCACATAAGACAAGTACAATCCTAAAGGGCCAATAGGCCAAGGGTTTGTATACTTGATATAGCCCACTGATATACCCCGGATTGGTGATAAACACCTTTCCTTCTCAAGAGCGGATAGCTTAGAATTTTGGTGGCATTGGCTCCCCTCCACGGCTCATTAACGTCATTTGAGCACACCAAATTCTAATTCTTTGGGTAATGACATCCCAAGAATTTCTATCTCTACTCAAAGGGATCAATAGTGATTGTCTTCGGGCATGATACTGTACCCTGCACTATATCAAGCAATGGCCAATATAACGGTTGGACACTAAGACAAGAGGTGTTTAATATGGGCATTCCGTTCATGGGGCATGATCCATGCGGTGAGAGTCCCCTTTCAGATCCATCTCATCAGAACCACACTCGTGATTCTTGGGTTTTCCCCAAGAACCCACTTTTATATACCGGCTGGAAGTCCCTCAGTGTCAGGGTGCTACCGGTTTGAGTCATCCTAGGGTGAGTACTTTTTCCCACCAGAACAAGCCCAAGTTCTAGAGTTAGTAACTGTTTCTCTTACACCCAGGATCGCTCGAAAGCGCAAGGGGAGAGGATACTTCGATTACTAAATCGTGAGGGTGACAAAAAAAAAGATGGGTCTGGTTTTCTGATCACCTAGTTTTCACAAAGTAAGAGCATAATCACCTATCACCTTCAAGCACAATTAGATAGAATCAAACACACATCCATTTTAAAGCACCAAATAAAGTGTTTTTCTACTCTAGAAATTTCAAACACGTTGTTTTGAGAAATGAGTCTTTAACTAACGGAGCTGCAAAACCACAAGTTAGCGGTTTCATCCACCAGTCTTGGACCCATGAAACATAACTGCCTCATGCTGTGAAACACGATTAGTAACGCGAAAGCCCCTACTAGATAGAAAATAGAAAATAAAACTAGAGTGCTAAAAAAAAAAACCAGAAAGAACAGAAAAACCTCAAAAACCCGAATGCAAATGAGAAGAAAACATTACCAGGCGAATGCGTCATGAAAGAGCGAATGCATCACTCTGTACATCAAATGCGGCTCAATATTTCAACTGCGGCTTTCCAGATTACGATTGTGGGTCGACAGAGCGATTGCAGCATTTTGGTCTACTAGTGCGTCGCGACGCATCAGATGCGTCACGATGTTTTAAAAAAATGATTACGTCGCTCCGTACCTGTACTTGCAAAAATGACAGAAAACACCCAAAAACTATACAAAAATAATAGTAAATAACAGAGTCGTGTTCACGTCGGGTTCACCAATGTAACTAAGGGTTAATTTTAGGATTAGATTCAATGAATTGAAAGCACAATAATAAAACCCAAAGAGATATGAAGCACAATGGAAGCAAATAATAATGAAACGATTATACCAGATTTGCAAAGCTTCCATAAATCACCTCCATAGCACCTCCTAGCTTGCAGCGTATGATTGATGCCCCCAGATCGAGTGTGTGAGCAATCTTGACTATGCCATTGTCCTATGCAAGTTTTGAAGGATTTAAATAAAATTATGCCTATACCTATGCCAATGATAAATGATAAATGACTATGAATGATAAATGACTATAATGCCTATAATAATGAAGTCATCCCTAAATTATGAACAAAATTGTCATTTTATAGAAAACACAATTTTGAATGGACGTACGAGATCAACCTTTGACAAAAACCTAAAATCAGAGGAGGAGATTTCATTTGATAATCCCTAATTAGGGTTAGGGAAAAATCTTTAAGTGAGCGGTCCAGATGTCATAGGAGAAAACCAAATCAGTGGTGGAGAAAAGAGGAGATAATTACTTTTGAAAATAAAGATTTTCAAAATTGAGAAGATAAAGATAGCCTGCTTTGTGAGATTCATAAAAGATGGATTGAAAAGCAAATTTGATAAAATCAAGAACCTGCTTGCTTTATTTGATTTTTGGAAGAAAGCTACCAATCAACTCAAAATATGAATTTTGTGAGACAAATAAATAATCTTTTTTAGATTATTTACCAAAATGGAATGTCAGTTAAGATTGTGATGACATTTTAAATAATTTCATTTATTTAAAATGAGAGGAATATTAATTTTGAGAATTAAATAATTAAAGATTAATTATTCAATTTAGAAGATATGATTAAGAATTAAATAAATTAATGAATTTATTTAATTGTGAGGATTAGTGACATATTAAATAAATAAATGAAATTCATTTATTTAATAATCAGGAAGAATTAATGAATAAAGATAATTAAACAAATTTAGAAATTTATTTAATTTAGAGGAAGACTTAGACAATTAATGACGTATTTAATAAATAAATAAAATTTATTTATTTAATAATCATGAAGAAAAAAGAGATATGAATTAATTAAATAATTATGAATTATTTAATTAATAGTTGAATGTGAACCGAGGACATAATTAAATGTCATAATTATGCTAGGACGAAAGTGGTAAAAATGAAACTTGCAGGCCTAGGTCATTTTTAGGTGTCTACAGTCTTTATCTTTGAGACAGTCATGAATATTATGGTTTCATATTCTTGTACCATGCACCTTATTTTTCCACTATTTCTTCATGATTCCCATTGCACTATTTGACTTAAAAACCCTATCTCATGAAATGTATATGCACATATTGATAAGAAAAATCAATGTTTCCTTAATTAATATGCTATTCTTGATTGTTGTTTTTCTGTATCATTGTATTTAGGCATTTATGATCTCATTATTTTGCTACATAGTTTATCACATTGTCTGTTGTCCTTTAGTAATAGATCATTGCCTCTGTCGTTTGATTTTGTTCATCATAATTTCATTGACTCTTTGACAGTGTTGCATTGTCTCTAGTGCATTATGTGATCTCTTATAACACAAGTAGTGTTTCTTTCTTTAAATACTGAAATTCATGGTGTATTTGGCACTATTTATCATGACTATGATCACCTTTTTCATACATCTTTAATTATTTTTAATGATCTTGAAGTCTCTATTTTCACACACCACATCATTATCTTTTATGCATGTGTACATTTGGATCTCTCTACTTTATGAACATGTTCAATGTCAACACCTTTTGCCTTATAGAAAGGTATGAACAACTCACTACCACTAAATTATACTAGTGACCTATGCCTCTATCTTTCGTTCTGAGATATTTCTTTTCTTTGCTTCGTAAACATTGTCCATCACCTATAGCTGCTCCATGTAATCCATGATAGCTCCCGATAGTACTCACTATTTCACAAATATGATGACTCTGTACTTATGAATTTAAAACTACAAGCATCACAGAATCTTTGCAAACCAGTTTTGTGTCATGATCCTATTGGTAAGGAGTATCATTATTAATATGAGAGAGCTCCTATTAATAAGATATCTATTCTTTATCAATATCACCATGATTAATTAAACTTATCTTCAAGGATTACATTGGTGATATAAAATGAAACTATCCCTCCCTAAAGAAACCAAAGGGCCACATGTTGGGCTCAACCCTTGTGGGAGCCCATTTTACTCCACATGTTGTGATATCTATGAAAAAAACCAGCAACAAAGATTTCACCTATACCTACACAATGAGCAAACATGTTAGATAAAAATAGAGCATATGATAGATGTTGATGATAACCTTTTTGTTTTCCTAGACATCTATCTTGTGCAAACCATTTTGATGCTTATGAGGATCAGGCTATTTTTTTATGGATGTTTTCATATATATTGATTGGTGATCTTTCATTTCTCTAAAAAACTCTTTCTCACACATGCAGGAATTTCTGGAGCATATGAGCAACCTTCCAGAGCATTGGAGCAAAGGGAGCTGAACAAGCAAGAGGGGTAGCAACAGATGCAAAGCAACTCAACTGGGATTCGTCATTCAGGAAATGATGGGTCCCCACTCTTTATATATGCATTCTTTCTTTCATGTATCTATAAATGTATAGTTTTTTCCTTTATTTGGATTAAAAAGTTAGTCCCACGACTTGTGTGGGACACCATACATTTATGTTTATCAATAAAGACTACATTTGCAAAAATTGTTTCCCTCTTCTCTATTGTATGCATTTGCATAATATAATAATGCATTCTTTTGATAATTTCGTTATGCACATGGATATAACATGGCAGAGTAGAATATACCTTTTGTTTCACTTTGTAAAACATAAACAACTCTACCTATTTGAGTTGGTAGCTAAAATAGGTAACATTTTTGGCAATATCTGCTATATGCTTTCCTGCTAAACATCTTGACCAATTGCCTGAAGCTTATTCATTGGGCATAGAGTCACTTAGAAAACCAACAAGAATTGAAAACAATCTTGTACATTGTTGTAACTCATCAAATTAGTGCATGGTACCTTGAAAACTTATTCCAACTACCAAAACTTGATATCAAAACTACTGACTGTGTGAAACAACACTTAGGGAACTGAAAACTTGCATTTAAACTAAAGTGCAAGAGCACTTATTGAAACAAAAAATCCTAATCTAACATGTAGGAGGTAGATCATACCTCAAAACAATGTTTGAGGTGTATCCCAATAACTAGGATAGGTAGAACTTCTCCATCCATTTTTGACAATTGAAATGAATTGTTCTCTTTACACTCAATAATAACAAATGGGCCACTCCACATACTATCAAACTTGGTGTGCTTTCCCATCCTACTCTTTAATTCATCCCACTTAAGCACAACATCTCCCTCTTTAAACACTCTAGGTGTTGATTTCTTGTCAAATACTCTCTTTTTTTGGAGTTGATGAAACTCCATTGTTTTCATGGCTTTATCTCTTGTTTCTTCCAACTCTATGAGCTGTGTGTATCTAAAAGCCATTGGATCCTCCATTTCAAACATTTCAAACTGGTTCATAACATCAAGAGCTAGAACCTCAATGGATAAAGGCAATCTTGCCTCTTTCCCATATACCAACATATATGGGGAGTTTCCAATGGATATTTTTGGAGTAATTCTATCTACCCACAATGCAGATTTTAATTTAGTGTGCCAAGTTCTCTGGTTGTCCTCCATTGTTCTCTGGATAGTTATGATCAGGTTCTTATTGGTTGATTATGCCAAAACATTACCTTGAGGGTACTAGTTTGATGATGTGTTCAAATGAATACCATTTTTGGCATCCCAATCACTCACTCTCAATCTAACAAAGGCTAAGGCATTGTTTGAAATAGTTGACTTAGGTACTCCAAATCTGGTTACCAAATCATCATAAAAGTTTAACAGATCACTTTCATTAGCTTCTTTCAAAGCCGCTGATTTAGTCCATGTTGCAAAATAGTCAATTGTAGTAAGGACCCATCTATGACCTACACTAGAAGGTGGATTAATAGATCTTATAAAATTAATGCCCCATCTCATAAAATGTTGTTCCACTTGAATAGGCTGTAGAGGAAAAGCTAGCGGCCTCTCTTTGACTACAAATAAGGCACATTTGACACATTTTTTGGTCCAAACATGGGAATCCTTAAAAATTCTTGGCCAATAGTAGCTAGCTCTAATTATTTTCCATGTAGTTCTTGGGGAAAAATGTCCCCCAACAATTCCATCATGAAACTCATGAAGAACCTTATATATTTGGTCATTGTCAATACATCTCAATAGTACACCATTGTGATATTTTTTAAACATAACATCATTAACCAACACATAAGGAATAGATTGTAGCATAAAATACCTTCTCTTTGCCTTATCTAAACCTTGTGAGCACTCACTAGTCTGTAAAAAATGAATCATATCTCACATCCAACTTGCACCTAATGTTGGTGCAACATTCTGAGGATCACCATTAGTGACCAGAACTGTCTCCTCTATTTCTAGCTCATTTTCAAACCCTGATGCAAGTTGTTAACACATCCTTTTACCCCTTACAAGCTTGGTAATTTTGATGTCAATGTCATATTCCATGACCTTTGTAATCAATCTTTCCCTTTTCTCATTCAAGTCTCTGCTTAACAAAAACTCTTTCACACTAGGGTGAGTAACCATTAAATGCACCTTATTGTTAGAAACCAAGTGTTTAAAATTTTTTAGACTCTTAATAACCTCTAATACATGTTTCTCTACAAAGCTATACCTCTGTTCATAGTCTTCCAAACATTGACTGAAAAAGGCAATGGACTGTTCTAAACCATCATCATTTTTTTGCACCAACATTACAGAAATGGTTTCTATGCTACCAAAGGCATACAAAATGAAATCTTTTGAAAAGTTTGGATTTACCAAAGTAGAAGCTGCTGATAATACCTCCTTTATAGCTTCAAAACTATGCTTGGCCTCCCTAGTCCAGCTGAAACTTGCATTTTTCTTCAACATGGCAGTTAGTGATTTCAAAAGATTTACAATATCTAGAATAAATCTTCTCAAAAAATTAATTCTTCCAAGAAAACTTTGCAGCCCCTTTTTTATGGTTGGGTAAAGGAAAGGATAAGATAGCACTTAATCTCTCTAGATCAATGGTGATCCCCTATTTTGACACTATATGTCCAAGAATATTTCCTTCATGAATAGAAAAAATGCATTTTTTTGGGGTTAAGGGATATACCAAATTCCCTACACCTCTCAAACACTTGTTTCAAATGGGTAGTATGCTCATCTGCATTCTTAGAAAACACTATTATATCATCAAGGTAAATGAGCACTAATTTATAAATCAACCCTTGAAATGACATGTCCATTGGCCTTTGAAAAGTGGCACCAATATTAGATAGACCAAAAGGCATTCTTTTATAGGCCATGGTGCCCCACTTTATGGTAAAAGCGGTCTTGTATTGATCCTCTTCTTTAACTAAGACCTGGTTATAACTAGAATAACCATCAACCAAGGAAAACCTTTCAGAACCAACAACTACCTGAAGGATCTACTCCATAGAGGGCAGCAGATAATGATATTTTAATGAGGCTCTATTGAGGTCTCTAAAGTCTACACAGAGCCTAATCTCTTTATTTTTCTTTCTAATCAGGACAAGCTTAGAGACCCATGATGTATGCTTTATTGGGAAAATGATGCCTCCCTCAATCAACTTAGTCAATTATTTTATCATAAGAGGCTCAAGTTTGGGATTTAAAGGCCTCTGTTTCCATGTAACAGGTTTTGCATTTGGCTCTAATTCTATAGTATGCTAAGAAATTTGGGGAGCAAAACAATTTAAATTTGAATACTCCCATGCAAAGACATCATGAAACTCTTGACAAAGTGCAATAAAAGCCTTTTTATCTTCATGGGAACAAATTTTACCAATTTAAAGGAGCTTACCTTTGAAAATTTCAAGCTCTTCATAGTGTTCCTCCTTGATTTGCATACCGGTCTTTCCTTTCTTTAGCTGATCATCAGTACTAAAAATGGATTCCAAGGTAACTAGACCCTTGGGAAACATTTTTGTCTTTAACTGAATAACCTGATCATCATATTGTTGCTTAAGTTTCTCTTGGTTTACCACCAAGAACTCATCGTCTTCAAGCAAAAAACTCAATACCTTCTCATCACTCTCGAAAAATTTCCAATGAATGTTATTGTCAGGGATAGATGGCCTTACAACAAATTTAACATGTTGTTTCACTTTTCCTTTCCTAATATCACTAGGTATGCCAAATTGAGCACCCATTGTAGCTAGCCTATCTGCATGCTTATTTTGATTCCTAGGAATAGAAATCAGATTGAAAGCATCAAATTATTCTATCATATCCCACACCATATGCTTTTAAGACTTAAGCACATAATTTTTAGTCAGATTCAAGCCTCTTACCTGATTTACTATCAACTCACTATCGCCAAATACCTATAGGTAGCTAATCTTCCTTTTCCTTTCCCATTCCAAGCCCTGAATCACACCTTCATATTTAGTAGTATTGTTAGAATAGGAAAACACAAATTAGAAAGTTGAATAGTAATTTTCACCCTATGGGGATACGAGCATTGCACCCCCACCAACTCCATTCTTGCTTCTAGAGCCATCAAAAAACATTTTCCATACCTCATCCTACTATTCTAGCTATTGTTCCACTTTCTTTTCAAGGTTTGGGATAACTGCATCAGGTTCATGCAACATATAAGCACCTAGGCCTCTATCCTCGATGTTCTTACCTGGTTTATCTTCTACATTTTCTACTTCCCACTCATTTAGAAGAATGTCTAGGATGTTTTCAGCTTGTGAAATTGACTCTTGAGCAGCAAAATGCTCATTTCCATCAAAAGCAACACAATTGGAATTTATGGTGCTTGGTACATAGGGCTCAATATGGTCTTTGGCAAGTAATTCTGACTTAATAGTTACCTTTGTCCTATATCTAGTCCTAAATAACATGTGGGACCAATCTAAGGACAAATAATCCCCTATTTTGGCAATGAAGTCCCTTGATAAACATAAGGAAAAATAAGGTGGTAAACCAATGACAAATATATCCCGAGGGATAGAAAAAATTGGGCAGGCATGTAAAGTAAGGCTTGCATCCTTAATCACACCCACGATGCTAATGGATGACCCATCAAGTTGGACTACTCCCTTTTCAAGAGGCTGATATTTCAAACCTAACGTATCAATAATTTGTTTGGGCATAACAGAGCTACTTGCCCTTGTATCTACCATACAATTGTGATCCAATTTATCCCCTATCATCAATGATACATAAAAAGGGGGGGAGGGTTTGACATATTTACCTAGTTGCTTACTGTTTTCTTGAGGTGTGTTTGTAAAAACAACCTTGACTTGGTCAACTGAAACATCACTAGAAACACTTAAATCAGACAATGCAAATTGTAATAGGTCCTTTTGGCCTTGGATGGACAAAGAATCCCACATAGAAATAGTTACATTCATTTTCTTCATATGCTCAACAATGCTAAAAGGTGCAATAGTGTTTACCTTTTGATGAGTCCTTGCAACAACAAGGTCTAGTTGCAAGTGGGATGATTGGGGTTGGTTCCCAAGCTACTCTTTACTAGTACCTTGTGGATTTCTTTGCAAAATGTGTGGTACTTGAGGATTGGATGAACTAGCAGCTTCCTTGTCCTTGTTTGCTAATTGTCAAATTTCAAAAGCCCTCTTCTAGGCTCTAGTATTGGCTATTATTGGAGAATCATCTCTATTCACTCCACAAAATTACTCTCCTTGCCAATTCAGAAGAGTTGTATCACTTGCAAGGATATCTCATTGTTGTGGAGATTCATTATTAGGCACATTTTGCATGATTAAAACATTTTGTACCATCAGTGTTTGATTGATAATCCCATTTGAACACGTAGCTTGGTTATGGGGTTGGTTGCAGGGAAAGCACCACTCATAATCTACTGTAAGGTTGTTTTGGAAAGGAACAAGATCCCTAGCTAAACTGATTGAAGCTATATTGTGTGGCTGAAAAGGCCTTGGATTGAGATTCTACCTTGCACCTTGGTTGTTTCCCTGATATGGCTACCTATTAGCTTGATAAAGTTGGTTTTGTCCTTGACCCTGGGGATGATATGGCTTGAAGTTTTGAAATTGCTACTTCTTTATGGTCACTAACTCATTTCCAAAGGATTGAAGTATACTTTCATTTTTTTGCTGACTGCTTTTAATCTCTTGTAATTCCTGAGATGGACTTGGGACAAAAAATTATTGGCTAACAGCAGCTGGTAATGCTGGAATAGCAGGTATAGGATCAAAAGGTGGCATTTGCAAAGGTGTGGAAGGCTAAATTTTTGGGAAAATAGGAATTGGTGGTATGGGTGTTATCTTACCCACTTGGATAAGACTATTTTATGCCTTCACTGCAATGTCAAATGCAACTAGTAAATATGTACCGCCCATGGATTGTATCATAACAAATATATCATTGTTAAGAGCCCTAAAGTAATAAAGAAATGCATACTCTGGAGAAGGTCTTACCATAATAGGAATCATGTTTCATGTCTTCTGGAAATAGAAGTTGAAATCCATCATTTGCTCCTGAGGAGATATCTTAATTTTAGTCAATTGCTCAACTAACGACAAGTGATTGGACTTGTCCTCGAATTACTTGTTCAATGTTGCTCCCAACTCATCCCAATTTGCTATAGAACCAACCACCACACCCCTAAACCACTGAAGAGATTTCCCCTTTAATGAAGTGGCCAACAACCTCACTGCAAAATTTTCTTGAGTGATGTGATGGACTCCACATAGTGGGGCCACGTCCCTGATATGCTCAATGGGAGTAGTTTGATCCTCCCTTGTGAAAAAAGGAAAAAAATTCAATGTAGGCATAGGAATATCATCGCGTTGCTGCAATTTTAGTGGTCTACCTCCATTAAATGGAATGAAAGGCTGATTCCTTTGTGTAGCCATTGGATTGGCCTGAACTGGTTTAACAGGAACATAAACTAAAGGTATTGATACACTTGCTACTACTACCGATGGTTTAAAACTAGGGGGTGTTGACTGAACTCTTTTTGATGAAACAAGATTTCATTTTATTGTTCTTCCACTTCTCCTAGGTGGTGATAGTTGCAAGTATTAAAAAAGAATATCACTTCCTCTTGTTTGTATCCTTCTCATATGTTGTTCTACACTGGTTTCTACTAGCCTACACACTCAAAGTCACTAGATATGCAGATTTAACCTCTCAAAGGTCTGAAACTCATTGGTTGCATATCAAAACTAGCAAAATAAGTGTTTTTCTATAACTCCTCCAAAAGTGTAAATCTCCATATTTCCATAACTGCCTCAGTGGATAACTAAATGCATGAGGATATCCTAGGGCTGATATTAACGAAAACCCTATCAACTAGTGCATGTGATATGCTCTAGGCACCAAACTTGCAGTAGCATACAGTGCACCATACTATCAACCTCGTGGTATGCAAACTACCCTAGATCATAATACAAGTGTGCAAGGATGTTGACCCCCAGGCATATATGGTTTTTTTTTGTGCCATTCTTCATATTATGTGAACTAGTCCTCCATCTATATGTGCTCCCCGACCATCGAGGACGAGTACTAGTTCCATTGGGAAAATCATGATATGTACCAAAAGTGGTGCTTGCAAATAAAGTATCCATGATAGCTCAATGTGCAGCCCCACGATGTCATCCTGAATTAGACCTCTAAGATAGAATTGTATATTGTATTTCATCTCATGAAATGACTGATCCCCTACAAAATAGACTCTCTCACCTTGAATTGGAACTCGAAGAATGTGATGGATGTCCTCTAGGGTGATCGTCATCTCGCTTTTCAGAAGATGAAATGTACAGGTGTCTGCATCCCACCTCTCTGCCAATTCCATTAACATAGCATCATGGTACCTCATGAGAGGCATGGGTTATTCCCAATACAATATAGTGCTCTGTAGTATTTGTGTATCCTCCTCTAATAATGTTGAGACTAAGTCTCATAGGTGACATAACTGTCTGCCACTAAGACGCTATTGTGACTGGGGTGAAACCTAATAAAAAGAAAAACTGTCCTATAAGCATTCTAAACTCTTAAATGTATACAACAACAATAAAAAATGTGTACTAAATTTTTTCTAGTGTACTTTTCTAAGGTTCTTGGACACTTTAGTTCCCACTTTGCAAAGAAACAAGACACTTTATGAAAAAGTGGGACACTTCACGAAAAAAGGGGACACTTTGCAAAAAAAGGGGACACTTCGCAAAAAAAGGGACACTTTGTAAACTTTTTTTCCAAGGTCCTAAATCAACCTAGAAATAGGTAGCAAAATAAAATAAATGCATAAGGATGATGCTAAGGTAGAAAAATCAACTCACCTAATGTTGCAACTAGCCTCGAGCTACCACCTCCCATAGGACATCTAGTCTCGGAGGCTCGTACTTTTTTCGGCTCAACATATTCAATCACTCTCCAAAGAAGTCAAGCTACAAGAAGGTAAAAGATAAAACTATCCCAAGTTACCTCACTTTTTTCTCTTATATAGTGAAAATTAGGTTTTTACTATATTAGGGTTAAAAGCACCTTTCTCATTCAAACTAGCATACCAGCGGCTAGAGAACTCTGTTTTTGACACCATTTGTTGCATTGAAATCATGATTATACTCCCATCCTCATTATATGTCTATCATTATGTGGTATGGTACTTCTAAATTCCCTATGATACGACTTACCTCATTCGATGTGGTTAGACTGATACCTTGATTCCACCTCCATAAAGCAAGCAGAATCAAGGGGCGCATACATCTACCCTCGAATTTTATTTCTAGAAGAAGTTATATAAGAGGATTTTTGAACAACTAACGAATTCATGTTGTAGGATGTAGTTCCTAACATTGTGGTTTTGCAGATAGCTATAGTGGGGGCTTCATTCTCCTGTGTTGTGAATGAACTTATACGAGTATCCTTTCATGAAACAAATTTTATTGTTTGGATTCCTCTAGATTACACATGCACATAGAATCATATGGGTACTAAAGTGGGGGCTAAATGTAGTGTAGAAAATTGTACACTCTTGAAAATAGTATAATTTCACACTTGATTTGGACCTATTTTAGCACCCTTGCATTAAATACCCCTTTAAATCATCATTAATGATAGAAGCCTAGGTGGTGGAAACCTCTACCCAACTCAAATTGATCAAATTCAAACACAGAAACCTGCCCTTGAACACAAAACACTCAACTTTCCCTAAACACACACCTAGAGGCTTGTAGCCCCCAAACCTTGAATTTTCTCAATATCTTTTAGAGAATGTCATATAGATACCTATCAAACATCATTTGAGGCACACTTAAACTCTTGACACAACATACCAAAATATCCAATAAGGTTTCTTTGAAACAAATTTGAAAACCAATAGGTTACCCTACTTTTTAGGTCACCAATTAGCCTTATTTTTCAAAGGAAGTACCTCCTAATCACCAATTTTTCACTAGAACTCACTTGAAAGTAACTAATTGTGATAAAAAATCACAAATTCCATCACAAATACTCAGATCCAAGTCTTCTAGGATGGTGATCCAACAAACCCTCACTTTTCATGCAAATAACCTAGGGTTTATTCAATCTCCCATCACCCATGCTTTCCTGACTCAAACGATGCATCCAAAACCTCATACATACATTTCAAAAACTCAATCCACCCTTACATGGATAGTTCCAACAACATTTTGTCAAAACCCAGCCTTAACTCACCATTTTCACATGGAAAAATGCATTGTTCAACTTTAGGGCATCATCCCAAAACCAACATCTTACTTCCCTTGCTTCCTAAATCATATGAGCACCTACCCTACCATGATACAAGTCATTCCACTAAGAAATAGGTCATAACAGTAGGTGGAATGACTAATACATCATTTAAACTACAATCAAACCCTCAACTTTGTGTTAACAGGGCTGCTTTAGAAACTTAAAGAAATCTCCCACAAATTTGAATATTAGACTCTCAAACTTGATGTAAATGAAAGATAATTCATGTATCTACTTAACACAATAATTTTCAAAGAATCTACAACTTGTATGGGTTCGTACAGTCCCCGTGAAGAGAAAAATAAAAATGAATTTGCAGAAAAGCATTGTATATTATATGGATGATTTGAATTCAATCAACAAAAACCCATCACCGAGCCTTTTTGAGTCTTTATAAACTTGTTCCATTCATTTTCTAACCAAAAAATTCCTATAACTAAATTTTGAAATACCGTGAACCTTCACATTCTAAAAGTTTCATTTTTGACAATTTTTGCAAACAACTTTTTTACATTTTTTGTAACTTTTTACTCCTAAACACAAATGACTCAAAATTGATCCCTATTACATAGTAAATGGATTCATTTGACCCTATTTAATGTGAATATACTATATCTAATACCTAAAGACCTCAATACCTATACTTGACATGTTAACCTCCATTTGTATTCTTCTTTGTGCTTGGTGCACTTGCACCATATAACCTCACTGAAAAATAACTCATGTCACATGAGTTATGCTTTGTTCCATGCTCTCCACATACTCTTTGACCTGAAAACACCTTCCTCTAGTTCATACACAATGATCTTATGATCTTCCTTGCATCCTTGTTCTTGTTTGATCTTGAACTTATCTCCATCTCTCCTATTAGACCTGATAATGGTCTTCTACCAGTCCCTTGATCAAAACCTGATTGCATTCCTTTATTCATACCTACAAACAAACATTTGTTAGTAATTTCTTGAACTAACCTCCCTTTTACCTCAACTTCATGCTTGTAACTTCCTTTAATGTCTTGTCCACTTTGTCCCTTTACCACTGTCATCAGTCCTATTGTTTTGTTAGCACCATGTACTATTGTACCACCATTTTTATAACCCCCTATACTCACTATACCTACATACACCACTTGTATTTTATCCTTACTCTCCACCAAAGCGCACACCATTGTACCAACCAAGAAATTCTCACTCCAATCCATTGTCAATCCATCCTTCAATCCTACATTTATCTTCACACCTGTTGTCAGAGCATTCTCAAACTTCAAACTGACTATAGTACCCAAATTTTTATCTTCTTTCACAACCCCTACAAGTTATTTTTTCCCACACATGATTACCTTAGCCTTTCCTTTTTCTTCTTCCACAAGTTGAGTCGAAAAAAATTTACATCCATCCTTTTCTATGGTATATTTATTTTCTCTCCCATCATACAATGCATTCCTATCAAACTACCAGGGCCTACCTAGGACTAAGTGGCAACAATCCATGGGAAAAATATCACACATTACCTTATCTTTATAACCACCAATCTAAAATTCTACAACATCTTGTTCATTAACCAAAAGAGATTGACCATCACTCAACCAAGACACCTTATAAGGTAACTCATGAGGAACCTTTTGCAAATTCAGTTTATTAACCATCTCACTTGACACCATATTCTTAGTAGAGCCAGAATCAATGAAAATTTTGCATACCTTATTCTTTCACTTACATGTGGTCTTGAAAAGATTCTTTCTTTGCAATAGCTCCATCTCCTTTTCTATCTTAAGTATGGTCTTCCTCATCATCAAAGCTTCACCTGTTTTAGGAGCAACATGATAAATTGCAGAATTAGTATTCTCACATTTCTCTTCTTGAACTATTTGAGCCCTCCTTTCAGTCCTCTTTTCACCTCCACTAGATGAAGTTCCAAAATTTTTAGGGCATTTCCAAGAAGGATGACCAAATTCATTACAGTTATAGCATCTCCCTACAAAGACATTTGAATTTATGCCACCACTAAACCTACCTCTAAAGCCCCTAAAACCTCCTCTTGCATCAACACCTTGCTCCTTACCTTTTCTTTTTTCATCTTGTTCCTCAAATGGCTGCTTTGATGTAGGGATTGTTCCTCTCCCTCTTGTACTATTACCTCTACCTCTAACAAATTTCTCTTGCCTTCTTTTGATATTTTCCTCCACCCTAATTGCCAATTGGAAACACTCTTCAACAGTCATTGGGTTAGCAACAACCAATTCATCTTGTATATTGAATCTAAGACCACCTAAGTATCTAGATAATTTTTTACCCTCATCCTCATCTCTTCTTGACCTTATACTTAGTTTGAAAATTCATTAGTATAGGTCTTAACATCTAAATCCTTTTGCTTCAAGCCTTGTAATTTATTATACAATTGAACTTCATAATCTTTGGGAAGAAATTTACCTTTAAGTTTTTCTACCATCTTATCCCAAGAAACTATCTTTGACTTACCTTGCTTTCTTCTTTTTGTTTGCTTGTAGTCCCACCATAGAAGTGTTGGAAAAATAAGGACATACAACTGAGAGGGGGGGTGAATCAGTTGTCACATAAACTTATTCTTTTCTAACTTATCTTAACTTTAATCTTAGATCTGATGAATAAGAAATTAGCCACAAGCAATCAACACATCGGAGAGACAAATACAACTAAGATTTTTTATGTGGAAACCCTGTTAGGGGAGAAACCATGGTGGATGTTAGTCCACAAGATTATACTTTGTTAAAAGTATAAAGAGAAATAATAAGGGGAATGCACATGCATTCAGGAACACTACCTAGAGCTCACTGCTCAAATAAAAAAGAGGGATCACTATCCAACAATACAAAATAGGATTAAAATCCAAAGAATACGAACTAAGAAAATAGCTTCTACACAAGCCTGATTATAGTTCCAATTAAGCTCAGAAAACCTTCTTCACACTCTACTCAATAGTCCTCACTCTCTGCTCAGTAATTGAATGATAGAAACACTATTCACACATTTACACTTTCTCTGGCATACATTCACACTCATGCACACACTAACTTTTCTCAACCAATCACTCATATATATCTGCTACATGGGATTTCATCACAACTTAGTCGGCTAGAAAAATAAAACATATTTTCAATGTCGGCCCAAATTTACAAATAAATTTTCAATGCAAATACACCAATGTCGGCCACAACATAGTGGGGACCCAAACTAACATCTTCAACACAAAAATACTTTAATTAATTTCACCATGAAGATCCACAACACACTACCATCAACATGTCAGCCAAGAACATGAAAAATAAAACATGCGCAAGAAAATATTTTCAACCATGAGCTCTCCGAGTAATGTGGACATACCACAAAGATAGAGAATGATCTAGAGACATCCAAGAACACCAAGAAACAATAGAGAAGAATCCACAACAACTGAGATTAACATAATCACACAATCTTCATTCAGGAACACTAACAAAGACCATAGAAACACTATCAAATCACAACATACTAAAAAATTCATGCGGACCTTTGAAACTTCTGGTCGTTGATCTAGAGACATTTAGAAATAAACCCTTTAATCCACATCAACAAATCTTCAACTTATAGAGCAAGACACCTTCAAGACCTGCATAGTTCCACTGGGAACCTAGAACACTTCCTTTTACAATTTTCTCAATATCCTCGACATATACAGCCTCTAGTACACCAAATGCTAATAGTGTTGAAATCAATGACAACCACATATCAGCAAACATATCCACAACATCCAACAAGAAGTGCATGACCTTTGAGTTTTTTCTTTTCCACCTTCACCTTATGTTCTTCCGAAATGTCTTCACTTTCAAAGTGGTTGTCCATGGATACAATCCAATAAAGCAACTCTTCCTCATTCAAATTTCCACCATACATAGGTAAATCAACCTTTACCTTATGTGAATCACCTTTTACTTCCTTGAGAAATCTTTCCATTCTCTGTTCTTCAGGGTCTAACTCTTCTTCTTCATCCTCATACTCTTCATCTTCCTCTTCATCTGATTCACTCTCTACTTCATCTCTTCTCTTCTTTTTTTCCAAGGTAGCAAGCCTTTCCAAGAAAAAATTGTGTGACTCCAAAAGCTTAGCATGTTTCTCCTTCAACTCCTACAACTCTCTAGCAGTACCAACATTCTTAGGAGGCATCTTCACAAATCTATCCTTTCACCTTCCAACCTGCGAAATTCAATCAATCACTTGCAAAAGATCTAATAATTGAGCTCTGATACCACTTGATAGTAGCCTAGGTGGTGGAAACCTCTACCCAACTGAAATTGATCAGATTAAAACAAAGAAACCTTCCCTTGAACACAAAACACTCAACTTTCCCTGAACACACACATAGAGGCTTGTAGCCCCCAAACCTTGAATTTTCTCAATATATTTTAGACAAGGCCATACAGAGACCTATCAAACATCATTTGAGGCACACTTAAACTCCTGACACAACATACCAAAAGATCCAATAAGGTTTCTTTGAAACAAATTTGAAAACCAATAGGCTACCCTACTTTTTAGGTCACCAATTAGCCCTATTTTTCAAAGGAAGTACCTCCTAATCACCAATTTTTCACTAGAACTCACTTGAAAGTCACTAATTGTGATACAAAACCACAAATTTCATCACAAATACTCATATCCAAGTCTTCTAGGACACCTATCCAACAAACCATCACTTTTCATGCAAACAACCTAGGGTTTATTCAATCTCCCATCACTCGGGCTTTTCTGACTCAACCGATACATCCAACACCTCATACATACCCTAAAAAACTCAATACACCCTTACACAGATAGTTCCAACAAAATTTTGTCAAAACCCAGCCTTAACTCACCATTTTCACATGGAAAAATGCATTGTTCAACCCTAGGGCATCATCCCAAAACTGACAACTTACTTCCCTTGCTTCCTAAATCATATGAGCACCTGTCCTACCATGAGACAAGTCATTCCACTAAGCAACAGTTCATAACAGTAGGCGGAATGACTAATACATCATTTAAACTACAATCAAATCCTCAACTTTGTGTTTATAGGGCTGCTTCAGAAATTTAAAGAAATCTCCCACAAATTTGAATATTAGACTCTCTAACTTGATGTAAATGAAAGATAATTCGTGTATCTACTTAACAAAATAATTTTTAGAGCATCTACAGCCTGTACGGGTCGGTACAGTCTCTATGAAGAGAAAAATAACAATGAATTTGCAAAAAAGCGTTATATATTATATGGATGATTTGAATTCAATCAACAAAAACCCATCACCGAGCCTTTTTGAGGCTTTATAAACTTGTTCCATTCAGTTTATAACCAAAAAAAACCTATAACTGACTTTTTAAATACCATGACCCTTCACATTCTAAAAGTTGCATTTTTGACAATTTTTGCAATGACAACTTTTTTACATTTTTTGCAACTTTTGACTCCTAAACACAAATGACTCAAAATTGATCCCTATTACATAGTAAATGGCCTCATTTGACTTTATTTAATGTAAATATACTATATCTAATACCTAAAGACCTCAATACCTAGACTTGACATGTTAACCTCCATTTGTATTCTTCTTTGTGCTTGGTGCACCTACACCAATTAATAGGCCCCTAAGACCATTTATTTTGGATCTTAAGGCTTATTTCAACTAAAAAACTAAAAAAATCATCAAAAAAACTAAAATTCCTAACAACCCATCTCAAAAATCTAGGATGGGACTCATACACCACCTTGGGCATATGAGTTCCCCTAGGTGGGACCCATACGCCACAAGTGGCGTATGAGCCCCATTTGGGTCCTTTTTAGGGTTTGAGTGGGAAATTCAACTTTTTAATTTAAATTTTTGGTTGATGTCGGCTTTTGAGATCTAAATAATGGTAAATTAGGTGTATTTCCTATATAAACAAGCTTCTAAGTCATTATTTCATCTAAGCAATTATCTAGAAGAGAAATTCAAAGAACGAAGCATTCAAGAGCATTCAAGAGCATTCAAGCATTCTTCACAAGAGCATTCAAGAACAAGTAATCAAAAAAGTAGAAGCTTTGGAGCAACATTATTGTGTTTTTGTAGGTCTTCAAGCTCACTTTCATCCAAGACCTAGCATTTTCAAGGGTTGATCATGGTTTCCTATAGTGAATCATGATGGATTCTAGGTTGGGGAGATGCAACTAGCCATCAAGCCAAGCCTAATGACTCGTTTCGTAAGTGATTTCATCCTCCATTATCATTCCACAACTAGCCTAAGGAAGGTACATGCATTATTAGGGCTCATTTGGGGTGATTAGAGATCTCTCAAAGTGAGTCATTCATCTTCATGTTTCATTCATGCATCTCATTCTAGCATAATAGAATAGGGTTGCATTGCATTTTAGATTTCCTAATATTAGACACACTTAAGGTTGAGGTTTATGTTCACATTTATATCCAAGTTTCATTTTTTCTATCAAGGTTTAATTATCGAACTAGGGGTTTGACTGAGGCAAACCCCCCATAAGCAAATCAACAATATATTTTGTTTTGCAGGTCCTTTTATAGGTTTAGATCAAAAAATCAGCTTGGAAGGGAAGAGCAAAGATTGGCTCAGCATAGATCTGAACTTTGAATTCTCAAAAAAGTGGAACATGACTGATACGCTAGAAGTGGTGTATGAGTCCCACTACAGAAAAAAAATTAGATTTTTGTAGATCTTGGATCTACACTGTTAGAAACCTATTCCAGACCAGAAACCCTAATCTGAGACTGATACATCCAGACTGGCGTATGAGTCCTAGTGTTCCCTAATTTTAGTATTTTTCAATGTTATAGAGCTCATTCCAGACCTCTATAGATTTCTAGGTGCACACCTTTCATCTCCCAGCTTTCTGTGCTATTTTACATGTTTTTCTAGGTCATTTAGTGAAGTTTCACATTATATTAGGTTTAAGCATTAGGTCTTGTATTTAATTAGTCTTTCCAATCACTAGCTTGGTGGTGAACCCATCTTTAGTTTATAATCAAACCCTAGGAAAACTCTATTGCAAGATCTCTTTCCCCTGTGCATATCTTAGATTGAGATCTCTAGGGTTTTCCTTGAGTGAGTGTAGAAGTTTGTTATTCTATCTCCCAAGCATAGAATGACAAAATTCCACCTTTCAATTTTCATTTATAATAGATTAATATATTTAATATTATATTTTAAAATAGAATGTAATAGATTTAAAAATCTTATTGAAAATTACTTGTCAATCAATGCTAAAGGTACTATCAAGCAATTCATCCATCAACATGATATTGTCTAATATATATATGTATCCTCATCGTGCCCTTGTCTACCATGCTCTTAAAACTTTAGAGAAACGTCTATAGAGTGCATGTCATCAATATCGCTTGACCCATAATCATAGGAAAATACATAATAATGGAAAAGGTGAGGTGAGCATCGATGCCTAGAAGTCTCAACCTCAACAACCCCATGAAAATTACCTGCTATGTTGTATTAAGATTTTGTTAGGGAACCAATTTATCATAAATTCTCCACCTCAACACTATCCTTCACAATGGAAGGGATCATCACATGTTGAATGTTTGGTTTACCTAAGGATCTTTGTACATGGTTTTGGGCATGACATTCCCCCTCCCTTTCTTATACAATGCCTTTTCCTTTTCCCTAAAAATATCACATGTCAAAATAATTTGAGATCTTATTGAGGATAAAATCACAATAGATTTTACTCAAAAAAATATTATGGTAACACATTCTTTTGCATGCGGGATAGAAAAAATATACACCACCTATCCCAAAATATTTCTCTTATTCATTAATGTTGGAACTAATGAATATGAAATCTCTTGTAACTTTTATGTATGAGTGAATTGGTTGAATTGGTGATCATGTCAATAAAGTAGTTGCATTAGAATTTTTCAATATATCAGATAATGTGTGGAGTTCATTTTTATTGATTTAAATTTAACCTAATAAATTTTATTGTGTCATAAGGAGTTCTAGGGATAGATGGAGGAGTTTCAAGAGAGTTATCATCTACTTTTCTCTTTAGAAAGAATTCCCTCCACATGGTTTGGGGAATTAGTATTTGGGGATGTTGAAGGATTTTTAATTCCATTTTTAAAAAATTAATCAAATAAATTCCAATAAATTTAATTTTATTTAAAATTGTGCTAAAAACCTAAAACCATTACCTCCTCAACCTCGTGAATGTTGTGGTGGCATTGTGTTGGATTTCATCCACTCAACGATGTCACAAATAAAATTGTGCTTTTCCTTGCTCATGCTAGGGCTTAACAAAAATGGGGTTAGGCTCAAATGAGCTTGGTATCTCTTTTTTTAATAAATAAATATCATGATAATTTTATAGTGTGCTTATTTTATGGCTCGATAAGCGACTAGCCTAAGCTTGGTCACTACTGAGCCATAATACAAGCATGTTGTTACACACTCATGTTTTAGTAGGTATAATTTTTCCATACTCCATGAAGAATATTATGATTGCTTTTGGTTTTAACTATGTATTCTTTTTTAATATCCTCTTCTTGATGATGGATCACTTAGTGTGATTCAAATATTGATTCAAAAAGAATACATAGTTAAAACTAGAAACATTCATACTACACTCATGTTTTTATAATCGACCAAAAAGTGGTTGTGGCCACTTTTTGGTCCCTCATATTTATGCACACCCATAAATCAGTGAAAAAATTCATGATACATTGTCTTATCATGCACAATCACAATCCACTAAGGAGATAAAATGTCCCAAAAAATAAAACAAGTAAAGAAATATTTCATTTATTTTATTTTTTTTAAATATTTGAAAAACCATAAAAATCCCAAATCCACCATTAATTCCATTCATGAAACTTTCAAAATTTTAAATTTCAAATACATAAACCTTGAAAGTTCAAGCATACCCTTAGATATCAAATATACACAATTTTTTTAATTCATATAAATATTCTAGAAATATTTCTATGACCTTGATTCTTTTTGAATTATTTAAAATTATAAACAAATAAAATTTAAACTACTGAATTCACTCAAAAAAAATTAAAAAAAATGAAATGGAAGCCATATGCATCTACCTACCATAGGCATTACAAAAGGAGAAATTTTATTTCAAATACATAATTTAAATGAGAAATATAGTTCCAATCCAATCTCACAATAATGGGAGAAAGTTTATTTTTAAGAATAAAAGCAACAACAACAAAATCCTTTTCTACTCACAAGTAAACCCAAATACAAGCTAATTCCACTCCAAAGCAACTCCAGTTTTCTTATTTCCAATGTAAGACATCTTCTCTTAAAAAGTAGAAAAGTCTTCTCTTAAAAAGTAGAAAAGTGGGAGAGAGGATTTGAAGAAAAAGATAAATGTTTTAAAATATGGTTATTCTTTTCTTTTAATAATTATCTAAATCCTTTTCCATGATTCCCTCCATTTCACGTTTTAACTAGTCATTTTTAAAATGGCTTTATTAACAACTTGGATATTTAAGATATTTTCCAATGCAAATATTTCAATAAGACAATCCATTATAATTGTATTATATTTTATATTTATATAATAACTATTGCAATTGAATATAAGTTTTTGTCTTTAATATAATTCTTTTTTCTTTATTTAAAAATACTTTATTTTCAAAAATCAATTCAATTCATTTTAATTTTATTTTTATATGAAATAAAATAATGTAATAGACCCTTTTTTCACTAAGTCATAATATTTATTTTCTAACTCAAAGGATACTAAATAGTCTATAAATAAAACAAATGTGCACATTTTAGATCTATATTTCATAGGGATTCAAAATACACATATTGCATTCAGATTGAGTGAGATTGAGGTTAAATAGATATTTTACTCAATGTGAACATCTTCAAATAGTCACTATTGGGGAAAATTATACATACACACTTGAGTAAAACATCGGCCATACTTGCATCATATAGGAATAGTTGAAGCAATGCATAAAACACCCAATGTGTCATAATATCCAAAATAAGTAATAATAAATCATAATTTATATTGGAGATAATCTACAAATAGCATGAACCAAACATAAAGATGTAAAAATCAATAGTAATTCTTAATTTGAACCAAATATAATATTCAAATCTATAACATATATGATAAAAAAATAGTAATGTTAAAATACTTTAATAATCCAAGATTATACACACACAACACATTAATTCCATAATATCTATTCAAAATATAGATGTTAATAAACAAAATCATCAAGAAAACATAAAATTATCACATAGTTATCCAAAGTGCACAATCAAAACACCTCTATGGAAATGAAAAGCCTCATTAGAAATTTTGGTAGGAAAAGGTCATAACATATAGTAATAGAATTGAATAACATACAAAACACATTCACTAGTCAAAATTACATAGACATCATAATGAAAGAGGACACTCTATGTGATAGGTTTATAATAATATAATCCAAAATTAGTAATTATATTCATTTGCTAGTAAAAAATACTTACAAACAAGAATTTCCCATTCTTTGTTGGAAACCGTGTCTCAACTTACTAGCTTGACATTGGAAGCATTGTGTTCTTCCCTCTCTTTTTCAGCTAGACTATGCTCCATCGGTGAGACTTTCTTAGTTGTCTCCCTGACAGCCCAATAGGCCTTCAAGGTTTCACCTAGCTCTTCATTGGAAATACATTGTGTGGTCGGTGATACTTCACCTTGAACCATAGATTTTTGGGTATGAGGCTTATAGACTACTCTTACAGTCTGAGGATGTTTCACCTAAAAGGAGAGAGATAGACCTCATGAAAAATCAATGTGGTTCACTCAAATTAGGAGATGTATGATGCAATTAAGACTAAATGAGATTATCTAAATGCAACTAAACAATGCAGTTGACTGATTATGAATGCAAAACCTAAGAAATATGCAATGTTTGAAAACACATTGTGATATGCAAAAAGACCTAGAATATGACTTAGAAATGCAAGTAAAATAAAACAGAAAGTTGTAAAACTAAATGTGTGCACCTAAGAACTTGTTGGAGACTAGAAATGGCTCTAAAACTCTGAAGATGCTAATTTTTAGGCTTGGTGGGACTTATTCTCTATTCTGGGCGAATCAGTCCCAATTCTAGAAAACTATACCAGGGCCCGTTTTAGCCAAATGGGTATCCAAATATACAAAAATTAGGAAACAGGTATAGTGGGACTCATTCACCACTCTAGGTGAATTAGTCCACTTTGGCTTTTCTGAAAACTCAAAAATGGAATATGGAGCTCTCAATCTACTCTATCTGCACCTTTAGGTGTCCGGATCTAAAACCTTGATTTTTAGCACTATTGGTGACTTTTTGTGTAGGTTTTGACCTTGAAAAAGTGGAGATGATTTCAACAAGTTTTCAACCTAATCTTCAATAATTTCCAAGTCTTCAAAGTACCTAGATTTGCAAACACACAAAGGAAAAGAGATAAAATTTTGATTGTTAGGGCATGGGGGTTTTCCTTGGTCAAACCCCTTTTTAGGTAATTAAACCAAATGAAGAAAATAATGTAATTAAGCATGAAACAATAGAGTCATGATGATTGATCTTGATTGTCTACAACAAAACATGAATAATCTACCCTTGAATGTCTTAGGAAGCTAACTTGCTAACTTGCAATGATGAAACCCTAGCTTGCATTACTTGATAGAGAAGATAGATGATGAATGAATGATGTGAATGAGTTCGGGGTTGAAATGGATGGAAAAACACTTATTTATACACACTTGTGCCTTAGTAACTCAATGATACCTCATCACAGGCTGACATCAAGTAATTTTGAATAAAAACCCGAAAGGAAATTTGAAATATTTTGAACTTGGAGCCAAGAGGGACTCATTCGCCACCCATGGTGAATGGGTCCCACCTTGGACTTGAAAGTGGGTTTCAGGAATTAAGTCAAATTTAATGTTATTTTTTGGTTTACATTAAAAAATACACTTAATTAAGCTTTATAAGGGAATAAAGGGGTCAAATAAAGCATAAGAAAGGTGTAAATAGTGAAATTAAGCCTAGAAAAGTATGAAATCTTGTTACAAGACTTTACAACACTTCAAAATAGGACTTGATAAGGAATAAAAAGGGAATATTTAGATGAATTATACTGAGAAGAGTCTAGAAAAGTGTAGAAATGTGTTACAACACTTCACAACACCTTCACACACATTAATAAATGGATTTTATTCAATTTGCAAGGGTCCAAGACCTAGTGTGGACATGTAAAACACCTCACAACACTAAATCAAAACCTCATTAAGTCCAATTTATCATGAATTATTCCCATGTCAAGCAAGAGGTCCTTTTTTCTATGGTACACACCCATTGTCTCTTCGACAAACCGATATCCCTTGTTGTGGTGTCATGTTTACATTGCTGACAAGAGTAGCTCACTTTGGAGGGAGTTTCTAAGATGTCTCTTCGACATTCTAAAACTCCAATGGAGTATCTTGTTAGTGGGAGGTTACACCATCATTGAGACGTTAGGCAATGTATCCTTGACATCCTGATGAGACTTTGTATCGGAGAGACCTAGATGCTTCGCTGAGACATTGTGAAATGTCTCTTCGACATGCCAATAGAAGTCTTGAACGTTCTTGTCGATGTGACTTTGAGTGTTCATCATGACTTTGGGAAATGTCTCTTCAATGAGCTGATAAGCCAAAAGACTTGGAATGATAAAGTGGACATCGATGAGACATTTGTGTATTGGTGGGAAAAGCTAAAATATCTCATCGACATGGTGATGGACTTGGTCGACATTGTACCATGAGAAGCACGTATTGGTGTGACTTGAACAGATCGACGAGAGATTGGAGTTTGTCTCTTCTACATGGCCTTATTTGGTAACTCCTATGTGATGGTCGGTCTGTTGTTACGAATGGGAACTGAATTGGTATGTTTCCTGTATGGGTTTGGTGATGTAGATTGATTGAATTCTCTCAAGAAGGAAAATTATATAATGTGTAATGCATTGTAATAGTGCTTGAGAGTTGAGTCATGATTCTGATGAGAGAGAATGAGATTGACCAGGAATTGTTATGCTACCTATATTGAGAGTATGAATTGACATATGAGAGCAACAAACTGTAACTTTGTATGTGGACTTTGTTCACTATAATACAAAGTTTTTTGCTTGGTCAGGTAGGTTTTTCTCCCAAAAGGGTTTTCCCACGTTAAAACTGGTGTCCATTTTGTGGTTGTGTTAAATTTGTTCTGTTTTGTTTTTTTGCTAAATGTGCATCTTTAATGAACTGTAATTTGAAATTGAACCATATGTCTACATTCTCTTCTTATAATTAGCATTAGGAAAGTGTTTTTGCACCTCTCCTTTCCTTACAAGTGGTATTAGATTCTGGCCAGTTGTGTTATCCTTGTCAGTTGGATAGGTTTTTTGTGCCAATTCTAAAGTAGGAGTCTTGTATAGGAATCTAGTAATCTCAATTATAGATTAAGATGGCAAGCACATAAAGGAAGATATAAATTGAAAAGTTCAATGGTGAAAATTTTGAGTTGTGGAAACTCAAAATGGAAGACCTGTTGGTAGATATAGATCTCTATATTTTTGTGTCTGGAACTAAACCTTCAGGAATTAAGCAAGAAGATTGGGACCTCGCAGATAGAAAATCCAAAGGATTGATAAGACTATGTCTAGTAGACTTTTTCCTCCTAAACATTCATGAAGAGAAGTCTGCATCTTCTTTGAGGAAGAAACTTGGTGACATTTATCAGTGCAAGTCCTTGGTGAATAAGTTATTCTTGAGGAAGAAGTTGTACTCTTTGAAAATGGAGGAAGGGGCATATGTGGCTGATCATCTGAATATGTTCAATATGCTCATTGTTTAGTTAACATTTGTAGGTGTGAAGATATATGATGAGGATCGTTGTATGCTTCTATTATGTTCTTTTCCCAACTCGTGGGATTATTTAGTGATGGCTATTGGGAGTATGAAAACCACTTTCAAGATGGAAGATGTGGTTACTTCATTACTGTCAGAAGAGATGTGAAGGAAATATTTTGAGATGGAAAAGGAGGCTCTTGTTGTTTGAGGCAGATAGAAGGAGAAAGGAAAGAAGAAGGACAAGAAGTCTAAATCAAAGTCTACAGGGAGATCAAATTCTCTTGGCAAGAAGTCAAAGGTGAAATGTTAGAATTGTGGGAAGATTGGTCATGTCTAGAAGGATTGCAAAGAGGAGAAAAAGAAGAAGAAGAAAAAATTCTTTAGATAATGATTCTTCTTAGAGCGATGTAGATACCTTCATTGTAGCCTTGGTGACTCAAGAATCAGATGATGTATAGCTGATTGATTCGGGTGCATCTTTTCACATGACATCTCACAGAGATTGGTTTATGAAGTACATGAAATATGTTGATGGAAAGGTGTATCTGGAAAGTGACTCATCTCTAGAAATTGTTGGTTATGGAAGAGTCAGAATTCAATTTCTTGATGAAAGAATCAAAGGAATTGATGGTGTAATGCATATATCAAGTCTGGCTCAAAATTTACTTTCTATTAGCAAGTTGAATGATGTTGGCATGAAAGTTTCATTATCAAATGGTGGTTGTAAGATGACTAGAGGCTCGATGGTGCTGGATAGGGGTGCTCAAATTGGTACCCTATACAAGCTAGATGCACATGTTGTTCAATGTAACAGTGTCTCTATGAAGTTAATCAAGATTGCTCATGTAGAGAAGGAGAATGAAGTTCCTCTGGGGGAAAACTCTTTGGAGGTGAAACTCCCTATAGAAATCTGATAGATGTCAGCTTAGCTACAAGAGAAAATATTTCACCATAATCAATTCCCTCTACATGGGAATAACCTTTCACATAAAGTATAAAGAAAGGTTGGTTGTGAAAGGTTATTCCCAGGTAGAGGGAATTGATTATGGTGAAATATTATCTCCTATAGCTAAGCTGACATCTATCAGATTTCTTTTGTCACTTGCAGCAGCATATGAATTAGAAATTGAATAGATGGATGTGAAGAAAAAATTTCTTCATGGAGATCTTGAAGAAGAAATTTATATGTCCCATCCTAAACACTTTGTGGAAAAAGGTAAAGAAAATCTAGTTTGCAAGTTAAAGAAATCTTTGTATGGTTTAAAACAATTGCCTAGAATGTGGTACTAGAAGTTTGACACTTTTGTGCTATCATTGGGATTTGTAAGATCAAAATCTAATCATTGTATGTACTTCAAAACTAAAAATGATCGAGTTCTTATTATTTCCCTGTATGTTGATGACATGTTGTTCATAGGAAATAGTAAGACTATGATTTCTAATCTAAAATCTCAATTGTCAGCAAAGTTTGAAATGAAAGATCTAAGTACAACAAGGTATATTCTAGGGATGGAAATCAAAAGCAATAGAGGAAGTAGAAAGATTTGGCTCAACCAGAGTAAGTATATCAATGCTATCCTAGAGAGATTTGGTGTGACTGATTGCAAGCAGCTGATGCGTGCAATGGTCTGTACAAGGCCAGACATTGCCTAAGCAGTGAGAGTTCTTAGCCATTTTATGGAAAATCTAGGTAGACCACATTGGGATCCTATGAAAAGATTTTTTAGATATTTAAAAGGTACCTCTCAGTATGCTTTGCGCTATCATGGTAACTTAGTTGGCTCATAGAGATCCATCATAATTCGAGGTTATGTGGATTTTGATTGGGCAGGGGACATTGACAATAGGAGATCCACCAGTGGATACATCTTCACGTTGAATGGTGTTGCAGTTAGTTGGATGATAAAGCGGTAGGTTGTAGTTGCTTTATCTACTATGGAAGTAGAATATATGGCAGCAACACATGCCTATAAAGAATCCATTTAGCTTAGATGTTTTTGTTTTGATATTGGGTTCAATGTAGGGAAAATTACCATTTGTTGTGACAGTCAGAGTACTATTTGTTTGGCAAAAAATCCAACTTTCCATGCTAGGATGAAACATATTGATGTGCAGTATCATTTTGTATGAGATATGGTGGAGGATGGAAAGGTCAATCTTGAAAAAGTGGATACTCTGGAGAATATTGTAGATGTGTTAATGAAACCAGTGAGCACAGAAAAGTTTAGGTGGTGTGCTAGTTCGATGGGCCTTGGGGCCTATAACTTTTAGTAATCTTAAGTATTGGAGAAGCCAATAAGTCTATATCAAGTTGGAGCATGTTGGAAACCATGTCTCAAATCACTGGCTTGACATTGGCAGCATTGTGTTCTTCCCTCTCTTTGTCATCTAGACTATGCTCCATCAACGAGACTTTCTTAGTTGTCTCCCCAACAACCTAATAATCCTTCAAGGTTTCACCTAGCTCTTCATTGGCGAGATATTGCATAGTCAGCGAGACTTCACCCATTGTCTCCTCGATAGACCAATATCCCTTGATATGGCATCATGTTTACATTGTCAATGAGAGTAGCTCACTTCGGCGGGAGTGTCTAAGATGTCTCTTCAACTTTCTAAAACTCCAATGGAGTATCTTGTCGGTAGGAGGTTACACCATCACCGATACATTCAACAATGTCTCTTCAACATCCCAATGAGACTTCATATTGGAGAGACCTAGATGCTTCACCAAGACTTTGTGAAATGTCTCTTCGACATGTCAATAGAAGTCTTTAACGTTCTTGTCTATGTGACTTTGGTTGTTCATTGTGACTTTGGAAAATGTATTTTCAATGATCTGATAAGCCGAAAGACTTGGAACGGTAAAGTAGACATCGATGAGATATTTGTGTATTAGTGGGAAAAGTTGAAATCTCTCATCGACATGGTGATGGACTTGGTCAATAGTGTACCGTGAGAAGCACATATCAGTGTGACTTGAATAGATTGGTGAGAGATTGGAATTTGTCTCTTCGACATGGCCCAATTTGGTAACTGTTGTGTGACGATAGGTTTGTTGTTACAAATGGGAACTAAATTGGTATGTTTCCTGTATGGGTCTGGTGATGCAAATTGATTGAATTCTCTTGGGAAGGAAAATTCTATAATGTGTAATACATTGTAATAGTGCTTGAGATTTGATTCATGATTCTGATGAGAGAGAATGAGATTGATTAGGAATTTTTATGTTGCATGTATTGAGAGTATGAATTGACATCTGAGAGCAACAAACTGTAACTTTGTATGTGGACTTTGTTCATTTTAATACAAAGTGTTTTTGCTTAGTGTGGTGGGTTTTTCTCTTGAAAGGATTTTCCCATGTTAAAACTAGTGTCCATTATGTGGTTGTTTTAAATTTGTTATGTTCTATTTTTTTGTTAAATGTGCATCTTTAATGAGCTATAATTTGAAATTGAACCATATGTCTGCATTCTCTTCTTAGAATTAGCATTAGGAAAGTGTTTCAACACCTATGCTTTCCTTACATACTTATACATAGAAGGGGAATCCAAATTATGTAATTTAAATTATAAGAGATTAATAGAGTTGCACAGAAAAAAGAGAAGAGAAACAACAAATATAAAAAATAACATCTATCTCATGATGGATATAAGATGTTGAGAAATTAGAGGATCAATGACCTCACTCTAATTCATTATGGAGATAATATTTCAATTAAACTTGTTATCACATATTACACAAAGAGAGAATGATTGATACCATAGAATTCAATTGATTAATAAATCTAGAGCATTAATATTTCAATTAATTTTGTTAACATGTATTATACACAAAGAGAATGATTGATCCCATGGATAGTTCATGCGACTTATGAGGATTTTTCTATAATTATTAAATGTGTGGGAAGGAGTGATAATGTAGAGGGATATACTTGATAATTAATAAATTATTGTGGATGAATGAATAATATGTAGGTACAAACTTATCTGAATTAGACAATATAGGTTCTCTAAGTTATTAGATACTTTTAGATGAATGGATAGAGTGAAAGAAAAGTTCTAACCTAGAATGTCTTCAAATACTTTAGGATTATATTCATTTTTTAGTATATAAGTTTGTTGATATATTTATTATCAGTGGTGTTATGAATTACCATCTAAATGTTTAGTTTTATATTTAGATTCATATGTTTGAACTTGTATCAATACTTAAACTTCATTGGTTTTATTTATAATATGTTGATAATGATTTCAATATTAGTGGTTCTTTATAGATTAATTTATTTTTCAACTGTTGATACCTAGATCATGTTAGCAATAGATGATCTTCAAGTATATGCGATTCTTATTACATATTGATACTATTTGACTTATAACTTTGCTAGTTTATTGATTTATTTAATAGTCAGTTAGATTATGATTTTAATATTACGAGATGTTTAATTGTTAAATGTATTTTATTATTGCCACATTTTTATATCATGTCAGTTTTTATTGAGTTTATTTTTTTATAATATAATCATAGGATTTAATGTATGTATTTCGTAATTTCATTTGCAATTGGCTACATAATGTAGTTTTGACTATTGTGTTGTGTAGACATGCCTTATATTTATACTGAGTATGTATACATAGTTCCCCAAATAATAATCAATTCAAAGATGATCAATTTGGGTAAAAATGTTTATGCTTGTATTCCTTATCTCACTTAGTTGTCAGTTATGAAATGTGTCATGGTTAACCTTGTGAACCCTTGATACAAAATAATGTATATTCTAGATCCACATGTCATTTGCAAACCAATAAAGTGTGTGATTTGTAATACCCCTCATGTTGTTGTTTGGACTTGTTATCCTTCTATTCTTTTTGCTTGATACTTTGAGACTTTGATAGTTACTATTATTGTTTGGATTGGTGGATTGGATAGTTTAAACTACTTGATGATTATGCTACTTCATTTGAGGACATGGATATTATGATATGACATTATGATTATATTTGATTTGGTGATGTTTAATTTGATTTCAGTAATACATTGTGACGCAGTGGGTTAGTAACTATTTTATGATGTGATCAGTTGGTTTAGCAATGTTACTTTATATCTAATGTTGTAATTGTTAGTATAGCTTTGGTGAGAGGATAATGTAGCACCACTCGTTTATGAGTGCCCTACTATGATGCAATTCCTTCTCATAATATGATGTTTCGATTATATATATACATGTTGTACACAACCTTGTTGTATGCAGGAATTGCAGGTACAGAGTCTCGATTCCACCTGCTTCGGCAGGACAGGGCGAGCATCAATTTAACCCAACGGGCATGAAGTTGAAACAGAGATGACAAGGAAGTCACTCTGTCCCATGTTTTCCAAACCGTCTTATGTTTTGTGGTATTGTGCGTCTTTGACCTTTGCCATTTTGCATTTTATTATAGTGTTTATGTGTGAGTGTATTTTTGGCATTTATTTTACGTTGGTGTTTTGTATGATGTAATTTATATAATTAAATGATGCTAATAAATGTTGATGATAGTGTTAGAATAATTTGTATTAAAATATAAAAGTCTTATATTAAAAGTCATGGGATTTATTTAAAAGTGTAAATTAAATTATTCAAAATTAGTATTTTGATCATTTAATTAAATAAGCATGTTAAGGATAATTATGAAATAAATTAATTAAAGATATTAAATTGTGTGAATTGCAAGTAAAACTGCAAAATCAGAATTAAAACAAAAAGTGTTGTTAAATCGGGAAAAAAATCAATAAAAGAAAGAAAAGATGAAAAGAACCAATGAATGTTGAGTTTTGGCTATAAAGCTGAGAATAAAATTAGAAAATTTCTTTTAATTTGGATTGATGGATTTTTCATTCACGGTAAAATTGACAGAAGTTACAAAAAAATATTGAGTTTTGGGAATTGGATTGGCTCTTGTTCTTCTTGTGTGGAAATTTATTTAGTTCTTCATTGTTTTGGAAGAGAGGTTTTTCTGAAGAAAATTTTAGATTAGAAGATTGGTCAAGGGAATCGGGTGGAGAAGTTTTGAAGGAAGGAATAGAGCGCTTCGAAAAGGCTATCTGGATCAAGCAAAGATTCATCAAATTTTCAACAGGCGCAGGACTCCAGGTTCCATTTTCTTGTTTCTTTAATTTTCTGATTCAAAAGAAAAATAAAAATAAATAAATATGATTTCTGTGAGAAAAGAAACTATATGAGGTTTTAGAAAATTCTTCTAGGAAATAACTGAGAAAAAAATTCATCTTATGAAAATGTCCAGTATTTCTATGATTTGATATGAAAGAAAAATTTTATTCCCTGTGAAACAAATAAGTTTTGAATATATACTCTTATATATATATTTATATATATATATATAATATATATACATTTGTATATATAATCAGTTTTCCCTTAGAGAAGTTGATCTTGATAAATATATATATATATATATAAATATATATATATATATATAAATATATGTATATATATAAATATATGTATATATATATATATATACATTCTTACAGAAGTATATATACATATATATATATATATATATAAATATATAAATATATATATTTATTTTTATATTTTATACTTTTAATGAAATTGTGTTTCGAATTTTGTCCTGGGCCGAACCTGTACAAGGCATCCATATTTCTTTTTGATAAAAACAAAAAAAAATTAAAAAATAAATAAATAAAGTGATTTTTTTTGGGTGAAGGGGAAAGACGGTGAAGGACGTACCTCCCCCTCTCCCCATAGGCTGCGGACGGCTACCATAGCAGTCCTACGGACTACTGTGCAGTCCTCTCTATGACAGTGTACAGTGTAAACTATGATTTAATTTGTTTTTTATGATTTAATTTTTATACGAGTTTTTTTGTAAATATATTTATATCTATATCTATATGATATATATTATGTATATGCTTAGTACAAATAGAAGATTAATCAGTTTAGATTTTTTTTTTAAAACAAATAAGTAAATATACATATATTTTATATGTATATATATGCAATTATTTGTATATATATAAATATATATATATATATATATATATTGGTTTAACTGAGAAATTATGAAATTTAGCTTGGTTGGTTAATTATAAAGAAGCAAATTAAATATTATGTCAAAGCTATTATTGAACTCTTATTTCAAATTGTATCAAGGAAAATAGAAATGTGTAAATGCAATTAAACTAGTTGTTTATTTTGGAGTTGCGAAAATAATGTGCGTATATTAAATGGTATCTCGAGTTATAAGATCATGTGATTTTGTTATTACCATTTTATTATTGTTTTGGGATTTTCTTTCGATGTGGGAACCTTGTTGTATTTGTGAACCCATTTATGGATGTTGTGAACCTTAGGCTTCCAGAGGCGTGATTTTATCATTGGATGTGTATTCTCATTTTATGTGCTCTTGATGTAGCAAGATATTGGTATCATTATTTTGAAAGGGTTGTACGGGGTTTTGTTGAGACTTTAGTTTTGGGTTTTAGCGAGATGGGTAATGCCTCACATGTCATCTGTTGAGACTTAATGCTTTGTCCTTTGTGGTACAACCCTTGCTTTGATTTTGTTATGTTTTGGGGTCTTAGGGAGAGTGGCTCTTCATGGGGGCTGACACCTCAAATAAGAGGAAGGGCTCAGGATAACCCACGTAAGAGTAGATTAAAAAGTGAAAACCTAATAATAGAACTTAGGGGGATGGGTAGTAATAAAACAATAAGATAATCTTGGATACCTCATCTAGTCATTAGGGCTATTGCAGATTAATGGTAGACTGAGAAGACCGTGGTCGGAAAATTCGTAACCTCATCCTCAAGAGAGGTTAACGGCTTTGCATGAGTCACCCTATGGGGTCGGCGCCTCATGTAGGAGGAAGGGCTAGGATAACCATAGAGGGGGGCCAGTGCCTCATGTTGGAGGAAGGGCCAGGATAACCCATGTAGGCTATGTGATGACCCTCTCCACTTGTTTCCCTTGTGCTTTTCTTTCTTGGTTTCCTTTGGAAGTGTGTTATGTTTGTTGTTTCAGATTTAATTGGCATGTGGTTAATGGTTATTAGCTTGGTTTATTTATGATGTGTTTTATGGTTTAAGTTATTGTGATTGATTCTTTGTTGTTGTCATTTATGATCTATGTATTCTTGATGTTGCTATTGGAGTTGTCTTAAGGCATTCATGGTCATGATTACTTCCTTGTCACCTTTGAGCATGGGGGGTGGGTTTTCCTAAAACCCACATGGTTAGGTGGAACGTGCTCCACACTCGTTGGGTTCCCCATCAACATTCGTTCTTCATAGTATTCTTCAGATGGAGCTTGTACCTGATATTCATCTTGTATTTCAGACATTATTTGTACTATGTATTTATCCCACATGTATGGGAGGTTTCATTGTATTTATTTATTGAGAACATGTAATGTATTAAATGATGATGTATTGTATATGAACCTTTGTAACCATTAATTTTATGAGATGTATTATGGTCGTATTATGTGATGTATTTACACTTATGCTTATGGATATTTGGATGTACTTCTATAAATATTTATTGTAATGTTATGATGGATGTAAGTTTAGATAAGTCATTTAGCCTTATCTTTTATCTTTTTGTTATGAGTTTGATATGCGATGTGACCTCACATGCCCCAGAGGAATTGACGTTATGATGCTAATGTGTAATGTAATTATGTTTTGATGGTTCATAATTATGTGTACTTTGTATTATAAAAAATAAATGTGTACATTGTTTTGTCTTTTGGGGTTTGCACGATGGGCATTACAATTTGGTATCAGAGCCAAGGTTTGCAAATGCTGGGGTCTCTGGGTAGTTAGGTCCATTAGGCAACCTTTGTGTTTGAATCTTGAGCTCACTTGTACCTTTATCTTGTTGCACATAAATATGCCTCGAGGTAGAGGACATGGCCGAGGAAGAGGCCGTGGTGCTGGTCGTAGAGAAAACCAACAAAGTCCTGCAGCTCCTAGTTCTCATGGTTCTGAGCATGAGGAACAACAGAGTCTTCAAAGCAATCCATCAGGCGGTGGTCAGAACCCAGAACAACTTGGTTTGGACGGACAGTTGTAACACATTCTAGGAGAGATTCTTGATCAATTGGGACCCAAGCCAGAGGAGGATCAGCGGGTTGAGAGAGAAAGGGAAAGATTGCCGAGGCGGAGGGAAATAATGGCAGATCAGGATGCAATGATAGTTGGTCATATGAGATATTTTATGAGAGCACACCCGCCTACATTCAATGGTTCTAGAGGAGGTTTGGAAGCGGAAACATGGTTAATTGACTTGGATCGATGCTTCGCGATGCACCCCTATGGTAGCAATACCAAAGCTCGATGCGTAATCATGCATCTGCGAGGTTTCACATCCACTTGGTGGTGATTGGTAGAGAAAAATTTACATCTAGATATCAGCATGGTCATATGGGAGTTATTTCTGGGCAGGTTCAGGGCTCGCTTCGTTTCAGATCATTGGAGGCAACGCAGGGCAGATGAGTTTCATGACCTTAAGTAGATGTTGATGTTCGTTGAACAATATGAGCGACGCTTCTATGAATTGAAGCAGAATGCAGGGATCAGCCATGATGAAGGGATGTTGGTGCAGCATTTTTTTTGGGGCTTAAATTCCCACATCATTGGACGCGTGTGAGTCTTCGAACCGAAGACGATGGAAATTGTGGTTGAAAAGGCTCGTTTGGTAGAGGATATTTTGGCCATGTCCTTGGGTGGTCACATTGGAGTACAAATTGGTAGTGCACCTACACCTAGTTTTAGCACTCATGGAGGTCAGTTACAGGCTAATGGATCTTCTAGGAACAGGTATACACCCTCTAAAGGGGGTCAGCAACATCAGCAACAACAGCAATCACAACCGAAGCAGAAGAACTCTCAATCTCAACAGGGTGGCAATTTTTAGTTTCGTAGGGATCGGAACAGGAACCGGGCTCGTCAGGAGCATTTTGAGCAGCTTGCACCTAGTTTTCAGTCAACACCGAGTCGAGGAAGCTTTCAATAGTCAAATGTTCCATCAAGGGGTAGAGGATTTGGTAGAGGTACTGGATGCTACTCATGTGGGCATTAAGGGAATATCGCTAGAATGTGTTCACAGAAGAACACCTCAGGATTTAATCATAGACTAGCTAGGTCAGAGTCGACAGTGGGTGATGCAAGGAGATCTCATCGTATCTTTGCGATAGTGGATAATCAACAGGCAGACCACCGGAGCACCATCATTGAGACATCAGGTGTGTTGGATAACACTAGCATTTCTATACTCTTTGATTCTGGTGCATTTGAGTCTTTTATATCTCCTTCAGTAGTTGAGTGATGTAGACCGGTGGCAACTAGTTAGGGTGTAAAATGGGAAGTTGAATTGGCCTTAGGGTCAAAGGTTGTTGTAGAGAAGCTTGTGTAGGGTTGTAGTCTGAGTATAGGGGAATTGACCACTAAAGTGGATCTCTGAATCCTACCACTTGGCTCATATGATGTCGTCTTGGGAATGGATTGGTTGAGTGCACACTGTACAATGATTGACTATCGTCGTAAAGCAATGTGGTGCATTGATGACTCCAAAAAGGAGGTGGAGATTGTGGGTATTCAAAGGCCCATTTCATTGCGAATGATCTCTGCCATGCAAGTTAAAAGGTACTTTTGATAGGGTTGTCACCTTTTTGTAGTATCTATGAGTGATCTGGAGTCAGAGGATAGTCGCGGGGTGTCATTGGATGATTACACTCTCCTTAAGGAGTTTTCTGCTGTGTTTTTGGATGAGATACCTGGTATGCCGCCAAAGCGAGATACAAATTTCAGGATTGATCTGGTACCTGGAGTTGAGCTGATATCTCAAGCTCCATATCAGATGACTACGCAAGAACTTCAGGAACTTCGTATGCAGTTGGAAGATCTATTGGCTAAGGGGGTTATCTGCCCAAGTGTTTCCCCTTGGGGAGCACCTGTGATATTTGTAAAGAAGAAGGATGGTTCTCTTCGCTTGTGTATTGATTATAGGCAGTTGAACAAAGTAACGGTGAAGAACTGATATCCTTTACCCAGAATTGATGATCTTTTCGATCAAAAAGGGGCAAAGGTATTTTATAAGATTGATCTCAAATCAGGATATCACCAGTTGCAGATTGTGGATATAGATATTCATAAAACAACATTTCACACTCGATACGGACATTACAAGTTCACTGTGATGTCGTTGGGGTTAACGAATGCACCTTTATTCTTCATGAGCTTAATGAATGGAGTGTTCCAAATGTACTTAGATAGATTCATCCTTGTGTTTCTTGATTACATTCTGATCTATTACAAGTCTATTTAAGTACATGAGGAACATCTAAAACAGGTGTTGCAATGCTTAAGGGACAATCAGTTGTTTGCCAACTTAGCAAAGTGTGAATTTTATAAGACTGAAGTTCAATATTTGGGACATGTGATTTCTGGTGAGGGAATTTCTATTGATCCTACAAAGATTCAGGCCATTGTGGATTGGCCCGCACCCACAAATGTCTCAGAAATTCACAGTTTCATGGGACTTGCAGGCTATTATCGGTGGTTCATCTAAGGCCTTTCAAGGATGGCACATCCTATCACCTCTCTCCAGAGGAAGGGAAATAATTTTCTTTGGTTAGATCAATGTCAGTTAGCTTTCCAAACCCTTAAGGAAAAGTTGACTAGTGCACCAATCTTAGCAGTACCGGATCCGACAGGAGATTTTGTAGTTTGTATAGATGCTTCTTTGGAAGGCTTAGGGGCTGTGTTGATGCAAGAAGGGTGAGTGATTGCGTATGAATCATGAAAACTTAAGGATCATGAACTAAACTACCCCACACATGATTTGGAGTTGGCCACAGTTGTACATGCCTTAGTAAGGTGGTGACACTTCCTCCTAGGGTATCGGTTCGAGTTCCATACAGATCATCATAGTCTACAATACATCTTCACGTAGCTGAACCTGAATGTAAGACAGAGAAGGTGGATGGAATTCTTGTGTGAATATGATTTTGAAGTGAAGTATATCTAGGGCAAAGAGAATGTGGTGGTAGATGCGTTGAGTCGATGCAAGCATGATATTTCTGTTGTGACTCTTGAGGTTGATTTGAGGAGTCAGATCCTCACAGCTCTTCCTTCAGATAATTGGTATCAAGTGGTGAAATTTGAGATTGAGTCGGGCAGAGCACTGGAAGGAAAATTTGTTGGCTACTCTTTGGACTTAGATGGTGTTTTGTGCTATGCTGGCCAAATGTATGTGCCTCCTATAGAGGGTCTTTGAACCCTAATCTTGACTGAAGCTCATCGGGCTCCTTATTCAGCACACCCTGGAATTAAGAAAATGTATGCAGATCTTCGCTCACTATATTTTTGGGCAGGATTGAAGCGTGATATCGATGATTTTGTGGCTAGATGTCTTGAATTTCAGAGGGTTAAGGCTGAGCATCATCATCCTATAGGTTTTTTGCAGCCTCATCTTGTTCCAGAGTGGAAGTGGGACATTATCTCTATGGATTTCATTGTCGGCTTGCCTATGTCTTCCAAGCGGCACGACGCTATCATGGTCATTGTTGATAGGCTGACCAAGGTAGCCCATTTCTCTCCTATCCCATCTTCCTATACTACTTTTGTGGTGGCCAGGGTGTTCATGTAAGACATTGTTTGATTGCATGGGATACCGCGAAGAATCATTTCTGATAGAGATCTGGTATTCACATCCGCGTTATGGACATCTTTGCAGTAGTCCTTAGGGACTAAGTTGAATTTTAGTTCTGCCTACCATCCTGAGACAGATGGTCAGACTGAGAGAGTCAATTAGGTGCTTGAGGATATGCTTCGCATGTATGTCATGGATCAAAAATATCACTGGGAAGATTATCTACACTTGGTCGAGTTTTCCTATAACAATGGTTATCATTGTTCGATCGACATGGTTCCATTTCAAGCTTTGTATGGTCATCCTTGTCGTACCCCTTTGAGCTAGGATCAATTAGAGGACAGGGTTCTTCTTGGACCTGAAATTCTTCGAGATATGGAGTGGTAGGTAACTCGCATCTGAGAGCATCTTGTAGTGGCTCAAGATAGGCAAAAGAAGTATGCTAATGCACACAGAGTTGATCGGAAATTTGCAGTTGGTGATCATGTGTTTCTTCAAGTTCATCCACGAAAGAGCCCTATTCGTTATGGAAAGGGTTCTAAGCTTGTGCCCCATTTTGTTGGACCGTTTGAGGTGTTAGAATGAATTGGTCTTGTTGCCTACCACCTGGCCTTGCCACCCAGTCTGTCGTGCATTCACAATGTTTTTCATGTTTCAGTCCTTAGACCATATTTTCTCGATGTTACTCACATACTTGATTGGAATGCTCTATAGGTCGAAGACAGGCAGCTAGCTCTCAAGCCCGTGGCCATGCTGCAGTGCAGGAGACTCACCCTTAGAGGCAGGGATATTGAGTAGGTGCGGGTTGAGTGGGACCCCAATGATGAGACTTCAACAATATGGGAGGATGCCTCCCGTATCAGGGAATCCTATCCTTACTTGTTTACTAGCTTCTAGGAGTAAGCCGAATTCATGGGGTGGAGGATGTAATACCCCTCATGTTATTGTTTGGACTTGTTATCCTTCTATGCTTTTTGCTTGATACTTTGAGACTTTGATAGTTACTGTTATTGTTTGGATTGGTGGATTGGATAGTTTAGACTGCTTGATGATTATGCTACTTCATTTGAGGACATGGATATTATGATATGACATTGAGATTATATTTGATTTGGTGATGTATAATTTGATTTCAGTAATACATTGTGATGCACTGGGTTAGTAACTATTTTATGATGTGATCAGTTGGTTTAGCAATGTTACTTTATATCTAATGTTGTAATTGTTAGTATAGCTTTGGTGAGAGGACAATGTAGCACCACTCGTTTATGAGTGCCCTACTATGATGCAATTCCTTCTCACAAATGATGTTTCGATTATATATATATACATGTTGTACACATCCTTGTTGTATGCAGGAATTGTAGGTACAGAGTCTCGATTCCACCTGCTTCGGCAGGACAGGGCGAGCATCAATTTAACCCAATGGGCATGAAGTTGAAACAAAGATGACAAGGAAGTCACCCCGTCCCATGTTTGTCAAACTGTCTTATGTTTTGTGGTATTGTGCATCTTTGACCTTTGCCATTTTGCATTTTATTATAGTGTTTATGTGTGAGTGTACTTTTGGCATTTATTTTACATTAGTGTTTTGTATGATGTAATTTATATAATTAAATGATGCTAATAAATGTTGATGATAGTGTTAGAATAATTTGTATTAAAATATAAAAGTCTTATATTAAAAGTCATGGGATTTATTTAAAAGTGTAAATTAAATTATTCAAAATTAGTATTTTGATCATTTAATTAAATAAGCATGTTAAGGATAATTATGAAATAAATAAATTAAAGATATTAAATTGTGTGAATTGCAAGTAAAACTGCAAAATCAGAATTAAAACAAAAAGTGTTGTTAAATCGAGAAAAAAATCAATAAAAGAAAGAAAAGATGAAAAGAACCAATGAATGTTGAGTTTTGGCTATAAAGCTGAGAATAAAATTAGAAAATTTCTTTTAATTTGGATTGATGGAGTTTTCATTCACGGGAAAATTGACAGAAGTTACAAAAAAATATTGAGTTTTGGGAATTGGATTGGCTCTTGTTCTTCTTGTGTGGAAATTTATTTAGTTCTTCATTGTTCTGGAAGAGAGGTTTTTCTAAAGAAAATTTTAGATTAGAAGATTGGTCAAGGGAATCGGGTGGAGAACTTTTGAAGAAAGGAACGAGAGCGTTTCGAAAAGGCTATCTAGATCAAGCAAAGATTCATCAAATTTTCAACAGGTGCAGGACTCCAGGTTCCATTTTCTTGTTTCTTTAATTTTTTGATTCAAAAGAAAAATAAAAATAAATAAATATTATTTCTGTGAGAAAAGAAACTATATGAGGTTTTAGAAAATTCTTCTAGGAAATAACTGAGAAAAAAATTCATCTTATGAAAATGTCCAGTATTTCTATGATTTGATATGAAAGAAAAATTGTATTCCATGTGAAACAAATAAGTTTTGAATATATACTCTTATATATATATTTATATATATATACACCTTTAGAGTATATATATTTATATATATATATATATATATAATAAATATACATTTGTATATATAATCAGTTCTCCCTTACAAAAGTTGATCTTGATAAATATATATATATATATATATATATATAAATATATGTATATATATATATATATATATAAATATATGTATATATATATATATAAATATATGTATATATATATATATTTATATTTTATACTTTTAATGAAATTGTGTTTCGAATTTCATCCTGGGCCGAACCTGTGCAAGGCATCCATATTTCTTCTTGATAAATAAATAAATAAATAAATAAATAAAAATTTAAAAAAATAAATAAATAAAGTGATTTTTTTTGGGTGAAGGGGAAAGACGGCAAAGGCTGTACCTCCCCCTCTCCCCATAGTCCGCGGACGGTTGCCACAACAGTCCTATGGACTGTTTTGCAGTCCTCTCTACGGCAGTGTACAGTGTAAACTGTGATTTAATTTGTTTTTTATGATTTAATTTTTATACGAGCTTTTTTGTAAATATATATATATATATATGATATATATTATGTATATGCTCAGTACGAACAAAAGATTAATCAGTTTAGATTTTTTTTAAAAATAGATAAGTAAATATACATATATTTTATATGTATATATATATATGTGTATAAAATACAAATGTCATGATTTATTGATTTTGGTTTAACTAAGAAATTATGAAATTTAGCTTGGTTGGTTAATTATAAAGAAGCAAATTAAATATTATTTCAAAGCTATTATTGAACTCTTATTTCAAATTGTATCGGGGAAAATAGAAATTTGTAAATGCAATTAAACTAGTTGTTTATTTTGGAGTTGTGAAAACAATGTGTGTATATTAAATGGTATCTCGAGTTATAAGATCATGTGATCTTGTTATTACCATTTTATTATTGTTTTGGGCTTTTCTTTCGATGTGGGAAACCTGTTGTATTTGTGAACCCGTTTATGGATGTTGTGAACTTTAGGCTTCCAGAGGCGTGATTTTATCATTGGATGTGTATTCTCGTTTTATGTGCTCTTGATGTAGCAAGATATTGGTATCATTATTTTGAAAGGGTTGTACGGGGTTTTGTTGAGACTCTGGTTTTGGGTTTTAGCGAGATGGGTAATGCCTCGCATGTCGTTTGTTGAGACTTAATGCTTTGTCCTTTGTGGTACAACCCTTGCTTTGATTTTGTTATGTTTTGGGGTCTCAGGAAGAGTGGCTCTTCGTGGGGTCCGACGCCTCAAATAGGAGGAAGGGCTCAGGATAACCCACGTAAGAGTAGATTAACAAGTGAAAACCTAATAATAGAACTTAGGGGGATGGGTAGTAATAAAACAATAAGATAATCTTGGATACCTCATCTAGTCATTAGGGCTATCATAGACTAATGGTAGACTGAGAAGGTCGTGGTCGGCAAAGTGGTAACCTCGTCCTCAGGAGAGGTTAACAGCTCTGCATGAGTCACCCTATGGGGTCGTCGCCTCATGTAGGAGGAAGGGCCAGGATAACCATAGATGGGGGCCGGTGCCTCATGTTGGAGGAAGGGCCAAGATAACCCATGTAGGCTATGCGATGACACTCTCCACTTGTTGCCCTTGTGTTTTTCTTTCTTGGTTTCCTCTGCAAGTGTGGTCTGTTTGTTGTTTCGGATTTAATTGGCATGTGGTTAATGTTTATTTCCTTGGTTTATTTATGATGTGTTTTATGGTTTAAGTTATTGTGATTGAGTCTTTGTTGTTTTCATTTATGATCTATGTATTCTTGATGTTTCTATTGGAGTTATTGTACTATGTTATTCTTTATTGGAGTTGTCTTAAGGCATTCATGGTCATGATTACTTCCTTGTCACCTCTGAGCACGAGGGGTGGGTTTTCCCAAAACCCACATGGTCGGGTGGAACGTGCTCTGCACCCGTTGGGTTCCCCATCAACGTTCGTTCTTCATAGTATTCTTCAGATGGAGCTTGTACGTGATATTCATCTTGTATTTCAGACATTATTTGTACTATGTATTTATCCCACATGTATGGGAGGTTTCATTGTATTTATTTATTGAGAACATGTAATGTATTAAATGATGATGTATTGTATATGAACCTTTGTAACCATTCATTTTATGAGATTTATTATGGTGGTATTATGTGATGTATTTACACTTATGCTTATGGATACTTGAATGTACTTCTGTAAATGGTTATTGTAATGTTATGATGGATGTAAGTTTAGATAAGTCATTTAGCCTTATCTTTTATCTTTTTCGTTATGAGTTTGATATGCAATGTGACCTCGCGTGCCCCAGAGGACTTGACGTTATGATGCTAATGTGTAATGTAATTATGTTTTGATGGTTCATAATTATGTGTACTTTGTATTATAAAAAATAAATGTGTGCATTGTTTTGTCTTTTGGGGTTTGCACGATGAGCGTTACATGATTGTTTTACATGCATTTACTTAGGTCTTGTTTTACATTCATATAATATTTAAAATATTTTTATATTATTTAGAAAATTAATAATATGCCATTGAGTTAAAAAGAGTTTTATTAATTCAATACCTTAATGAATAGATATTATGCAAATAGATTATTTGTATTATTGAAAGTAAATTAAAAATATTTAAGTGAATTTAATTAAATGGTATTATTTATGTATGGGGTAAAAGTGGAAGATGATAACAACAAATTCAATAAATAATCTCAAAAACAAAGGATAGAACCCACTTACCAATGAGATCAAGGATAAGAAGCCATGAATCCAAAACAAAGGTTAGATCAAACAATCAAAACACAAATGATTTCAAAACATAAACAACCTTACCAATCCCATTATTGGGTAACTTTGGTTGAAATATATGTTGGATTGTTTCAATCCAAAGCCTCCATGATAGCTTGCAAAAGTAATAATGATGACCTAGAATGCAACGATGTATGCTCAATTTGCTCAAGAATCACTTGAACATGATCTCTTTGCAAATACTCTAGATGAATTATGAGAAGGATGAGGGTTATTTTATAGATCTCAAGAAATTAGATCGAGGGATGGGATTGAGTTTGAATGCCCCACAAAGAAGGGTTGAAATTGATCCTTAACACCCACAAAGGAGAGTGAATCAAGGAAGATTAAGAGATCACATCAGTTAGAAATCAAGCTTGCTCCACCATTTTAGGAAAATGGTTGGGATATTTAAGATCAAGGGCTAGAAATGGTTGAGACAAGTTAGTTGAGATATTTTAAAATAGAATATTCCTCAAGAATATGCTTTGTGGAGGGAAAATGGGATAATTAAATAATTAGGAATTTTTTAATCATGTGACAAGAAGATTAAAAGGTAGGATAATTAAATAATAAAGGATTAATTAATCTTGTGGGATTGGAGGAAATATAGATGATACTAATTAAATAATTAGAATTATCTAATTAGGGTGCTAAAAGGGAAATTAGTGATGAAATGGAAGAATTAATTAAACAATTTAGGATTATTTAATTAGTAGAGGGAAATAGGGTTAAATGGTGAAAATGATGTTAAAAGAGGATTAACAATGTAAATGAAGTGAAATGTAATGGTGTTAATGAAAATGATGCCAATGATGGAAAAGTGCAATTTAGGATGTGTGATATGTGTTAAGGTATTTTCACATGTCTAATTTTTTCCCCTCTTTAACATAATGTACTTGCTACATTGTTTCAAAGAATTTGATTCTCAAATGAAGATTGAAAAAAATTAATAAGACCCACTGTGCCTCGACGGTTAGCAGAAGGATGATAAGATGTTGTGATACCCCCTCAAGAGATCAGCTAGAAAAATTATTTTTTCAGGTCAGTCTCGTGACAAGGTTCAAGAGTAGTCTAGATGTATAGAGGATGAAAAATTAGGCCCTAGGGATTGCGTTTAAGGTTCAATATGACCTTGGGTGCTCAACATATAACCTAGGAGGGTTTCCAAGGGTAAAAATTAGGGTTCATTTACCCCTCATTTGCACACTCAACTTTAGGTGATTTTATCTCTCTAAGGATTTATTGCTAAAAAGGTGCATTGATGATGGTGAGGGTTTCGAGCGCACCACATTGAGAAAATGTAATCCATCAGTACTAGTGGCCAATTGATGTAGGGGTTGTGATGTGTATTCTTTTAGTTTACACTTTTTATTTTTCTCGTTTTCACATTTAATGCTTGAAGTTGAACTAGATAATAGTGGTAATCTTATAGTTTTGTTGCTATTGTCACAATATTTCTACTATCATAGGTCCTAGGAATGTTGCTTCTATAAATTCTTACTGCTATCGTAAAACAAGGCCACTATTGTCAAAGATGGCCACTATTGTAAAGTTGTTATTGTAAATTTAACCATGCGGTAGAAAAATTTAGGGCATGGTCGCTATTGTTGTTTGAACATGATCACTATTATTGTAGAGAGTTGTTATCATCTAGAAACAGGATCACTATTATTGTAGAGAGCCACTATCATCTAGAAATGGGCTCGCTATTGTGAAATAACATTGATTAAGCTAGTTTAACTGCAAATTTAGGCTATGGAGTTGATTTTCTAGCAAAATTTTAATGTTGTGGGTTGAATGCTTGCAGGCCATTGTACATATTTTATATTCGAGAGAGCAAAGGCATCGACTTTTGGATGGAATAACTAGATTTTAGGAGTTAGAGTGAGATTTATTGGATGTCATTGGTTTGAGATTAATCACTTACATGTCTGAGATTAGGGTAAATAGAGCCATGATGATTGCATTGATAGAGCACTGGAGATCAGAGACAACTACCTTCCACCTTCTGACAAGAGAGTGTATTGTTACACTTGAGGAAATTTGAAGGATCTTACACATCTTGATTCATAATGATCTTGCCACTTATGATGTTCAGAGAGGGACATAGGTGATGCAGAGATTACTAGGTGTACAATATGTATAGTTCATTTATTTTGAGATTAATTTGACACCATTCTTGGACGATGCATATGACATGCTCATAGTGTTGGTGGGATTGATCATTGGGTGATTGCTGCTAGATAGGAGATTGTAGAGGTTTCCCATTGGTTGGGGCATTTTTATAGAGATGATGATGGATCACATGACCATTTATGCATGGGGACCCTACATTTTAGCTCATTTATATTGAGATATGCATGAGGCAGTTTACCATGGTGAAATCAACATATTAGTAGGTGTGACTCTTCTCCATGTTTGGGCATGGGAGTAAATTACTATTACCTGACCTGAGGGCATAGATTAGAGGGATCCAAATGATCTCTACTCCTATAGGTATTTGAATTACCTTCACTACACAACTTGGGAGATTGACATACTGGAGGGTTATTTTTAAAGACATGAGAGAGTTCATATGGAACCCATATCTAGGTTGTGAGGCATGGGAAGATGACTAGGAGAATTTGGTTTACTTCTGATAGACTCAATATCTGATTGGAAGAGTTGATATCATTCTAGAGTGGTACCTTCTAGAGCGAGTCCTTTGTTAGTTTGGCAGAGGCAAACTCGACCATCCAATGACTATCATGTCCATTATGCACACAACTAGAGAGGTCAATGCTTGGGGACCTCTAGAAAATTCTTATTGAGCATTTATAGAGTTTATAGAATTGGATCCTATTGATTAGGGATGGGTAGTGGGGTAGGTACCACATGCACCCCCCCTTAGGGAGACATGGATTCCAGATTAACTCAAATCACGGTAGAGAGAGATCGAGTTTGCATAGAGTGAGACCAGGTAGTACAAGATAGAGATGCTAAGGCTGGAGAGAAGGATGCAAAGATCACTTGCAGACATTTCATCGATGCTCAGATTGTGATCCTTACTGTAGAGAGAGACTAGGCTTGAAATGAGAGAGATTCCTTGAGATAGGAGATGGATGTAGAGAGGGGTCAAAAGATACAACTAAAGATAGATCATGCTTCATCCATCCCTAGAGCTTAGTACTCGACAGAGCGAGATCAATTTATTGTAGAGGTTACATGTTACAAGACTCTATACAAGTAACAGGTGCCCAGGGCTCAAAGATGGCCTTGATTTGAGGTTCAAAGTACAATGATAGGAGTAGAGTCTAGCTGATCAGGGGGAGTTTCAATTAGCAAGACTTTGGTACAACCTTCAGGTCTGCTTTTGCATCACCATCAGTCACCTCTCCATAGCTGAAGATCACAACATGATGGGGCAAGACCCCCTCTCAAGAGAGAGGATCATTCGAGGTCACCACCACGGAATGGACAACAAAGTTGACTCATATGATATGATCTTTATGTTGCTTCATTACAAACTTTGATGTAGACATTTTTTTTATATACATTCATCATCCAATTTTTGAGGCCTCATATATATTTTTTATCTCATTCGATATTGTATCACATATGATATTGATGATGTTGATGTATTGATATTTCTATTTTTATGATATATGAGATACACCATTTTTTAATGCGACATATGATATGTTATGCGATGCTTATGAGATGCTTTAGGTTTATGATATGCTTTATGTTTATGATATGATGATGGATGATTTATGATGTATGCTAATTTTTTGTACTTTTTGATGCTTTGATATGATATGGATGATGTAGGATGTTGCATGAATACAATGGATGATGTTATGATGTATTATTTTCTATGATATGATGGATATGATATGCTAATGAGTTTATGGATGTATCATACATGTAGTACTAATTATTTTGTGATGAAAGATAGAAATGTTAGCTAGAAGAAATGGATGATTTTGATCTAACTTCTGAAAAATCCATAGATTATGATTGATTGATGATGTGAATGAATACATTGATAAGTGATTGATAATGATTGATGATGAATGATACCGATGAGTTTTCATTTGCTTCATGGAGACTAAGTAATGTTTAGCAATGCTTATTAATATATCAAATATACATGATGCACTAGGGTATTAATGACCAAGGAAACTTTGTATCTATTACATGGACTTTGACTCTGTAGACAAGGAGTATTCTTCTGCATAACAGACATATGAAAACATTGTTAGAGTGTATGGGTGAGAAGTTAAAAATATTTTGGACCAGTTGTAGAAAGAGGTATAAAGAACCTAACATGCCACTGCTACACGAAATTCCCAAAATGACTCCATGCAAACAAAAAAGCAAGTATTCGCCATAGTAGTATTGCAAAAATATCCAAAAAATAGAGTTAAATGAAATTGATGATCAATGTCCCCATTCCTTTCTCTCTAAATCCTTATGGACATCCTCAAGAGATCTTGGGAATGAGACAAATAAGATAAATCAAAAGATAAGATCATAAAATATAAAACAATGTTGTTGTATCACTTGCCATAGATGTTTTGATGTTTCAGGATGTTATCCATCGATGATGTCTATTGTAGGAACTTTTTATCCATTAAGAAACATGCCAATATGTTGATGATTATTCAAACAGGTAGGTAGTTTAACATTTAGGCATTGTTTTAGTCTAATAATGATCAAGTCCTTATGATTTTTTCTCGGAAGTTTTAGATTCCAATGTTTGCTTTGCTTGTTTATTTTTTTTCCAAAGGGTGAGGATGATGATTTTTTTACTATGGATGGATAGTTTATTTCAGATAGGTGATAATAGAGATATGAGTTTTGAGTTTTTCTAAATGTTTTCATGCTTTTGAGGTTATTTGATGTGTTTTTTAATGTTTTTAGGATATTCAATTTTTTTTTGTTTTTGAGAGATTTAGAGACCAAGAGGGGGACCTAAGGGGATTGACCTAGTGCCTCAGGGGCTCATCAATGATGGAATTTCCTACGTTATACACACAGAGACAACATAGTTTTATTATTGGACTCAAAGTAGATTGCACGAAGATGACCTACAATGTTTTTTGGATTTTGATGTTTTACAATTGTTTTTGAATTTTGATGGTTTTATGGATGTTTTTGGATTTTGATAGTTTTTCTAGATGTTTTTATTTTTGAGTTTTCTACAAATGATGGGATGAACAAGGATCCAATATATATACCAATTTTAGGAAGTTTCCCCCACTTTGGAATAGGATTATGTTTATTATGGATATGTGGATAAAACAAATGGTGGATAGGGATAGTGCAATGAAGTTCAACACTTGATCAGTTATCGAATCATGGTTGGGTATATCTTTTATTATGTGATGGATGGAGAAAAAAAGATGTGATAGTATGATGGATATAAGATGGAGTAGATGTGATAGAAGGATGGAAAGTTCAAATAGATGGGGATGCCAAACCTATTCAAATGTAGTGTTTGTTTACCAAGTTATCATTACGACACCTATCCTAGAAGAACCACAAGGTGGTTTTCACTTAAAGGAGGGTGATCCAACAATACTAGTTTACAATTCCCTTCATGAAGGAAAATTGCAAAAATGCTCCAAAGAATTTTTTTTTGGGCTTTTAGGGGTTCACTCGAAGGGGGTTGCATGAACCCAAAAAGGGGTTCACTCAAACCCCCCTTTGAGCGAACCCCTTTGTGATGTCATAGCTTTTTGGCAAGTTTTTTAAAATCAAAACAAAGGAACATTTCAAAAAAAGAGGGGTTTGAGTGAACCCCCTTGCTCGAAGGGGTCCAGGGGGTTCACTCGAACCCCCATTTTTTTCCCTTATCCCCCTCCTTTCTCATTTTACTGCAGAATTTTATATTTCTAGGCTCAAGTTGAGGATGAAAATTGAGGAAACTTCATAGATCCAACTAGATGATGGTAGTCCTTAGAACGAGCTACCCATAAAATATAATTTTAATATATTTTGGTTTTATTATGTATTTTTTAATTTTAATTAAACATAGGATTTTCATTGAAAATCAAGCTCTTTGTTTTGCACATGTGGAAAAATAGTAGATTATCAAAAAAAAATCTGAAAAGTATTTATGCACTAGATATTGATGTCCTTGATCCAACAAAAAAAATTGAATTTCGATACATACAAAAAAGTTATGTATTAGCAAGTAAACCTATGTCTAAATTGTAATTGGTTTGACTTCAAAACTTAATTAAGAAAAAATATTCAATAAAAGACAATGAAACCAATTGCATGCACTCGATATTGTAGTTATGAATCTAAATTCAAAAAAATTATAATTTTATCCTTCATAGAAAACTTTATGTGTTAGCAAGTACACGCCACTCTTTAAAAATTGTGTTTACTGTTAAAAACTAGTTTTTGAAGGAGATGGAAAAAGAAATGCAATTTGATTCCAAAAATTTTGAAAAAAACATATTTAGAATCTATAGACAAAATGTCACAAATCACTAGTTTTCATCATCTTCAAATTCCTCATGGTTTAGCAGCTATAGGTGCCCGAAAGTGAAGATTTAGTTAAAAAAAATAGTTCAATGTCCAATTTGGCCAAAAAGTGTAAACCACTATTGTGGGATCGCCAAGGATGATTTATGTCTCTTTAATTTTTTCTTGATTTTTCTTTTTTTTTTGTTTTTTTTCCTTTTTTCTTGGGATATTTTGATGCATTAGGTGTAGAACTTCTTGAGATTATTTTTGTTAAGCGGTTCCACTAGGGGTTCTCCTTTCGGGGTAGCCAATTGATAGGTACCAGAACTATAGCTTGCTATGCTGACATAAGGACCTAGCCAGTTCAACTTAAATTTACCTTTCCCATCTTGATTAATTTGGATTTTTTTATTTTCCTTTAGGACCAAGTCACCAACCTAAAATTTCCTATTTTTTATTTTCTTATTATAGCTTTACTTGAGACAATTTTGATAAGCTTGGAGATGGTTTAGAGAACTCAAACATATTTTGTCTAGCAGTTAAAGCTCATTGAGTCTAGATACTCAATATTCTTCGTTGCTAACTAGGTCCTTCAATGATACTCTTAGGGATGGAATCTCAACCTCTATAGGTAAGATAGCTTCAGATCCATATACCAGGGAAAAAGGTGTCACATCAGCAGGTGTGTGGATGCTTGTCCTATAAGCCCATAAGGCTAGATTTAGCTGTAGGTTCCAGTCACAACCAACATTATTAATAGTATTCTTTAGGATTTTGAGGATCATCTTATTACATGCTTTTGCTTGACCATTTACCGAGGGGTAGTACGTGGTAGAGAAGCAATGTTGGATGTAGAGTCTAGAGAAAAGCTCGTGGACATCTTGGTTATTGAATGAAGTTGTGTTTTCTATAATGATAGTCTGAGGGATACCATATCGATAGATCAAATCTTTAAGAATAAACTTTTCTATGTGTTTTCCTATGATATAAGTTAGAGGTATATCTTCTATCCACTTTGTAAAATACTTCGTGGTAGTTATGATAATTTTTTATCCATTCGATGAAGTGGGGGATATCTTTCTTATCAGGTCAAGTCCCCACTATGAGAAGGGCCATGGTGTAGTGATAGGATGTAATTATTGCATAGGTGCATGAACAAGATCACCATGTTGCTAGCATTGACGACACTTCTTTGAATAGTGTATAGCTTCTTGCTCCATGGATTGCCAATAGTACCCAGTTCTTAGCAACTTCTTGACTAGGTTAGGTCCACTAGAATAGGACCCACAAATACCTTCATGTACCTCTTGTAAGGCAGTTTGAGCTTCTTCCACATTGATGCATCAGAGTAAAGTACCATCTAGAATTTAGTGGTATAGAGTATCTCCAAGGATGGTAAAGCATGTAGTTCTATGGATAAAGGTTTTCTTTTGGTTGCTTGTTAGGTGAGGTGGTATGATTCTGTGTTGGATTTAAGCATATGTGTCTTGGTACTAAAGCAAATTGGGACCAACAACATAACATACAAGTTTGAATTATAGATTATCGAACACTGGTATAAGAAATTATTCCATGAGGAATTCATACCTAGGAATGTTTTGCAGTATATCAAGAAGTGAACCAATAGTGGCCATAGCATCGACAAATTTATTGTTGATTTTGGGGATTTGTTCAAAGATGATGACCAAAATGTATTTCTTGAAACTATCTACCATTCTCTTATACAACATCAGCTTATCATCTTTAGTCTAGTACTCACTATTCACTTGTCTTATGATGAGCTGGGAGTCCCCATAGACTTGAAGTTCTTTGATCTTCCATTCCATGGAAATTCTTAACCTTGTGATTAGTGCTTCATACTTGACTATATTGTTTGTACAAGGGAAGGAAATTATATATGCTTTGGGTATACTATCTCCTTGAGGTGTGAGAAACAAGATACCAGCCCTTGATCCATGTTGGGTATGAGATCTATCAAAGTATAGAGTCCAACATCTTGGTGGAGTTATAACAAGGATGCTTTCATCAGGAAATTATGATATTAGTAGTTGTTGATCTTCTATAGGTGCTTCATCTAGTTGGTCTACTATCACTTGCCCTTTGATTGCTTTCCTGTTAACATAATCTATATCGAATTCACTAAGTATCATGATCCACTTTGCCATTCTTCTTATCAAAGCTTATTTTGCTAAGAGATATTTGAGGGGATCCACTTTAGATATCAACTGGATTTTTTTGTTTAACATGTAATGTCTAATATTTTGAACCACAAAGACAACTTCTAAACATGTTCTTTCAATAATTATGTAATTAATCTCATAACCAACTAGGGTGTGGTTGATGTAGTGCATTGTTATTTCATTGTTTTTCTCATCAAGTTGTGTCAATAGAGCTCCTAAAGTTGTTGATGTCGATACATATAATATTGTGGATTTATCTTGTATGGGTGGCATCAATACAGGAGGATTTTCCAAATAGTCTTAACCTGTTGAAAAGAATATTCACACCTAATGTCCCATTTAAATGTTACATCTTTATGGAGAAATTGTGTGAAGGAATGACATTTATCCACTAAATATGCTATAAATATCTAAATTGACTAAATTTTTCCTTGCAAGCTATGCAACTATTTTAATATCTTTGGGGGAGGAATTTCTAGGATAGCTTTAACCTTAGTAGGATCCACCTTAATACCTCTTCTATATATAATATAACCCAATAGTTTCCTTGATGTTACACCAAATACACACTTCTTTGGATTTAGACACAAGTTGTACTCTTATATCCTGTCAAATATCTTAGCCAAGTTACCCAGATGTTCTTGTCTTGTGATAGATTTCACTAAACGATCATCCACATAGTCCTCCATGGTAATGTGAAACATATCATGGAATATAATAGTCATTTCTCTTTGGTATATAGATCCATCATTCTTTATACCAAATGGCATGAAATTCCAACAAAAAGTTCCCCAAGGGCAAGTAAATGATGTTTTATGTTGATCATTAGGTGTTATTTTGATTTAGTTGTAGCTAGAGAAGTCATCCATAAGAGAAAGCATTTCATGACTAGTTGTTAAGTCCACTATCATGTCAATGTTAGGTAGGGGGAAGTCATCCTTTGGGAATGCCTTGTTAAGATTTATAAAATTTGTATGGATCCATATGCCCCTAGTGGGTTTCGACACTGGTACTAGGTTGGATACCCACTCATGATAATATATAGGTCTTATGAATCTGACATCAAGTAGTTTCTGAGCTCCACCTTAACTAGAAGCAGTATCTATGGGTGCATCTTGCAAAGCTTTTGTTTGACTAGGTTTGTTCCAGGGAAAACCATTAGATGATGGACTACAAGAGTTAGATCCAAACCCAACATATCTGCATAATTCTAGGTGAAGTTGATCTTTCATTCTTGAATGAATGTTGAGAATTTTATTCTTTTTTCATGATCTAAAGAGGTTACATGATATGTTATCTTTGGTGCATTTGTCATTCCCACATTTATGGGTTCAAAACCTTTGACCAAAACTACTGCTATTTCTTGATACTTTGTGATTGGGAGATTGGATCCTCCATCTTTGGGTGCCTTAGGGAGGCTTTCACCCTTAGATGTGTCCTTTTTTTTTTGACCTTTTTCATGATCCAATAGTGCCACATTATGGTTTTCACCATTGGATCTTATTTTGATGCTTAGATTTTCAATTTCATTTTTACAATTGGAGGATGCAATCTCCCATCCAAATTATGCTCCTTGTTCAAGTTCAATTTCAAAGCTAGCCTTGTGATCCCAAAATATAATACCATTTCAAAGTCCCATAAACTTATCTATAGCTTCATCATTCTGGAATATGTCCACAACTGGTGTGTGATGTTGTTGATCCCAATTGATTAACTACAAGTAAACGCGTTGGAGTTATTTTGTTTGGGATGTAGGGCTAAAGGAATGGGTAGTGATAGTGTTTATGAAAAGGTCTTCAAATAGGTATGTTATGGTTAGATCATCATCAATAATATTGTACTCATCTAATGTCTCAATCGTGGTAGAAGGAGCCTTTTCCTTGCAAAAGTTATTTTCAGTGCTTGGAGTCACAATGTCTAACAAACCATAGCCTAGTTCTAGATTCTTCTTGTAATTTTCCATGATGATAGGTTCTCTCCTACCTTGTTTGTTTAGACCAAGGACACTTTTTCTAATGAATCCCATACCTTTTTCTATCTGATAACCTTTGCTATTAGGATCAACGAGGATGGGAGGTAGTTGTTTTTCTTCATCTTGTTCCTCTTTGTAAAGCCATGTAGAGAGATCTTCTTCACATACCACTTTGTCCTTCATGTCTCCCCACTTGGTGAATATTGTATCTTTGAATTCCATTGTAATAGCTTATATGTGCTTAATTTCCTTTGGTCTCCCATAAGTTCTTGGTGATGGGGGTAGCTTTCCAATGCAGAAAGATTTATTGAAATGGTATTCTCTACAACCATTTTCAAGTACCTAGATCTTAAGGTTGGATTTAGGTGGATTGTATGATGAAGATGGAGTTGAGGATGAGGAAAGTTATGATGGATGAATGTAGGATAATGTTTGGAATGATATGTCATTACTGGGTATTTGAAAAAGTTTCTTGTATTTTTCCTCTAAGCTCTTGCAATAATGGAAGGGTTATGGATCGGTGTATATTATAAGCTCCTTATCATTATAAGGAAATTTTAGGCATTGATGAAATGTTGAAGGGGCTGCTTGCATTGGATAGATCTAAGGGCATCCCAAGAGAAGGGTATAGGGTATCTCAAGATCCAGTACCTGACAAGTCGTTTCGACTATAGCTGGTCCCACTTTTACTGGGAGTCTGATTGTGCCTTCAGAGTTTCTTTTTTTTTCATCATAAGTCGTTATAGTGACGCCTTTGTTTTTTTCAATAATGTCATTAGAATATCCCAACTGCTTTACTAATTTCTAGGTACATATGTTTAATGTTGCACCTCCATCTATCAGGACTCTCTTGATTTTATGTTTATGGATGAAAATTTTGGGATATAGAGCTTGATTATAAAATGATCTTTGGGTAAGGTATTTTTTCAAGAAATACCAAGTGATGGGTAGAAGTAATGGTTCCAACCATAGCTTTAAATTTATATGTGTTGATATTTTTAGGTACCAAAGATTCAAGGAGATATTTCTCCAGAATCTCTTTATGTGTGGGGGATAGCTTGAGAAGCTCAAGGATAGAGATTAGGGTTGGAGTCTTCTTTAATTGGTGAACAATATTGTAGTCACTTGGAGGTTTAATGGTAACTCTTGATTGAGGCTGGGCTCCTTGGATCGTAACCTTCTCTCTTCATGTAGTGACATTACACTCGGGGTTTTTACCAACTATTGTTACTACATGGATATTGTTGTCAGATTCATGGATGGTTCCTACAACATTATCATAGGTGTAAGTAGCTTTTTGGTAATCATGTCCTTTACCTTTGTCATTTCCCTTAGAATGATCGAGGATTGGATCCTTATAGATACCCATGTTACTATTTTTGGAGGGTCTAGGATGGTATTTGATATCAACCTCTCCCTTGTATATCAAGTCTTAGATGATATTATTTAGCCTCATTCAATTATTTTTCTTATGACCCTTGATTCGGTGAAACACACATTGATAATTCTCATTGTACCATGGGGGTTGAAAGTTTGGATCTTCGTAATTTGTTTGATTAGGTAGTTTGATAAGGTTCATTTGGATTAGCTTATGCATGAAAATATCCATGGGTTTCCCCAATGGTGTGTATTTCATGTTTATTGTAAAAAAAATTCTTGGTAGCCCTCTTTGATTTTTATGATTTTGGTTTGTCTGTTGTTTTTTTTAGGGTAAGTAAGCTAGGTATTTTGCATGTTGTTTTTGGGGTAGTTCATTTGATTCATTTGGACATTATTTTGGGGATTGTTAGGAGGTGGTTGGCAAGATTGTGGTACATTTTGAACAAACTTAGCATCCACCACTTTTTCATTTGTAACATTCTTGTTCTTTGTCCAAATTCAAGGTTTGTCATTGGATCTGAATGCTTAGTCTCTGTTGTTGTAGAACTTAATGACACCCTTGGGTATAAAGAGATATTTCAATGACTAGACCCTTTTCAATGATTTCTTCAAAATTGTTAGGACATAGCATGGTTAATTGATAGCTTATTTCAGTTTGAAGGTTGGAGACGAAGATTTCAACTAGTTTCTTTTCTGGAATGAGCCATCTACATTTATTAGATTTATGTCTCCATCTCTGTAAGTAAGAAGCGAAGGAATCACCTTAGTTTTGTTTAATTTTGTATAGATCAGGGACCATTATGTCTTGTTCTATGTTGTACAAAAAGTGGTTTATGAACTTATCTGATAGCTCATCAAAGATTTTAATATCAGGTGGTAGATGAGAGAACCATTCAGTAGCTATACCATTGAGACTTCTTTGGAAAAGTCTCATTAAATAGGAGTCATTGTTTGTATCTTCTATGCAAGCTACAAAGAATTCTCATACATGTTCAATTGGGTCCCCTCTTCCTTTGTATTTGTCGAATTTAGGGATTTTGAAGTTCTTAGGAAAGGGAAGCGTTGATATGGTACAGTCAAATATATGAACATATATCTTGTAGTGCATGGCTCTTCTTGGGTTTTCTAGGTTTTATATCCAAAATTCATTGGTTAAGGCTTTGAATTTGCAATCTTAAGTCATCACTAGGTATTTTCATTTGAGGATTAGGGACACTATAACCTTGTTGTCTTGTAATGTATTGTGAGTTATATTGTGGGTTCTACATGTGTATGAAGTCCCTTGGGTCATGCTATGTGTGTATGATGAGGGCTAGGGTCCTTGGAGAATGGTGTGTGTGTATTGTGGATTGATGGTATGATGTTGTGGATTAGATTTTATTGTTGTGATGTGTAATTTTGGTGTTGAGACATGTAATTTTGATGTTGTGGAGGTATATTTTGGGGTGTTTATTAATGTGTATATGTTTAATGTTGAAAATTAAGAGTTTATTGTGTACCAATGTTTTGTGATGGGGGATTAGGTGTTTTGTGGTGGTGGAATGAAATTTTGATGTTGAGGGTGTGTTTTTTTTTTTTGTTGAGGGTTTTTAATGGATGCAGACCCATATTGATATTGTTGGTTTGAAGGATCATAGTATGGGGGTTGTTGTTGCATGTATTGTGTTTGTTGTTGTCCTTGGGTATTTTTTGGGTACATGCTTTGGTCTTGAGGTACATTGGTTTTTTGTTGTTGGTATACGAGTGTTTGTTGTGTTTGAAGAGGTGGATTGTTTTGTTGTGTTGTGTAAATGGGAGATTTCATGTGTTGTGCTTGTGGTGGAATGTTAGCATGTAGTTGTTGTTGCACAGGGGAATTGGTTTGTTGATTTTCTATATATTGTGTTTGTGTAGGTGGTAGGTTACCCATATTTTTCCTGTTGACATTAGGATCTTGTCATTGTGGGTTCAATTATGTGTCATATATAGTTCTTGATACATTGGGTCTCCAAGTATTAGTTTCCAGATTATGTGTTGCAAGTGGTGTGGAGAAGGGGTTTGTTGATTATGGAGGCAGATTTTGAGCTGCCATGGGGCTTAGATTCCCTTGACCTTGTTGAGTGACCAGTGCTTATTCTACTTGTGATTGAGATCTATATGACAAATTATTAACATGTTATCCATAAGATTGGTCATTGATGGGTGTTTTTTGTTTTGAAAAGATAGGTGGTATCCTTGGATCCACCGCTTGTTTTGGGGTTTTTCTAACAACTGATGGATCATCCATGCAAATGAGATATGCATCTCTAAGAGATTCAATGTTAAATTTCATGGGAAATTTTGCACCATGTTGTGCAAGTTTCAAGAAGTATGTGTTAGGATATAATCTAAGTAATTTTTCCATTAGCTTTTGCATTTTTGGATCGTGGTTGTACTCTAATATTTTTTCATCACTAATTTCTTCCTCACTATCATTGTCTTCAATGATCACATCATGGAGACTAGGAGTTTGGTTTTGATACCTAGTAAGAATTTCTTGATGTTGAAGTTGTAGATTTTGTTCACTTGGTGGTGAATTTGGATTAGGTTGTGGTTTATCTTTGAATTTTGGTTGTTGTTCTTGAAGAGTTGAGAAAGTTGTAGATTCATTAGGATCACATCCCCATTGTTGGGAAGTTAAAGCTTCGACATTGGTGGTGCTAGGTCCAATAGAGCTAATTTTGTTAGCTTCCATTTTATTTATATGTTGTGAACTTGTTGTTATCATAAACATGCACAATAGACCTTGGTGAATGGTATATTGCACATTATGGAGGTGTGGTGATGTTGTGGTTTAAAAATTTGGTTTGTGAAATGATGTACAAAGGGAATGTTTGTAAACCGTTTGGACAAATGATGTTGATAGATTGATATGAATTGGTGTGGATCTTAGGATAGTTTGATGTTGGATTCTTGGATGTTTAAGAATGATGAGATTTTGGATTTCAACCCTAAGATAAGGAGATGAGTGGATTTTGGATGATGTTTAAAAAATGACGCTAGGTTTGTGGATGCTCAACCCTATGATGAGAGTGTGAGTGAATTTTGGATAATGTTCAAAAATGATGGTAGTATAAGGACACAAGGATGAAAAATATTTGTTTGATGTTTGCTACATCTAAAGGATGGTGATGAAGGATATGTTGATTTCCTTACTTGAACTAGGTTTGCAAGTTGCAAGTAAAGGTAGATGCTAATAGTCTAGAAACTTAGGGAGAGGGTAATGTCCACTAAATTTTGACAAGACTACCAGATGATATGGTGTTTGGATAGAAAATCTAGCAAGATGATGGGGTTTGATATGTTGTGTTCAATGTGTGTCCAAAGGCTAGGTGGATGTTTGATCAATGTTGATCTTCAAGATTGTTGATAAGGTGTTATGTAAGTTTGATTTGTTGTTTTTGTCCAAAAGGTGATAATAAAAAACCCTAGGTAAACCAAGTTTAAAATGTGAGATGGTAATGTTTGATGGTGTAAAGTCGCTATGTGAAAGTGTAAGTCTATGGTGATAGATGTTATAACAATTGAGAAAGATCTTGTGACAATTTTTGAAAGAATATTTGACAAATCTAAGATAAACAATAAATTGAGAAAATAGCGACTGATGTTTAGGATGATTGTAACAGAAACTAAGATAATAGCAAGCTTATTAAGGAGCGACTACAACAATGTTTAACAAGAGAGAATTTGTTTCAAATCAATGACTAGTAGGTAAGAAAAATTGACAACAACGACTAGACGTACAATAGCGGCCAAATGTCAATACAATAGTGATAATATTCTAAGATAGAAGCGGTGAAATGCACAATAGCAACCTAATTTTCTGATAATAGTGACTTTGTTTCTCTATTTCCAGTTGTAATGATAGTTTTTGACAAGTTTATAAATTCAAATGTTTTTTATCAGATTTTTTTGGTGATTTTTTTGAGAGCAAGTGATACACACAAGAGATAAAAAGGATGCAATAACTGACTCAATGGGAAAGGGGGATATTCTATAAACCTTCTTCCATAAGGTTCACTAGTATAGCTTGAAAAAGATCAATCAATTACAACCTAAGGAGTAAAGGTACATTTATTTTTAGTAGTTTTACCTCACCCCCGAAAGGGTGATGTAATCAATATCTATGGAGGGGTTGAATAGGACATACCACGGTCATGTACCACCTTGATACTCTTGGTTTGGTAAAAGAAAATGAACTCTTAAGCCTTACGCTTCAACCATAGACTAGATGTGGTAATTAACTTTTGGGAACATTTCTATTCTTGTGCACTACTTTGAAGAATCATTTCTGAAAACTTTGATTTGCTTCTAGATACAAAGGTGTATAATGACATAGTGAACACTGATGGTATACTTCAAATGTGAGACACCAAAGTCTCTAGTTTCCCCTAAGTGACCCATACATTTGTATGAGGGTTGACATGCAAGGTATAACTTCACTAGATTTATGATACTTACTTTTGTTTTTGTATACTTTATATAGCCTACCTGTAAATGTGCTTGAAATCACCTTGAGTTCTCCATTGCGGGATGTATCTCAAGGGAGCCCCTCTCTAATAAAAAAAGAAAGGCTTAATTTTTTTGATATTTCTCGTCACCCAGGATCATTGAATGATGCAAGGGGAGAGGATACGACGTATCAAAACACCTTTGGTGACCAAAAATGAAAAGACCAAGATGCTTGTTATCACCCAAGATCACACTAGGTGAAAGGGGAGAGGATACACATCTTACTTGCCAAGCATAGAAGACACAATAGAAAATTCATTGCAATTTCATTTTAAGCTCCAAACGAAGTGTTCAAGATATCTATTTGTGTTTTAAGCACCAAAACCAAATGTGTAAGGTAGCAAATACACACAAAATGTTTTGAAATAAAATGATCCTTAGAGAAGGTGTTGCAAGAAAATTGTTAATAGTTTGAGCTCTTGATTTCTTCAATTGTTCGACAACCCTACAAGCAAGGGATTAGTAGTTAATGAAATATATGCCTTCACCCTACAAGAGTTGCATAAACCATATTAGATAAACTCAAAGAACATTAGAAAACAACTAGGTTAGGGTTAGGGTTAGGAAAACCTAAATCTAAAAATGTTTGAAAGTGATAAATAGAAGTAGAAAAAGGTACAATAGTGGCCTTATTACCTACAACAACAACTCTATTTTGTAACAATAGCTACTCTTCTTGATGATAGCATGTACTTTTTAGGATGATAACGGTTATGTTATGCAAATCAAGAAAAAAACATTTAGAAACCCTAAAACAAAAGAATGATAGTGGCCCTATTTTGACAGTAGTGACCCCTAAATAACATGACTGTAGCTTGCAAATGAGATGACAATGACGAACTTATTCTAGAACGAAAATGACCCTATTCCTACATAGTTGAAAAAGCTTTGTTAAAAGTTGGAAATTAAAGAACTGTGGCTAGTGTACACTAGCATCCCAGAAATATGATGATCACACATAGATTTTAAAACAATAGCAACCCTTATAAAAGATGGCAATGCTCCAGAAACATGCCACTTAATAAAAAACTTGACGAAATGTCAAATTTAGGGACATGGGTCCCATCAGGCATGCCAAATAATGTAAGGGGTAAAAGTGGTGATGGAACCTTCAAAATTTTATGTTCCATTACCTTGAAACTCTATTTGGATATCTCATAGGCCTTGTTCTTACCCATTTGTTAAGGTTTATGTCATAGGGGTTTAGGGTTTATCAAGTCTTAATATTTGAAAGATAAAACCTTGGTCTTTTTTCCTTTTGTTCTATTTCCTCATTGACCTGCTATGGTCGGTTTTCAATCATTTAAAAATAACTTGAATCTTTAATATCCATGTATTGACTAGTCCCTTATGTCTAGTGTTACCATTTCACTAATCGCATTGAAATATTTCCCTCATGGTGTTATTTTCCTATGGTTGGGGTTTCCAATTATTTGTCCTTAATCCTTAGTTTACCTTTGTCTCGGGTTCATATTTTTCCATTGGCACTTTCTCTTCCTAGTGTGTCCCCCTTTCAAAACAACTTTTGAACATGTGAAAATGTATGACACTTAAGTCCTTTCTTACTGTGCAATTCATTTCCCATTGCGCTTAGCTCATTAACTGCTTATTTTAGATTAGCGATGAGTGATGGATTATGTTTCATTTCATCATTGCCTTGTCATCCATCGTGGGTTGCATTAATATTTTCATCCTAAAATCAGCGATGGGCGATATAACTGAAATCCTTTGTATTGCTTGTTCATCGCCCATCACCAGTTGCTAGCTATTTTCCATTTCCCAAATAGTGATGAACGATGAAGGTTTTCTTCCCCATCGCTTAAGACCTTACATTGTTGATTCATTCCCGCTCACTTGCTGCCAGGTAGTGATGCCCGATGTGACTGTTGATCTTGCTATCAAGGATATGTGGTTGTATCTTATGTCATCGCCAAATTTTTCACATCACTATTGTGTTTTAACCACTAGAAGGTATATTAGCGATAAGTGATGTGAAGGTTGTGATATATTTTCATCACCAAATCCTAAGGCATCACATATTTCATTTGCAAAGAGATATATGAAATAGTGATGAGCGATGAGTCTGAAGGGGAAAGTGAAGGAATCATATCCCAAGTGGATATTTTGATCCAAATTCTAAGAATGCATCGCACATGTTTAGTACATTGTGGATAGAATTTTAATGAGGAGGGAGAAATAGCGATGAGCGATAGAAGACTTAGTCTTTTCTTCCATCGCTTGGTCTTGATGCATCACGGATTCACTCACTCAGGAAAAACATCAAACATCAATGAGAGATGAAGGAAATGACAAATGTTTTAAAGTAGCAACATGGCAATCTCTAAGGGAATCACTGGATAGGGTTCCATCATTGACTAATGTGTGCCACCAAAAGTAAGGAGAAAAGAATGAGGATAATGGAGAATCATCGATACTGTTTTAAATCAAATTCAATCAATGGCTGAAATTCAAATGACAATGGTTGATTGTCAGAAGCTATTCACTTCACTCGCGTGAGTAGTCTTTTGTCATTTATGGTGAATTTGGTCATTGATGAGCTATAAAGAAGGGAATTGATCCATATTTCCACTATCTATGCAAGAGTTAGAAGTAGAAAGAGAAGAAAGGAGTCTGGGCAAGTGAAATTTAGAAGATAGAATGTGAGAAGGGTTTCTTGGGTAAGTAAAAATTACACTCTTTTGTAGGAATTTCATTAAAAAAGACTAGTTGATGAATTGGTGATCTAAATAAGAGGGAATTGTGAGCTTAGGGTTATAATATAGTGCCTTTTGATCCTATGAGGAAATTCTTTAGGGTTTGGTCTTTTCTAGAAGTGTGTAAAGGATTTTTATCTACATTATGTAGTTGAAATTCCCTATAGTTATGTGATCCAAAACCCTAGTTCTATCCTAAATTGCAAAGCCCTAGTGTTCTATAAATTTTTTTCCAAAGTGAGCAAGCCTAATAAATCCTCAAAGTCAAAAGCTAAGCCAAAACAAAAAGAGCTAAGGTTGCAAAACCAAAGTCAAAGGATTCTAAGAAGGAAAAAAAATAGAAAGGTGAGAAGACATATTTTTCTCATTTCATGGAGGGAAGCTCTAAAAAAATGTCTGCATCAGGAAGGAAAATTGGAAAGAGACCTACCAGAGAAGGGTTCATGACTAGCTGGTTGATGGATTTAGTAGTTGGAATGGTGAACTTGCATTGCCACAATTTGGATGAGAACTATTCTTGTATGCTTTTAATAAGAGATTTGCAAAACGTCCAACTAGACACCTATGAGAGTTTTAGCTAGGAAATCTTGTGGTTCCAAATGTGTTTGTGCAAGTTGACTTGATCCTAGAGATTGCTTGGAATTATCATCTAGATGATAGGATCATTAAGAGTATAAATGGAGTCCCACTGTTAGACATTTCCATAAGTTGAATAGTGAAGATCTTTAAATTGAATCTTGCTACCACTGTTAATATTGATTTCTCTGAATTGTTTCAAGAATATGAATAAAACTAGAATGGTCATAGAAGACATGTGCTTCCCAGGCATAGAAGGAAAGACCAGGGGATGAAGGGCACATGTTTTGGGCCAAAGGATGTTGAGCCCTTTGAGTGTGATGAGTTTAAAGACTACTTCAAGAACACTTACTATTGTATGTGCCAAGTCTTAGGCAGAAAGTTTGATCTAAGAATGAATGTTTCCATGATGGTAATGATCATTGATATACAAAATATAAATTTCAAATAGGGGGTATGATTATGCAACCTACCTTACAAATCATATGCATAAAGAGTTGATGGAATTGAAGGAGGGGAAGCACCCTCTAGGTTTCAAACACTATTCTTTGTTAATGCACATGATCTTGTGAATGGGTTGTGAGGCATGGAAAAAATTTATGAAGAAGGAAATGAATTTCCTGTGCAAATTTGGATGCATATATGGGATCAAAATTTCCCTAATTCTAATTATCTGGAATTTTGCAATGGTTTCAAATATGGTGCCATTGAAAGTCTAGGCATGAAGCCTACATATAGGATCTCGAGATTCATCAAAGAGATCTTGAGGCCTAAGGAATTTAGTGAAAACTCCAAATAGTATCACAATTGGGGAGATGGGTTTTTGCATTCTCACTACACTTCTATTAGATTTTATGGTGCAAGGGTTCCACCCAGTGTCTACCCTTGTATATTTCTAACTGATTGGAATTTATGGAGATAATATGGTGGCTGGATGCAATGAAAAAGAAACACTTTAGAGATGTTAGGAAAGCATCTATCATAGCCCCACAATATTCTTTTGGTTATTTTTTTGCTACTACAAGGGAAGGATATGATAAGTTTGGCATCATGTTGAGTAATCTCAGGATGCTAGTGGATGACTTGAGATATTTTGACCTGGAGGGGTTGGTGGACAAGGCTAGAAAGAAGAAAGGTAGATATGGATTTTCACGTCATTTCCTTTATACATATGATGTGATTAGAAACTTTCCTTTTGATGTTACAGTAGTGACAAGGAAGAAAGAATGAAAAAACATTTGTAGCCTTGAGGAGAAAATCATGAAGAAGAATCCATTCTATGTAAGCCCTTATGATGAGATCAAGGATATCTATAATCAGGATATGCTTAAGATAGAATAGTATCAAAATGGTGACTTCCAAGAAAGGTTAAGAAAGCAAAAAGGCAAGCAATGGTGATTATGGAGTAGTAAGAACACATGAGGAGTCTCCCAACTCATTCAAAAGCTTGAGGTAGTTAAGAGCAACCTTTGAAAGTTGGAGAAAGGCTAGTGACCAATCCATTAGTTGAGTATTAAGGGAAAAATCAATTTGGAGAGGAACAATCTGCTAAGCATATGCCTAGTGAGTAGGAGGTGGAACAAAGATTCCCCTCCCTTGAAATAAGAGATGCTTGTGACCATTATATTATGAAGAATAGAATTGTTAAATGGGAAAATGATAAGGATAAAAATGATGATGTTAGGGTGAAGGCATGTAAAGAATTCATTTTGGATGACTCTTTTGTTAAAACTAAGGAATTTAAGGAATTTTTTATTCAAATCAAGAGTTTGGACATAAAGAAAATAATTGGAGATGTAAAATCTAGTGCGGAACCATCATTACAAGAGGAGGTAGAGAAAAAATAGGAGGAAAATATCATGGATGATATTGCAGCAATCACCCTAGTTGAATCCAAGAAACTTGTCAAAGACTGGCATAACCTTGTTGCCAAGATGGGATCTCACATCAACCATTACATTGGATGCAATCAAGAATTATCTTAGGGATCACTTGTTAGGGGAACACTTTGAAAATGAGGTGTTTGGATTAGGCTTCAGTCCCAAATTGCATACCCTTGCAATTTTGTCAATGGCACCTAATACAGGGAAACTTGAGGTTGTTAAGTCATTGGATTATTGGTGCTTCCATGATAAAAATACCAACATAAATCACTCCCACCTGGGCTACACAATTGAAAGTCCATGTTACAATGTTGAGTGCAGATACTACACAAATATCTTAGGGGAGATATGAGAAATTTTTGAATAGGTACAACACTATCCTTGATGAGTACAATAAGATGAAGGCCACTGCATAAGCAAGTTCATCACAAAGGGATTTTCCATCTCCATCTTTTTCTAATTTGTCATCACGGGACAGGGAAACCCTATCATTGAGAATTAGCCAGCTAAAAGAGGAATTGAAGATGGAGAAGGACAATGTGAAGAAGGCTATGGAGGAGACATCAAAGGTGTCAAAGAGAATATTTGAGAATTTCTTAGGGAATAAGGTCTCCAAGCTTATGCAAAAATTAGAAAATGTTTGGCAAGTGTATAAGGGAATTCATTAGGCTCACAAAAGGTACACTCAAGTGCAAAGTTCTTCTTAGAATGATTGGAGCAAGTGGAGTGCTAGAGTTGGTACCCTCAAGGAGATGATTTTGAACATGAAGGAGGATCCTGAGGCCCCTACAAATGTCCCAAAATTGATAAAGGCAGTTGATTTATTGGGGGAGATCTCAAAATTTCATCTTAAGCTAGGTGTATATCTAGCTCCAAGCTAAGTTGAAGATGTTTAAGGATATGGAGGAATGTGGAATGCCTAAGGTGTTGAATGAAGGAGAGTCAAAAGAGTTTGATACATGGAAGGAAGAGATAGCAAGTATGCTCCCCATTGCTAAAGAAGTTGTAAGACTTAGTGATTATAGAATGTTGAATACGTTTTTGGGTGATTTGACAAGGGTGGAGGTAAATATGGATGTGTTCGTTAAAGAGGCCAAAATATTGATAGATGCCAAGTATAATTTGCATAATTCTAAAGTGCAAAAATTATTGGATACTCAATGGCCCACCAAGGAGGAGTATAATACATGGCTTGGAAAATTTACATATTAAGCCTTGGATAAAGTATTGAAAAAACCATCTCACCTCAATCTAAAAGGTGTTGACATTGATGCTAATGTGAAAAGTGTAGTGGTATTTTCTCTTTTTATATTTTTATGTTTCATGTCCTAAGTTTTTGGAGCATGTGGATAGAATGTTGCAATAGTTAAATGATTCCTTTTGGAAGGCGGGACAAATCCTCATTGACAAATGCAAATAGTTTTGTCCGACATGAAATTTTCCCTCCCTCAAATTGTAAATGTAACTACATTGGAGGATATGTTTTGTAGTGGTCAAATGAGAATCTAACATGTGTGCATTATGGCCCAAAAATTGTTTTGCTCCTTCATTTCTATAAGAATTAATTCAAGGCCAGATGTATGAGTTGTTGATTAATCTTATGAGAACACTTTTTGTAAAGGATAATACAGAGAATAGTCCATAGTTTTGTCTTAGGTTTTGAGTCTTGTTGATATGCAATTGTAATTTTTGATAACAATACTATCATTTTGAAAATGGAAGATTGTACAAATTCAAAGCCATTTCTCTCCTGATGTATTTGTTATATGAGCTATTACTAAAATGATCAAGGGTTATTTTGTTGATCTTCAAAGTATTCTAATGAATGTATGGTTTTATCTTTTTTTTTTTAATTCAAAGAATTAATTAGATTGCTTGGATGAAGCCATAAGTTCATGTAATTTGAGTATTAGGATTTGTTAAGAAGTTCTAGTTTAGGATATTAAGGTACAATGTTGTAATGCAATATCATAGAAGCTTTGTGATTCTAAGAATTAAGTTGTTATCCAATTATATTTTTGTTGAGATTGACTCCCTACCCTATGTTAAGGTATTGGTCTGAGTTTTTTTTTATCATACAGTTTTCTTGATCATTCATCATCAATAAAAATTCATAAATAAACTCTCTATTGAGTTGTAATTGTTAATGTTTCATGTCAAGTTAATCAATCTATACTCTAGATGTTCAATGTGTAAAGAATCTACCAAATTCTTGAAGGATTTCATCTATTGAGCTTAAGTTGTGAGAATGCATTTGTTATTTGCAATGTACTTGGTTATTAGGTGCATGAATTCATAGGTACATTGTGGGACCACCCTCCTAGGTTTTGCAAAGCCCAAAGTGCAAGAGGAAAGCATTGTTTCTTTCACTCGTTCATTGGCCAATCACCCCCATTAGCTAACCATTGGAAGATGGAAATTCCATAGGCTATATTGTGACATCATCTTGGTTCTTGAAAAATAACCAACAGATTGGCGATTTTGTTGGGGAAGCTATTTTTCAAAAATATCCATGTCATAGTATGCTTTGTCTAAGCATTGTTGAAATACGTAAAACTATTTGCAATTAGAGTCGTGCATTTCCAAATGGGGGGTCAAATTTTGCAAGTATTTATCAAATTCTCCTACCATTTATCATTTTCAGGTCATTTGCATACATTCCTAACAAGTGCTTACGTTTCCTTTCAAATCTTTCACCTAGATTGTTAAAGGTTGGCTTAGGAGTTCTCTGTGTTACAAATCCTTGTAATTCTCTGAATATCCACATAATCGATATCATCATTTACAATTCCCAATAATTTTGGGTGGCGAATATGAAGTCTCTACACCAATGTAGATTATTTGAAAAAATCAAGAAAATTTTGAAGAGAAGGAATTATGGAAGAGGGATGAGGAAAACCAAAGCTCAAATGAAGAAACATCTAGAGGAAAAGTTGGAAGCTGAACTTCAAAAGACTCCCAAGTAGTCATGGAAATAAAAGGACAAAAGTACAAGTATACTCCACATCCTGTGTTTGAATCAAATCAATTTCCTTCAAGAAATTATAGTAGTCATGAAATTCAACATAATTTCTTAGGGTTGGATTATGAGAATGAAGAAGATTGCACAAATAAGAATGTTGTAAGTGTCCATAAATATAGACCTAGACAAGGAAGAAGTAGAAGTAGGAGCCTTCATCGTAACATTGCTACTACCAATGTTGTTGGTGGTGGTATTATCCCTCCAGCACCTAGTGGATATTCTCCTTTACCACCTGACCTACTAACAGGGTCCACTAATGATGCCCAAAACCTTATAGATGTGGCAGAATCCTCATATTCAAAAATTACTCTCCCAGATCTTGATGAAGTTTTTGGAGATATTAATTCTCTCTAGAAAGAGGTTAAAATACAGGCTAAGATAAGAAGGATAAAGGAAAAGTAGGAGGAGAGAATCAGAAGTTCCATGATTGAAAGAGAGACATTGATAAGACAAGTAGAACAAATGAAACTCATGAGCTGAGAAGATCCTAAACCAATCATTACAAGTCTTGTTATATCTAAAATCCTTTACAAGAAGAACTAACATGACCCCATAAAAGATACCAATACCTCCACATGAAGTAAGTCTGCAGTTACTAGCATTGTTGCTTCACACCCTGTAGCTAGTGCTCCAACCAACCAGTTGATAAGGGAAAACAACCTATGAAAAAAATTGTTATTAATAAAAAATCCACATCTCAAAATCCTCCTTTGCCTCATAAATCAGATTTTGTTGAAGATCAATTAAGGAGGGAAAATGAGGATTTAAAGAAGGGATTAGAAAGGATGCAAATTATGGCAACCAATGTTGAGATGAAAAGAAATATTGATTTCTTGAAGACTTCCTGTCTTGTTGAGAATGTTGTAGCATCCAGTTCACAAGACCCTCCTCATTCCTCAATAAATCCTACACCTACGATGGATGTGAATACTTCATTTCATATAGATCAATCCATCCCCAATTTTAAGCCTCTGAACACAAGTAAATTGATTGTACTTATAATCAATCTGCTCATAGAACATGGGTCATAAGAGAGGAGGAGGTGAAGCGAGTAGGTGCAATGAAGTTAGAAAAGTTCAACTTCATAGGCGAGCTCTACAATTGGAAAGGTATAGGTAGTTGTGCTTTGATGGGATACCTGGCTGCCCAAATCCCATTGACAATGATATCAGGGTTGCGTTGAGAAAATTCACTGGAAATAATACAATATCTAGTGAGGATCACTTGAGGGCTTTCCTTAATTTTCTTGATGATTATGAAGTAGAAGATGAGGATGTGGTTATGGAACTATTTATGCAATTATTAGTAGAAAATGAAAGGGATTGGTACATAGGCTTATTGGAAGGTAGTATTGGCTCATGGGATGAATTTAAGAGAGTTTTTAGAGAATGATATGGAGATAAAACCGACCCCATGTTTATGCTCAATGAATTCAATAATATTACTAAAGGACAAAATGAGATGATGTCTAATTTTAACATTAGAATTCAAAAAGATACGAATAGACTACTACTAAATTTTAGGTTGAATGATCAAGTGTTCCTTGTTACATATTGCAACACATTTGGTGCTAAAATGAGTTACCACCTAAGACATAAAGACCCTCAAAGTTTGAGGGATGCATTCAAAATTTCCTTGCACATTGAAAGTAATAGGAGAGCTTCAGGAAAGGTGGGAAGAAGAGATGATGTTAAAATTTTGAATAATGCTAAAGATAAACAAGAAAAGACCTCTAGTTTAAATCATACTTATGATGAAATATGAGATAAAGTGATGAGCACTCTCAAAGATATCAAATATACCATTGAAAAAAATTAAAAATTACTTGGAAATGAAAAACAAAATTTCTAGAAGAATGAAATGCCCCCAAGGATTAGATATATTGGAAACAGAAGGCTCAAATAGTTTGGCTGCAGGAAGGGGATAAAAATACGTCTTTTTTCTTCAATTTGGTGAAAGCACGAAGGCATGGGAATTCTATCTCTGGTCTTGTGAATGATGGGGGAGAACATCTGTCTTCCTTCCCAGAAATTTCTAATGAGGTAAGACAATTTTTTGCTTCTCTCTTTAGGGAGGACTCGCAAGGGGGGTCTCCTGAGGAGGCTCAGTTTCTTTCTTGTATTCCTCATCTTGTGTCTAGGGAGCTGAACCAATAGCTTATGAATGATATCACACTGGAAGAACTTGAAGGAACTATTTTCTAGATGCAGAAGGGGAAGGCGCCAGGTCCTGATGGCTTCCCGATCGAGTTTTTCCAAAATTTTTGGGATATTATCAATTTGGATCTCCTGGAGGTTGTGCAAGAATCTCAAAGGAACAAGCAGATGCTAAGGGCCTTAAATTCTACTTTCCTTGCTCTTATTCCCAAGTGTGAGGGGGAAGATAGGTTAAGCCAATTTCGACCCATTTCTCTCTGCAATGTCATTTATAAAATCATCTCTAAGGTAATTGCTGACAGGTTCAAAAAGGGTCTTGAGGAGTTGATTTCCGAAGAACAGAGTGGTTTTGTTGTAGGTAGACAGATTCTGGATGGGATTGTTATTGCAACTGAAGTCATCCATTCTATGGCCAGCTCCAAGGAAAAGGAAATGTTTATCAAATTGGATATGGCGAAGGCTTATGACAGAGTTCGATGGTCCTTCTTGTGGAAGGCTCTTGCTGCTTTTGGGTTTGCGGCAGAGTGGATTCAATGGGTTATGAGATGTGTTACCTCAGTCTCTTTCTCTGTGCTTATTAATGGGAATCATTCTGAGCTATTCGGTGCTTCTAGGGGCCTTCATCAGGGGGACCCTCTCTCTCCATACTTGTTTATTCTCCTCGCTGAAGGTTTGGGGAGGTTGCTTAGAAGGAACGTGGAGGTGAGTAGCATACAGGGTTGGCAGTGGGGAGGTAATTTACCTCCACAGTCTCATCTACAATTTGTGGATGATACTGCTTTGATGGGTATGGCTACAATGCGAGAGGCTTCTAATTTATGTAGGGTGTTGGATGCTTACTTGGTTGCCTCAGGTCAACAAATCAATGAGGATAAGTTTTCTATTTTCTTCTTCAACACTCCATGCCCCATTCAGAGGAGGATTGTTCAAACATTGAGATTTCAGATCGGGACACTTCCTTTGACCTATCTTGGTTTCCCTATCTCGGTGGGAAGATTGCCTCAGGAGTCATGGCAGAGCATTTTAGATAAATTTAGGGCGAAGGTTAATCACTGGACTCACCGGTGGTTATCCTTTGCTGGTCGTGTTCAACTTATCAAGTCTGTGGTACAGGCTTTGCCCATTTACAAATGCATGCTACAGGTTGCCCCTTTGGGTTTTGTTAAGGATTTGGATTCAGTGACATGACAATTTTTATGGGCTGGTTGCTTGGAGTCTTCCAAATGGAGTTTGGTTAGATGGGAGGTGGTGTGTAGCCCAAAGCAATATGGGGGCTTGGGTCTGCGGCAGATGGCTTTGACTGGTGTGGCTTTGGCTGCGAAACTATATTGGAGGTGGTGTAAGGAGCAGGATAAGAGCTGGGCCAAGATTCTTTCTCAGAAGTATTTTCGGGGAATCCCTCAGTTGGAAATGCCTCGTTACCCCCTTCTTGGGAAGGGCTCAGTGATCTGGAGCACGCTTAAGAAAGGGGCTACTCTTATTAAGGATGGCTTATTTTGGATTTGTAAAAAGGGGATCAAGGTTCAATTCTGCTCTGATTCGTGGGATGGATATCCCCCATCATTTCTCAGTTTCCTCACTTGTTAAATCTCTGTTAGAGATTTCGTGAGGTTGGTTGGACACGGGTGAGTGACTTTAAGTCATTTTCCTCTCATGGTCAGTTGGAGGTGGCTGGATGGAAGTCTCCAGATGAATGGCCTGATGTTGGTTTGCCAGAAGAATGTGTTGAGCTACATAGTATCCTTTCCAGTAGGCGTTGCATCTCTCTCCAGTATGATGATGTGCTTGCTTGGTCTCCCAATCCTAAAGGGGATTATACTGTTGCTTCTGGCTATCGGGAGTTATTGTCCCATAGGGTGGATGGGGATGAAATTCAGTGGTGGAAGAAGATCTGGAACAAGTCGTCCTGGCCAAAATGTAATTGTTTTGTGTGGATGTTGGCTTGGAATAAGTGTTTGACCTAGGATAATATTCAGAAGCGTGGCTTCCAGGGTCCCTCAGTCTGTGTTTTGTGTGGGGCTAACGAGGAGGACTCGACTCATCTATTTTTTCGCTGCCCTTTCTCCTTCTAGATTTGGCATTTCTGGTGGGGGGTTTGGAATAGTCCCTGTGTTCATGCTTCTTCCTTGATTGAGTTTTGGCAGAGGTTGGTTAGGCCTCCCTCTATGGCTTCCTTTTTACAGGTGGTGTGGTCTGTGGGACCTATCTTCATATTGTGGCAGATTTGGTTGGAGCGGAACCGGCGAATATTTCGTGGAGAAAAGAAGTTGGTGCAACAACTTTGGCAGAGAACTTTGGGCATGGTTCAGGAGATGGTGGTGGCTAAGTGTGAGTTGGAATTCCCCTTGGGGAAAAGGGATGCTGAAGTGGCGGAGAGATTGGGGATTCAGGGGCTGTCCTTGGCCTCAGCATGTGTAAAGCATGGTAAGCATCCGAAGCAGAGAGTTCAAAGGTTTGGATTTTGGCAGCATCCCCCAATTGGGGTTCTAAAAATCAATACTGACGGTTCCTCCAGAGGTAATCTGGGGCCTACTGGTATTGGGGGGATTGGTAGGGACTATTTGGGTTCGGTGGTTTTCCTCTTTTCGGTCTATGAGGGTGTTCATATTGTCAACCTTATGGAAGGGTTGGCAATTCTTTGTGCTTTTGAGAAAGCTTATGATTTGGGATGGAGAAGGGTTGTTTGTGAATCTGATTCCCAGGTTTTGATCAATTTACTTATTAAGCAGAAAGTGGAGGATGTCAGTTGGCAGTTGGCTGGGGTGGTGCAACAGATTTTGTGGGTTAGTTCATTAATGGAGATGGTGACTTTCGTTCATATTCCAAGGGAGTGGAATAGGGCTGCTGATTGCTTGGCGAAATGGGCGTCAGAGTATGTTGAGGGATGGAGAATTGAGGAGTGGGAAATGGTTTCTTTGGTGCTTCATCCTGATTTTGAGAGAATTCTTGCTGACGACAGGGAGGGAGAAGGTGATGGTTGATGGTGCTGATTGTCTTTTTCTGCTTGGTGGTCTGGATTTTCCTGGGGACTTTGGTCTCTTGATTACTTTGTAATGTTGTTTTATGAGTTTCAATAAAAAAATTTACCCCTTTGTTTTAAAAAAAAAAAAAAATGCCCCCAAGGCTCCAAGATTATCCTTATAAAACTAATTGGAAAAATGGAAAGCCAATCCACAATAATCAAAACATAGGAACAGATCACACCTGATCCTTTGCAAAAGCATTCTGCAAATTTTTCTAATGAGACTTCGCGGTGTATGGTTTGTCAGTTGCCTCACTCTTCTCACCAATGTGCAATTGCAAAATTGGTGGAAGTTGAACAAGGTGCACCAAAAAATTATGATCATCCTCATGAATATGATGTTGAAGTTTGGATGGATGGATGAGCATGCTTTCATTTTCAATGTGATCATGAGTAGGTCTGATATTTCCAATAATGATTGCTCATTCAATGAGGAGTCTCATGAACTTGATGTGGATGGCCAAAGGAAAAGAGCCAATGCATATCACTAGAAAGTTCTCCCTGATGAAGAGAATGACAATGATCATGAGGTGTGCACATTGGAAACAACTAAGGATGATATGTCTTTAAGGAGACCCTCATATGAGGAAATTACAAAGTTGACAGTAGCCTTAGTAGTGCACACAAGAGTCTCTTACCACTTGAGAAATAGAATGGTATGTGGAGATCAGGGTTAGGTTGGCAGTATTTTTATCAAGGAGCAAAGTGCAAAAGAAAAAGAATCAAAGGTTGATAACAAAGTGGATGAGGCTAAATCCAAAGAAGGAAAGGGGGATAAAATTTGGGAAAAGAAGATTGAAAAACCAAAGGTCAATAGAGAATTCATATCTCCTGCTATGAAGGTAAAGAAACAAAAGTAGAATTCTAAGCCTAAGAAGAAGGAGACCAAGACTAAAGTGGAACTAAAAGTTGAACAATAGAAGGAGATCAACACTAAACAAGGTATGATACCAGTTGATCTACCTAAATATACTCCTATTGATATGTTTTAGTTACTTTCACAAGTAAAGGTTTTTGTCTCCTTGCTTGAAATGATGAGGATTGAGGCGCATAAACAAAAGGTAGTAGCCCTCATCAATGGTGCTACTACAACCTGTAATGAAGTAGTGGTACTCCACCCAAAGAGAGTGGAAAAGGATTGAAGGACAAGGAGGTTGAGGGAGTAATTATTGAGATCCCTCAAATCTATTTGGGAAACAAAATAACTGCCTATCTTGGTAACATAGACCCATTTTTGTAACTTTAATTGTTGATGGTAAGATCTTGAATAATTGTATGATAGATTCAGGAGCCTCTTCCAACATTATGCTAGGTGAAATCATGAAGGAGATGGGGTTGAAGGTAGATAACACCCATGGAAAGTGTTATGCTATGGATTCTAGAGAAGTCCTAGTAATTAGGGTGATCAGAGAACTCCCATACAAGTTAGCTATATTTCTAGAAAAGGAATTCACAATGAGTGTAACAGTGGTAGAAAATAGTACAAAAACAACAATATATGACTAAATAAACTACTAAAAATTGCATATAAATGACTAATTTTGGTCACGTGACCATTAGTAGTTTATTTCCGGTCATTTATAACACGACCAAATTTATGACAACTATTTTAGTCATTTATCTAATCGTTGATTTAGCCATTGATTTGGTCATTGATTTGGTCATTGATTTGGTCATTGATTTAGTCATTGATTTAGTCGTTAATTTAGTCATTGATTGTTGTTAATTGGTCATTTATTTAGTCATGGTAGTGATTTATTTAGTCATATATTTAGTCATTGATTGTTGTTAATTGATCATTTATTTAGTCATTAATTTAGTCATATATTTAGTCATTAATTTAGTCATTACTTTAGTCATATATTTAGTCATTAATCTAGTCATTTTTATGAACTAATACTTTCAGATGTGTATGTAAACTATGTTTGGAGAATATTGTTACAATAACTAGTCTATGAAATTGCAAACCAAGAGAAAATTTTGTTGTGTTTGAAAGATATAAAACTTTAAAACTCTTATGTTATGTTGGAAACAATCATAAAACTTCAACAAATTTTCTCAAAAGATTGAAACAGTGTTGGAAAATAATTCACTTATATTCGAACTATATGTTAAATATGTTACAAAGAACTCTATATATAGAGTTTTGAAGATAATATTTTGCAGTATGCAAACTACTAATTTATTATACTTTTAAAATTGAAATAAACTAAAACTAAAGCTAAAAAGCCATCGGTATGAATGCATTTTATCCTTGCTCTATACCTATCCACAATCAAAAAATAAACATATTACATCATTTTATTGGATGGTTGATTAAATGATTAGATTCCTCTTCTAAATTTTCCCATTTTATACTCCAATAATAAAATTTCTCATTTTGAGAAAAATATTGCTATCCTATGATAAGAAAACATGCCAAGAAGAAATTTGCAAAGGAAATTTCTAACATTGGCAAAGGAAATCCCAATCCACAAAGCAACACTCCTACACAGAAAGAAAGCATTAACCTTAAATTCCCAATGCTATCACCTATAAGAAAATTCTTTACCACAGATAAAATAATGAGGTTTTGGCTATCTTTTGTATGTAGTTTTGACAAAACAATAGTTTCTATCTACTTCATTGACATAATTGAGGACTATTTTTCAGATGAAAACCTTTGAGAAACCAAATTAGTAAAAGGAAAAATCAACACCTTATGTGAAAGAAAATATGACTACCTAGTGGCTAAAAATATTTTATGCTATTTAGTTATGGTATTGTTTGTCTATGAAATATCATTATTTCATATGGTAGTCTTCCAAGGTATAATAAGAGAGTGTTGTGTAATATGTTGAGACTTTTTCTCTGGTTTTTCTTGACGTTTAATGTACATATAAATGACCAAGATGGATCCTAACCTTGTAGATTTTTACAAGAATTTTTAATATCTAATTACAATGACATCAAGGGTGGGATCTAAGGGTCATGCTCAAAGCATCAAGTTGATCACCTGAATTTTGGGTAGATCTTTAATGTTGATGCCATTAAGTATTGGTTCCACTTGGCTCTGTAAACAAGCAACTAGTATTTACAAAATTAACAATTATTATCTCCAAAATAGGGGAGGTTTTGACATAAAGAAAGGGAAATCATGCAACATTGTCCTTGACATCATTTTGAAAGAAAATAGATTTTGCTACAACTGTGTAGAGAGTGAACATCATTTCCAGTTTGTTGAGGCCATTGTTCAATCTTGCAACTTCTCACATAAAAAGGTGAAATTTTCTATAATAAAATAGGAAAATTACAAAATAATTTAAATGAAACAATAATTCTATTACCTAATTTTTACTTTTTGTTGGAGCATAAATTTTGGTTCAATTAATTTAGAGGATGAAACCCTCTATAGATAAAATTGAAATAGATGATAATGTTAGAAATTTCCTTTGCAAATTTCTTCTTGGCATGTTTTCTTATAATAGGATAGCAATATTTTATTTTTGTGGATTGAGATTTCTTATCATAGGACCTGCAACGATAGTTGGAAATAAATGACTCTCATAATTGAGAAGGCATCTACTAGAATTTGGAAAAAGAAGAGAAATAGATAATAAAAAATAATTCTAAAGGGTATTTTATTTTAAAAGAAACTTGTGGCAAAGAGAGGCGTCATCTCAGGCACAAGATCACAATAAAGATAGAAATGGAAAAATCATAAACTTGTGGCAAAAGATACCTGGAAGGAAATTATAATGGAAACACTAAATCAAAACATAAAGCAATAGAAATTTCGAAAGAATTTAACATAGGTCTGTCACATGAATGCACTTAGTCTCAGCTTAAATGTTATACATGAACTTATTCCATCTAACAGGATTGTGCATAATACATAATGTACATAGAAAAAAACCTCTTTGTCCTCAATCAATGTCTTAAGAATAGCATCAATTTCACAAGAGAATATTTCACAAGCAATAAATGGAAACTTGAAATACAAAAAATGAAAAAAATAGAAAGAGTTGACATCATGAACAATAGAAATAGAAAGTTCTTTAATCATATGCTTTTGAATTATTAACACTTTCCTATAATTTGTATGCATGTCATTGTCAAAACCTATTGTGGTAGTCTTTACTGCATTCTGAAGATAAAAAGGCTTGTTTTCCCTAAAATGTGTATTATGTTTTCTCTCTAGGAATTAAATTAGTCAACTCTCAGTCTTCTTGTAGTTCTCCAACGATCTACATAGATCTCTCATCGCAGGACTTTTTAAGGTTTGGCCCCACTTTTTCATGAATTCTCTGTAAATTGCACATTCTGGTAATGGTACAAACTTTCTATAATCTATCTTTATTTTAGATACTAGGGTTGCTTTAAATTAAATCATATATAAATTTCTTATTATTTTTTAGTTAGGATTTTTCTGATTCTGGTAGAAAGATATGGACATTATTGAGTATAATGTGAAGGATCTATGCATGAGCAACTCATGTAAGAATACCCAAATTCAATTTCCTTATATTATTTATTATGGGGATAATAATAGACCAAGTTTTCGTAGTCCCAACATTCCACAAGAGATTCATTCTTCAATAGTACAACAAATCCATTCAAAAATACTCCCTAGGGTTTCCTCCAGAGGGCTAATCAATAGTAAGACAGTAAATTCTGAGCACAAACAAATGTGTAAGATTATTGAAAGACATAAACGGATTGACATGAATAAAAGGTTTTTTGTACTGAGATTTTTACTTCCACAAGAATAACAGTAGAAATAAAAAACATTACAATGCATAAACTAGACTCTTGTAGATGCCTACTACTAAAAGATACAAATAAAGCTACCATCGACATAATAGTAATTCCACCCTACAAAGAAATAGAAAAATGAACATAAATACTACAAAAACTATTACCTGAAATATCGTCTACTTTCTGTACAAATGTGACACTAGAAAGATGAGCATCAAAACCGAGCAAGGGTGATAATGAGCACATTTAGGTTTTTACATTCTTTTCCATCATTTTTTGCTTCTTTCCCTACCGCTATCGGTTTTCGCTCCTCCAAAATATTCCTCATTGGTATTCACCATTCACCTCTCCAATTTGGCAAGTTGCAACCTGAAATAAGGTTTCGACGAGGGTTGTAGATTATGTTTATTAAAATGAAAATACGACCAAGATATTACCTATGTTTTTCATTGTTGTTTGCTGCTTTCCCCGCCACTATTGGTTCCAACTCCTCCAAACTCTTCCTCGATGGTATTCACCTTTCACTTCTCCGATTCGGTGAGCTACAACCTTAAAATAAGGTTTCAATGAGGGTTTTAGAGTATGCTTATTAAAATGAAAATTTGCATGCCCCAATTTGCCTGCCATAATTTGCCCGCAAATTTTAAAATGGAATTAAAAGAAAATAAATTACAATACATATTATTAAATATATTATAATATTATAATACTATAATATTAATAATATAATATAAATATAATATTATATAATATTATATTATATTATAACATAATATTATATTATATTATATTATAATATTAAATATGTTATAATATTATAATATAATATATTGTATTGTAATATAATATATTATTATTATGTTTTTTAAATTATCAACTTTAATATCATATTTAATATCATATTGTCTAATTTTTATTTGTGTGACTAATTATTTAGTTGTGTTTTTTATCCAACGATCAATTTAGTCATCTTTAGTTGTTGCAACTAAAAGTTTGTCATGTAGTCATTTATTTGTCAAATTCTACTTATAAAATAATTCTATTTTTAAAAAATAATTAACAATATAAATCCTGAAAGAGAAAAAATTTGCATACCAAAAGTGATCATTGTTATTTCTATTTTGCATTATTAAGATGGTCGAGTATATCAGCAAGCGAAGATAGAAGTGAATCAATCTTCATTTTTAGGGAAAAATCTTCATTTTTAGGGAAAAATGTTCTTTTTTAAGGGAAAAGTGTTCTTTTTTTAAGGGGAAAATCTTTGTTTTCAGTAGAATCAACCATTACATTTCTACAATCCATGTAAATTGAATCTAATTGCTTCTAGAAATAACTACTTGACCTTATGAATTTAAGGCTCTACTTCTAGAAATAATTACTTTTACAAACATTATGTTTCTACAATCCATGTAAATTAAATCTAATTGCTTCTAGAAATAACTACTTGACCTTTTGAAATGAAAGTGTCTACAAGATAGCCCTCAAAATGAAATTGAATTGTTTAAATCATAGTTTATTAGTGAAATTGACCATAATTTCTCTTTGATACATTTGACATGCTAACACAACATGAAAATAAAATTGGCTTCAAATCATAGTTAAAAACATTAATGATTCATTAACATAATGAGTAATAAAAGTTAAAGAATGTAAATGTTACATTTTTTTATAAAATATGTGAAGGCCTTAAGACTGCACCGAGAGGCAATGCCTTCCATGCAATAGGTATTTTTGATGCACCAAGCAAAATAGGCAGCCAAATGGCCTGCTTAGGTAGGGGTCCCGTGAGGGGGGATTAAGCTCTATGGATTATGATCAAATTTGAAAGAAGAAAGAATAGAGGAGTAATAGTCATTTATTTAGTCATTTTTATTTGTCTAACCAATTATTTAGTTGTGATTTTACCCAATGACCAAATTAGTCATTTATACTTGTGAATTGTAAAAAATTAGTAGAATTTAGTCATTTTTAGTCACGTGACTAAAAGTTTAGTCACATAGTCATTTATTTGCCAAATTCTACTAGTGAGACAGTCCACCATATTATGGAATGTTGTTGTCAAGAAGATGGAGTGCCTCCATGGGGGGTAGTATGCAGTGTGATATGTCTTTTGCTACTTTCCCAATTAATGGAAAAGACATCAAACTAGTTAGGGAATCAAGCATCCCACACATGATTGAGCTCACTCCTAAAGATTATAGAATCCACTTTGTTGACATTGGCATCAATGATTTTAGAATAGAGGAGTTACCAAGGGAAAATGATAGAAAACCTACACTTATTGAAAGAGAGATGAAAAAATTATTTGATAATGATAATCATTGGACCATGCATTTTGATGGTGCAAGCTCCAAGGAAGGATCAGGTGCAGGGATATTATTGGTTTCACCTAGTGGCAATACATTCAATTTTTCTTTCACTTTTTCATTTTTTTGTACAAACAACATGGCATAGTATGAAGCTTTGTTGTTTGGGTTAAGATTGGCAGAAAAGCATGGGATAAAAAAGTTGAGAGTAATTGATGATTCAAAATTTGTGATATCCTAAGTTAGATCTATATTTGCATCAAAAAATAAGAGGTTGAAGCAGTATAGGAATGCCATTTGGGATTCCATAGAGTAGTTTGATTCTTTTTAAATTGATTGGATGGAGAGAGGCCATAGCCGAGTGGCATATTTTCTAGAAAATATTGCACTCAGAGCTGACGATATAACTTTTGCCGGTATCTCCAAAGTGGAGGTACAAACAAGGCCTTCAATCCTTGAAAACATACAAAGCTGGCAGGTTTTTTATGATGATGAAGACATTTTAAGGTTTTTGAAGTGTTTGGACCAATATGAAGGTCAGGAGATTCATTTCGGAGCTTTTGTTGAGACAGTGAATGGAAAGGATATATTCTTTGGCAATGAGTTCATTCAATTAAAGACCATTAAGATCCCTAAAGGTCTTGTGGCTTTAGAAAGAGTCTTTGATAGTCAAGGTAAAAGCAATGTTGAGACATTGGCCACCCATCTAGAAGACTTAGAAGAAGTGAACTTAGGGACTGAAAAGGCTCCTAAAAAAATTTATGTGGGTAAGAAAATGAAGCCCAAGATCAAAGCAATGATGATTGCTTTGTTGAGGAATTATAGGCATGTCTTTGTCTAGTCCCATGATGAATTGAAGGCATACAGGGAGGAATTATTCTAGCATGAAATTCCTCTAAAAGCATATGCAAATCTTTTTAGAAAAAATAAAAGGCCTATTAATCCTACATTGGCACCTAAGATGCAAGAAGAATTGGTCAAGTGAAAAGATGTTGGAATCATCAAACCAATTAGGCATTCTACATGGGTATCAAACTTGGTGCTAGTGAGGAAGAAGAATGGTGATATAAGGCTTTGTGTAGATTTTAGGAATCTAAACATATCATCATTTAAGGACAACTATCCATTGCCTAACATTGAAGCCATATTGCAGAAGGTGACTGGCTATGAGCTCTTGTTCATGATGGATGGTTTTTCTAGCTACAATTAGGTTAAAGTGAAGGAGTCTGAGCAGTATAAGACTATGTTTACTACTCCATGGGGCACCTATGTTTATATTAGAATTCCATTTGGCTTAACTAATGTAGGTGCAAATTTTTAGAGGGCTATGGATGTAGCCTATTTTGATTTTATTGACATGTTTCTTGCAATCTACTAAGATGATTTAACTACATACTCCAAGAAAGAGGAAGATCATTGTATGCACTTGGAGAAATTTTTCATCAGGGCCCTTGAATATGGAATCTCACTTAACCCAAAGAAATGTTCCTTTAGGGTCACTGAGGGCAAGTTATTGGGACATATTATGTCAAAGGAAGGAGTAAGAATTGACCCTGGGAGGGTAGCTGAAATTGATATAATTCCATAGCCAAAGAATGTGAACAACATTCAATCCTTCTTTGGGAAAATTAACTTTCTGAGAAGGTTTGTCCCAAACTTTCAGAAATCACCCGCCCTATATCTAAGATGTTGAAGAAGGGTAAGAAAGTGGAGTGGAATGAAGATCCAAGCAAAGCTTTTCAAGGGATTAAGCAAGCAATCATCCACTGGTTTTTCAAAGCCACTACAAATATTCTCCTTTACATCCTTCCATACTATTGTTGTAGTTTTTCTATAGAAGAATCAAGAGTGTTTTGAGTAACCCATTGTATTTTTTAGTATCTTCAAGTTACAAAGTTGAAGTATGACTTGATTGAAAAACAAGCATATGCATTGTTCAAAGTTATTAAAATTTTTAGAACCTATCTTGTGGGAGTTATGGTTGTTGCATGTGTTCCCAGTGTTGTTGTTAAGGATGTCTTCACCCAGCAGGAAGTCATTGGTAGAAGATGAATATGGATCAATAGGATAAAGGAATTCAACATTGATATTCAGATCACCAAGTTGGTAAGAGGCCAAGGATTAGCCAAGCTAATGGCTAAGACAAATTTTGATGCCAATCAAATAAATCAAGGAGATTTTTTTGATATGTCACATGTTTGTGATATGCAAGAATGTGATTGGTACAAAAAAAAAATCTACTACTTAAAAATGATGCAATTCCCTACAAGGATGACAAACAATGAAAAGAGGACTCTTAATCTATAGGTAATCAAATATGTAATCATCAATGGTGAACTATGGTGGAGAAATTTGGACGGTGTCATGTTGAAATGTGTTGACAATACCAAAGCTTTGGAGATGCTAACTAAAATTCATAGTGGAGTGTGTGGAGGACATTATATAGCCAAGAACACCACTCACAAGGTCTTAAGAGTTGGGTTTTGGTGGCCAAAAATCTTCAAGGATGTGCACAAGCTTGTGACAACATGTGATGCATGTCAGCAGTTCTCTAGGAAGCTCAAGTTCTTAGGTAACTTACCACTTATACCAGTTGTAGTCCAGGCACCATTCCAACAATGGGGTACTCACTTCATTGGAAAAATATCAGATAATTATAGTGGGGCCACTCTTGGATCCTTGTTTTCATAGATTACTTTACCAAATCGGTAGAAGAAATCCCAACAAAGAGAGCAACAAGTAAGGTGGTCATCGATTTCTTGATGGGTAACATACTAACCAAGTTTTGAGTTCCTGAGAAAATTGTCTCAGACAATGCAATGCGTTTTAGGTCTAAATAATTCACAAATTTCTATTCCAAACATGGGATTTAGGTTCCCTATTCTTCACCATATCACCCACAGGGAAATGGTCAAGTGGAATCAAGTAATAAAAGCTTGATGAAGATCATTAAAAGGATCATTGAGAAGAACAAGAGAGCTTGGGACTCCAAGTTGAAATAAGCTTTGTGGTGGATAGGGTGATAGTCAAGAAAACAACTGGATATGATCCATTTGAATTGGTTAATGGCATTGCAGGAAAATTATCCCTAAACAATCTTATGAAAATGTACAAATTTATCCAAGAACATAATGAAGATGTGTGTGATGAGATGCAACACAAAATTGATGACCTTATGGAGGTGGATGAGATGAGAAGAGATGCTCAGAAGAAAAATGCTAATTTGCAATTGTAGATCAAGAACTTGTATAATAAAAAATCATCTCAAAGAAAGTTTGAAGTATGAGACATGGTATTAATGTTGTAAAGCTTGAAAAAAGAAACTCATATACTAAAAAAGTAATTCCAATAAATTTTGCACATTCCAAGTAAGGTAAAAGTAAATCATGCATATAATATGAACTATTCATAAGAGCTCGAAAGCATGTTCAATAATGAATATCATACATCCATATGGTATAAAATACATCTATTTCAATGTTACATAAAGAAGCTTTCATCAATACATCTATTTAAATTCTACATCAACAAGATTTCATCAATACATCTATTTCAATGTTACATCAAGAAGCTTTCATCAATACATCTATTTCAATGTTACATCAACAAGATTTCATCGATACATCTCTAAAGTAAAAGCATTTACAAATGGGCTATGTAAGCCTTAAAAATTAATACAAAGAGTGCATCCATAGCAAAAATATTCTCTGATCCTCAACCGCCTTAACACCTGCGGGTTCCTTCCTAACTTGAAGAAATCATCGACCATGCACGAGTAGCCTAGCAACCTGGAACAATAAAGAAGGAGGGAGCTCTTGATGCATGCCTAATGCCTATATGCATTCCTATACTAGAAAAACATATTTCTTGCATGCAGGATGTGGCAGAGACATAAAATTCTAGGCTTTTTATCCATCTATTTAAATGGTACATTTGTTTGGCCAAGCATTAAAACATAAATGGTAGTTTATGAAAAGGCTAAACTACCATCTCTGTATGCCCACATTTGGCATCCTATCCTGGAATTTTCTCATAAATAAAGTAAATAATGCATATTTCCACATAAATTGCATCCACTTCAAACATTTATGCATTCAAGCATTCTATCATAAAAACACATTTTATATTCCAAGTTCATAAATTGATTTGCATAAGTACAGTAATTTATAAAATGCATCTCCTAACTGGTTTTACAATTCACTGTGAATTCATTCAATCCAATCTACTACACCTCAAAGAATAAAATCAATCATAAGCATATGTGCTCATTTCTACATGTGTGCAAATTATTCAACATTATATCTCATTTGAACGATTTAATCTAAATAACCGATTTGTATAAATTTGAAAGGAACTCTCTCTCCAATCAGCATTGTATACATTTCAGAAAGTATAGTTTTCCCATATTTTATTGCATGTACATATATATATATATATATATGCATTCATACATCTATATATAGGTACATTACACCAAAATTCAGTAATGAAATCAACTCAAACACAAAAGTTTACTAGCTTACACCAAAAATATTGGTTATTCCCAACCAGATTCATATCTATCCATCTGAACTTGTTATTTCTCCAATAAAAATAAACATATATTCATATCTAAATATGTGTATATATATATATATATATATATATATATATATATTTATATATTTATAGTTATATATATATATATACATACTCAAAATTTATCCATATCAGGACAAAGTATGGTTTCAACATTTAAATCAGAAAACAACACTGTAGGTGTAAAAACCCCATAAACATATTTATCACCAAATATATTGTTGTCTCTGTGTGTGTGTATATATATATATATATTCACACAGCCAAAAAAAGAATCACATACAGTGAATTTTGAAAGGCCAGAGTAGTTTTCCATACAAAAATCAAAGGTTACATTTAACAGTTGCTAGTTTTAGGGGCCGTCGGCTTCCCCACTTGGAAGAGGACGTTTCCTATGGTGGGCAACGCCCTCTCCAAAGGCCACGTCCTGTAGAGGGCGTTTCCCCTACAATGCATCCCTCTCCCAATGGGGGAGGACACGGCTGGGAAGGCCTTGACTCTCCTAAATATTAACTGCCATCAATACAACTTCAAATAATATACTGTGATTTTAAAATCCCTTTGATTTAAGCATTAAATGTGTATATTATTATATATTTAGGTATATATATATACACACAGTATTATATATATATATATATTTATATTTAAATATATAATATGTGCCATTAAAATCTGGAGCAATATTTTGATTTAAGAGAACAAGTTGGGTCCTCAATACTGTTCTTAAAATATTTAAGGATTTATAGGAGCATATATATATATATATATAACAACATAGATATATAAATATAAATGAGTAGGGAAAAAAACATATGGATTTGTACAGCCAAGATAATGGACTTTATCCAGGAAAATAGAGGTATTTAAACACCAATTTTAAAATACAAAGATTATGTACAATAGTTTTAAAAAATAATTCAATATTTTAACAATACAAACAATCTTTCTCACACTTTGAAATTTAAATGCAATGGAAGAGATTTAAAAACCTGGAAATTGCTTCCAACTTGAGTTTTCCCTTCTTGATTCTTCTCTTTTCCTATTTTTGCTTTCCTAGAAGTCTCCTATAAATTCTCCCCCTTTTCTTATTCTCCTTCTCTTCTATTTCATCACTTCTTTCACTATTCTTAATTCCTTGCACTCTTGAAACCTTCTGCCCAACCCCCCCATTTTTTTTTACAGTTATTGTTCTTGCAGAAAGGATAAAGAACAAGAAAGCTTATGTTTTTGTTGTTACTCTCTTCTCCTATTTTTAAATATTTCTTTTATTTTCCCTTAACCTAATCTTTAAAATCAAAAGTAAAATTCACTTCCATGCACAATATTTATCTTTGATAAATAATAATGAATAAATTTCATTTTAGTTGCAACTAAATACTTATCTTCCATAAATAGTTAGAAAATACCATTTCCGAATTGTGAGAAAATATTTATCTTTAATAAGCAATAAAGAAATATTATTTAATTGCAAATCAATTATTTATTCAAAATAAATAATAAGGAAATTTCATTCAATTGGGAATAAAAATAGTTATTCTAAATAACAAAGCATTATCATTTATTTGGAATAAATAAAATCTATAATTAATTCCTTTTTGTTTCATTGCACTTTTATTTCATTGCTATTTAATTTAATTAATCATCTTATGATACAAACAATAAAACAGTCATCTAAGCTAAATGCTAAATGCATCTACATGACACTAAGTGCTCGTGTGTGTGAGAGAGTACCATTCCCGCTTTACCCTACCAAGAAGCTAACCTCCTCTGCCTTAATCACACCCTTGGTCTTCAACAACCTACAACTCAAGTACACTCAAACACCCATTAATAGATTAGTATCTAGGTAAAATTCAAATCAAAGCAATATAATGCATTAATCCAATTAATACTATTCAATTTTGCTTCACTTTCAAAATAAAACCATATTCAATACTTTTCAACTTTTCAAAATTAAAACAAGCATTTTCATATTTCATCATACAAAACTCTATATTATTTATTGGTTACTTTGCCACACACATTTAGTCATATATCAAATCCAAATCAAGCAACATCATAGTTCAAGATGTGACATCCTTCCCCACTAGGAAGAGACATCGTCTCGATGTCTTATTACAAACATCGACACGACAAAGTTTGAAACATGTAGTGTAGCATAAGTCATAATATGCAGGAAATAAAAAGTATACTGGAATCTCAAATGTGAAAAATATCTATCAATATCTTTTGCATTCTCTCAAGTGGCATTGTCCATTGAATATTGGTCCCACTAGACCCTATACTGCATAATATCACGGTTCCACAACCTAACATTGCACCTTTGCAGAATCCTGATGGGCTCCATTAGCATCACCCCTGAATCCCAGACTTGCAATGCATGCTAGTCAAGAATATGAGTAACATCTAGATGATATGACTTAAGCATTGAAACATGAAAGACATTATGTATGTAGGATAGATCCGGCGGTAGAGAAATCCTATATGCAACCAAATTAATAACCTCCAAAATATCATAAGGCCCAAAATATCTAGGGGAAAGCTTAGAGCTCTTGCCAAAAGAGACTGAACTCTTCTATGACCAAACTCTCAAGAAGACCTTGTCTCCCACTGAAAATTGTCTAAAAGTTTTGTTCCTGTTAGCAAGACTCTTCTGACAATCTAAAGCTTGTTTCAACTTTTCCTTGATTAGCTTCATCTTATCTTCCATCTCTTTCAAAATCTCAAGCCCAATGACAATCTTGTCTTCCACCCTGTCCCAACTGATAGGTGTATGACATTTGTGACCATACAAAGCCTTGAAAGGAATCATTCCTAAAGAGGCATGGTAGGAGTTATTCTATGCAAACTCTACCAAGGGTAGATACTCCTCCCACTTATGCTATTGTTCCATACAATACATCCTAAGGAGATCCTCTACTACTTGATTTACCCTCTTTGATTGACCATCGGTCTGAGGATGATATGCTAAGCTAAAATTCAATTTGGTTCTCAAAGAAGAATTCAATGTAGTCCAGAACCTAGAAGTCATCTGAGTGTCACAATCTGAGATGATCGTCTCTGACACTCCATGTAATTGGAAAATCTCCTGTACAAAATTCTTTGCTAAAACCAAGGATCCATCCTTAAGATTCCCAGGGATGAAGTGAGCTACTTTTTTCAATTTATCTACCACAACAAAAATGATATCATATCAATTCTTGGTCATAGGAAACCCATGAATAAAATCCATAGTAATTATCTACCATTTATACTTTGGCACTCTATGTGGGTATAAAAGTCTCGCTGGATGCACATGCTTAGCGTTAACCCATTGGCATTCCAAGCATCGGGCTACACAAGCAGTAACATCTCTCTGAAGTCTTGTCCAAAAATACAATGGTCGGAGTCCCTCTACCATTGTTGTTACACCAGGGTGCCCTGAATACGGTGGATTATGAAATTCTTCTAGCACTATCTCCCTCAATCCTGCCACATTAGGAACATACATTTTTCCCTAGTACCTCAAGAGTCCATCAGTCTCAAACATTTACCCATCATATCTATGATCCAAAGGGTTCTATTCTAGGGCTTGTTTCACCCTTTTATGATGCTCATCCCCTGGTAAAGCTTGGACTACCTGTTGTCTAAACGTTGGCCTTATAATGACCATTGCTACAAGATGTCGCCTCCTACTTAAGGCATTTTCTACCCAATTTTCCTTTCCTTTAGTATATTCAATTCCAAAATCATACTCACTCAAAACCTTCAACCATCGTCTCTGACAAGCATTCAGGTTCGGCTAAGTAAAAATATACTGCAATCCCAAATAATCTATTTTTAGCTCAAAAGGCTTCCCTAAAAGGTAGTGCCTCCACATTTGAAGAGCATGTACTATGGAAGCCAAATCCAAATCATGTGGTGCATAGTTCAATTCATGTTGTTTCAATTTCCTTGATTCGTATGCCACCACCTACCCATCCTACATAAGGACTACTCCTACACCCTCTCATGAGGCATCTATTATCACTGTAAAGTGCACATTTGGATCTAACACAATCAAAATAGGTGTCAAAGTAATTTTTTATTTCAAAAAAAAAAATACTTCACACTTGTCACTCCATTCAAATTTCTTTCCTTTCCTTTGGAGTGTGGTGATGGTTGCTATGATTATTAAGAATCCCTTGACAAATTTCTTGTAATAACTGGAAAGTCCCATAAAACTTTAGAATTCAGAAACATTTTGGGGTGCTGGCCACTCCATGATTGCTTTGATCTTCTCTGGGTCCACTACTATCCCATCAACTGAAATAACATGTCCAAAATAGTACACCTCAGTTTGGTAAAACTTGCATTTAGACATCTTCCCATAAAGTTTGTGATCCCTCAAATGTTGTAGCACTATCCTTAGGTATTTGTAGTGCTCTACCTCTAATTTAGAATATATGAGGATATCATCTAGGAAAACTAAGATGAAGTCATCCAGATAGTCTCAAAATATGTTTTTCATCAAATTCATAAAGGCTACAGGGGCATTAGTTAGCCCAAATGGTAACATAGTAAATTCATAGTGCTTGTATCTCGTCCTAAAGGTAGTTTTGAAAATATCCTCATCTTTTATCCTTAATTGATGGTATCCTTACCTCAGATCAATTTTTGAGAATACCTCAACCCCTTTCAGCTGATCGAATAGATCATATATCCTAGGGAGCAAATATTTATTTTTAATGGTAACCTTGTTAAGCATTTTATAATAAATGCACAACCTTAAGGTCCCATCCTTCTTTACAAATATGATAGGATCTCCCCATGGAGACACACTTGGCATTATGAAGCCTTGATCAAGCAACTCTTGTAACTGGACCTTCAATTCATGCAATTCAATAGTGTTAATCCTTTATGGTGCCTTATACTGAGGCTCAGCTCCTAGTATTAAGTCTATTGAGAAATCAAATACTCACTTAGGTGGTAGTTCAGTCAGCTCATCAAGAAAGACATCTTGAAATTCCTTCAAAATAGGATGGCCATTAGCCAATGACTCTGAGATATTGGTATCCCTTGTACCTTTACTGCATAGATAGTGCACCCTTTTCTACTAGCCTTCTTTAGCTACATGGCAAAGATCTGCTTAAGTTCTAAAGGCCTTTTTATACCATGAGTTTCAACATGGTTACCATGATCATCAAAACACCTCAATATTTTCTCTTCACAGTCAACAAGGGCCTTTTGTTCAGTAAGCCAATTTATTCCCAAAATCTGTTGGATCTTAGTTGTGATCATATGGTTTGTCCTTGATGACAAAATCCCTTTTAGTTGGTTCTCTTTGATGATTAGTCTCAGTTTGGATCTTTATGCTTTATTATGGCACTTCTTTAATGTCTCTTGGCTATTACAAATAGTTATTTGTTATGATTCAAATTCATGGTGATGAGATCTCTGGTTCATGTTATGAATGCTATTTCTTTGACTGACAGAGTTTGACAGATGGTTTCTTTGTCAGGATGGTTCTCCTTGCATACCACAGGTGTATTTCACATGATTACAAGCCATTTGATTACATTCCTTGAACTCACATTTTTAAAGGCATTACAGTTACCTTGGTTCTGACATCTCATTTGTCTAATGTTTTTGGTTGTTTCTCATTCGGGCTTACACTTATTGGCGTAAGAATGGCAGGGTCTCCCCGATCCATTTTGAAATGTCTGTGTTTCCTTTTGGCAAGACATTTCTGATGTCATAACGATTTGATTTTACATACAGGCAGCTTTCAACGTGACATTGATCATGGTCTTGGCGACAGAAGAAAATTCTATCGGCATGAGTTGTGTTCACCACTAGGAGGTCTTACTGAATGAGTCGGGTCTTACCGACTAACTCATAAGGTGGTTCATCGGCGTAAGAAATCCCTATCGGCATGTTGTTTCATCAAGCGTTTTGTGTCTTGGCGACCGGCACAAGAAAGATTATTTCAGCAAGACTTGTCTTTTGTTTCGGCGACTGAAAGTGATCTCTATCGGCATATGTTATTCCGTCAGTATGTGGTCTCAACGATATTAGTATGTCACACCGATCGGAGATTAAATGGAAACTCATCGGAAAGATTTTAAGGCTTCGGCGTGAGGTTATAATGAATATGCAATGTCACACCAACTAGTGGTGGATGGATGCGTATCAACAAGATTTTTTCTTCGATGAAGGGTCATAGCGAAAAGGGTGATGTCTCCCCGACTAATGCATGTGGAAGTCTTTTGGCAGGAGTGTTGTATTCGGTATATTGTCTCTCCGAAGATTGTTTGTCTCACCGACCGTGCACAAAAAGGTCTTATCGACAAAGGTTGAGGCTTCACTGAAATGTCACATCGAATGTGTAATGTCACACCAACCACCGTTGGACAATTGCCTTCAGCAGGACTTTCTGGAAGTCTCGACAAACAGGTGTGAATTCAGGGTGTTTCGGTATGACTAAAATGATCTACAAGATGTCTCCCCGATAGTTTGAAGTTACAACGACATATATAGGATGAATGGACTTGTCAGCAAGAAAAACCATGTGTCTCGGCGACCAATGTGTATTAAGTGGTCTTTCGGTATAACGAAGTATATCTATATGAGGTCTCCCCGAGAGTGATATGTCACAGCGACAGACAGAGGGACGACTTACGACGATAAATTTGCCTTCGGCATAAGTATTGAATTGTCTCAGCGACACAGGATGAATTGGTGACTTTCGGTATGACTCAAGCATTCTATGAGAGGTCTCCCCGATGACGGTATGCTATAGAAAAACTCATAAGATAGAAGGATGCTTTGGCGAGAGAACCATTATGTTACAGCGACGCACAAGTGGATGAAAGACTTTCACAAAGACATGGTGTGCTCTACAGGAGGTCTCTCGGATATCATAATGTTATAGCGAAGCACTTAAGATAAAAGGTTTATGTCGGTGTGAGAACATTAATGTCTTGGTGATCTATTGTGAGCTCAGGGCTTTTCGGAAAAACAAAGTGAATTCTCTATAAGGTTTTCCCGATAATGAAGGGTCACAAAAAAATAGAAGGAACCAAAGTATGATTAACGATTGAATTTCCTTCGACATAACTGGTGAATGTCACAGCGACACATAAGAGGAAAAAGGGATTTCGGTGAAACTTAATGTGGTCTGCGAGAGGTCTTCCTGACTTCACTGGGTCACGGTGAAAGCAATTAAGGAAAAAGAAACGCAGCTCGCATAAGGTCTTAGCGAATCACAAAGAACACGTGGCGACTATTGTCTCTGTGAATGATTTTTTGAAGACTCATACACTATGGACGACATGGATTTTTCTAAGTTTTGTTGCATGTAGACATCTTTGGTTGGTATCGAATCTATGGCAAAATATTCTCTAAGATTTCAGAGGATATGATTTTTTGTTGTGGGCAGTCATGGCTTTGGTGAAAATCTTTCTGTTACAATTTGAAATCTCCTGATTCAGTGCAAAAATTAAAAGCTCTATGGATAGGCGTTACTCTGATTTTTACCATCATCTACAGATCATTATGAATCAGCTTCATATTCTAATAATGGCAAGAGAGTTTCATAATCTTGTGAAAAACGCTTGTTGAAGATTTCTTGATAACAGTCATACTTGAAATGTATATAAAAACTAGTGTTGAAAATAGTGGAGGTGCAGTTGGCCAGTATTTTGAGAGATAGTTTATTTGGCCGTATCAAGAGATGTATTGGAAAACTCTGTAATACAGAGTTGGATTCTTAGAGTATGAGGTAGATAAGAGTGTTGAGTTTCTTGAGCTTACTTGAAAATAGAGTGATCCTCTGATATTATTATTGTAATTCTGTAATCTGAGTAAGGGGTTGGTGCTCCTTGAGATTGGTGTCTCTAAATAAGGGGTTGGTACTCCTTGAGATTGGTGTCTCTAAATGAGGGGTTGGTGCTCCTTGAGTTGGTGCTCAGAAATTAGCCTATAAGGCATTGTGAACAAGTTGTTTAAAAAGATTAAGCCAGTATGGCAGTTTATTAGTGGTTTTTCTACCCAAGGAGGGTTTTCCACTTGGCATATCTTTTGTCTCTTTGTTCTTCTATGTGCTCACTGATTTTTTGTGTTGTTTCTGTTCACTGTTGGGATTATTACTGTTCTCAATTTTGTTTATGAATGATTACATTCAACTCATGAATGCATTAATCAGAGTAATATTGAGATCAAATCTAAGCCATGTTTTGACAACTGAGATATCTCACTCAAATCATATTTTCATAAGTTGTCTAATAGATTGAGTTAATGTTGTCATATCTTTGTGCTTTCAAAAGTGATTACTCTACTCTATTGTTGAAAGAAAAGGAAATCAGAATGAAAAATCTTGGTCGAAGTTGAAAAAGTGTTGACACTGATTCACCCCCCCTCTCAGTGTCTGTCCATAACTCCAAAAAAATCATGTCATATGATCCTAGGGGTGCTACATATAAATTGAATTGCATCTCAAAGCTAGGGAGTTCAAGTTCACTACAAGCTAGGCACTGCTCCACTATTCTCTCTACTCGATTTCCATATTGGATCTTCCATGAATTATCCATATATCTAGGTTTAACTGATAATTTAGAGATAACATGAGGGTATACAAAATACTCTATGGCTCTAGTATCAATAAGGATAGAAACAAGACATCCAAAGAGCTTACCCAAAAGTTGGATTGGTGTAGCCTGGTAGTCAGCTTGGCGATTATCAACCATTGCATGGATGTGATGTTGATTCATGTTCTTTTGATTATTCCCTCTCTGAGGACATACATTGGCATAATGCTCACCGCTACATGTATAACAACCTCCATGAGGTGCTCTGGGTCTGTTTGAAGCATCTATCCTGTTATTGTTGTTATTGTAATTTTCCCTCTTATTATTATTCTGATTTCCATCATTGTGATCCTGAGAATTATTACCCCTCTTGAGATTCCTAATCTACCTATTATTATTGCTTCCCTGATTGTTCTAATTTTGATTATTGTTAGTCTGATTGTTTCCTTGAGATTTCCTGTTACCATATTTAGCATCCCTACTCTTCCTATAATTTATAGCCTATTGTAACTTCTTTTCCTGCTTGGTTTCTTTTTCAAAAGCCTCATCCATGGTGGAAGGATTATGAATATCCATTTCAGCCCCAATTTGAGGCCTAAGCCCTAGAATGAATTGATGAATCTGGAACCTCTCATCAAGCTAGTACTAGGGTACATATTTGAGCAAGTGGGAAATTGTTTCCCAATACTGAGTTACTGACATTCCCCCTTGAGTGAGAGTCTCAAATTCAGTTATCTTTCTGTCAAAATAGGACTATGGCAGCCACCTTTTCTGAACAACTATAGAAATTGTTCCCAAGTCACCTTACCATGCAAAAAAAAAAAATTCCTTTTCACTCTCCCACCAAGTGACAGCTTCACTAGTGAGTTGATATGATCCCCATTTAGCCTTGGTCTCATCGAACAAATTTCACAAGGAAAAATGATTCTCCATCTCAATTACCCATGCTTTTACCCCAAATCCCAATGTTTTTCCATCAAATTTTGGTGAGGTGACCTTCTTGAGGTCCTTTCCCAACTTTTCAACCACCTTTCTTAGGTTTCTTTCAGTCTTAGGTTGTTCTACATTTGTATCAACATTCGGCCCTTGTGGGCTTGCTCCCCTTTCTTGTTTTAGGCTATCAATCCTAGCCTCTCGTTGAATTAACAAGGCTAAGATCTGATCCAACCTATCATTTGTATCCCCATGGGATCCACCTCCATGTTGATAAGTTCTAAAATCCATTAGAGTTACTCTGGAAATCATAACATTAAGCATAATTAGGCATAGGTCCTAGAGTTTAACCTAGACACTCTGATACCAAAATGTAAACCTCAAAAAAAGAAAATCACATACTAACAAAGTATTTCCAATAAATTTTGCACATCCCAAGGTAAAAGTAAATCATGCATATAACATGAACTATTCATAAGATCTCAAAAGCATATTCAATAATGAATATCATACATCCATATGGTATACAATACATCTATTTCAACGTTACATCAAGAAGCTTTCATCAATACATCTATTTCAATGCTACATCAACAAGATTTCATCAATACATCTATTTCAATGTTACATCAAGAAGCTTTCATCAATACATCCATTTCAAAGTTACATCAACAATATTTCATCAATACATCTCTCAAGTAAAGTTACATTTACAAATGGGCTATGTAAGCCATACAAAGTAATACAAAGAGTGCATCCATAGCAAAAATATTCTCTCCTCCTCAACCACCTTGACACCACCGGTCTTCTTGCAAGTTGAGGCCAAGAGTGTGGTTAAGGCACCTTTTCTGCCCAACCACGAAGTACATGACTTCCCCAGGTTCTTTCCTAACTCAAAGAAATCCCCGGCCCTACATGAGGAGCCTAGTAACCTAGAAAAATAAAGCATGAGGGAAATCTCAATGCATGCTTGATGCCTATATGCATTCCTATACTAGAAAAACATATTTTTTGCATGCAAGATGTGGCAGAGACATAAAATTCTAGGCTTTTTATTCGTCTATTTCAATGGTACATTCACTTGGCCAAGCATTAAAACATAAATGTCAGTTTATGAAAAGGCTAAACTACTGTCTCTGTGTGCCTACATTCGGCATCCTATCTTGGAAGTTTCTCATAAAGAAAGTAAATAATGCATATTTCCAAATAAATTGCATTCACTTCCAACATTTATACATTCAAGCATTCTATCATAAAAACACATTTTATATTCCAAGTTCACAAATTGATTTGCATAAGTACAATAATTTCTAAAATGCATCTCCTAACTAGTTTTACAGTTCACTATGAATTCATTCAATCCAATCTACTACACTTCAAACAATAAAAGAAAGCATAAGCATATGTGCTCATTTTTGCATGTGTGCAAATTATTCAACATTCTATCTCATTTGAATGATTTAATCTAAATAACTGATTTACGTAAATTTGAAAGGAATTCTCTCTCCAATCAACATTGTATACATTTCAAAAATTACAATTTTCCCATATTTTATTGCATGTACATATATATATATGCATTCATACATCTATATATATAGGTACATTACAGCAAAATTTAGTAATGAAATCAACTCTAACACAAAAGTTTACCAACTTACAACATAAATATTGGTTATCCCCAGCCAAATTCATATCTATCCATCTGAACTTGTTATCTCTCCAATAAAAATAAATATATATTCATATCTAAATATGTATATATATACATTTATAGTTATATATATATACATACTCAAAATTTATCCATATAAGGACAAAGTATGCTTTCAACATTTAAATCAGAAAACAACACTGTAGGTGTAAAAACCCTATATACATATTTATTACCAAATATATTATTATGTCTCTATGTGTATATATACATATATATATACACACATTTTTTCACATAGCCAAAAAAAAGAATCACATACAACGAATTTTGAAAGGCTAGAGTAGTTTTCCATACAAAAATCAAAGGTTACATTTAATAGTTGCTAGTTTCAGGGGTCGCCGACTTCCCCACTTGGAAGAGGACACTGCCCATGGAGGGCAGTGCCCTCTCCATAGTTCATGGCCTATGGAGGGCGTTTCCCCCATAGCACAACCCTCTCCCAATGGGGGAGGACGTGGCTAGGAAGGCCTTGACTCTCCTAAATATTAGCTGCCATCAATACAACTTCAAATAATATATTGTGATTTCAAAATCCCTTCGATTTAAGTATTAAATGTGGATATTATTATATATTTAGGTATGTATATATATACACACACAATATTATATATATATATATATTTAAATATATAATATGTGTCATTAAAATCTGGAGCAATATTTTTTATTTAAGAAAACAAGCTAGGTCCTCAATACTATTCTTAAAATATTTAAGGATTTATAGGAGCATATATATATATATATATTTAACAAAAAAGATATATAAATATAAATGAGTAGGGAAAAAACATATGGATTTGTACAACCAAGATAATGGACTTCATCTAGGACAATAGAGGTATTTAAACACAATTTTTCAAATACAAATATTATGCACAATAGTTTAAAAAAAAAAATCAATCTTTTAACAACATAGACAATCTTTCTCACACTTTGAAATTTAAATGCAATGGAAGAGATATAAAAACTTGGAAATTGCTTCCAACTTGAGTTTTCCCTTCTTGATTCTTCTCTTTTTCAATTTTTTTCTTTCTTGGAAGTCTCCTTCTATAAATTCTCCCCT